>CAUYUJ010019869.1:41529-49029 GCA_963575745.1 Prorocentrum cordatum | reverse complement strand
CCGCCCAACGTGGAGGACAGCCTTGAGCCAAAATGGCTACGGACCTCAACATCTTGCGTTCCCGCTGCGCCGCACGGTGGTAAAACATCAACTCTGGGCGCGGCGCACCGCGCACGACACCGGACAACGCCATCGCACCAGCGCGCATCACTACATGTCACCATTGCGCGACACTGGGCCGCCGAATAGGACCTCGGCGCATGGCGCGCGGGTCCGCGAAGCACTTCGACAACATTGCATTGTACAAAGAAGCCCCTTCCCTTTGATCCTTTTCGCTCGTGGCGCGCATACATCATACCAGGGTCCAGGATGGCCTTGGCCAGGCACGGTGGCGGTGGGGTGCACTGGGAAGCTGGATGCTAATGACGCGTCCAGCATGAGCGAGAGCTGGATACACACGCTGCCAGATGTTTGAATGTCCATCGCTGGGCCCTTCTGAGGCCGTGCACGCCGGCTTCAGTGCGCGTATTCAGCGCGATGGCCCCGAGGCTCTCGAGGCCGTTAGGTGCCCAAAGCGTGCGTGTGTATGTGTATGCGCGGCAGTTTATATCCGTCCTGCCAAAGACGTCTGGCACTTTATATCCGTCCTGCCCAGACGTGTGTCGCTTACTCATCCCTAGATACCCAAGACGCCTAGGGCCCCAAGACGCCGCTTACTGCCCCAAGACGCCGCCGAAGGCCCCGAGACTCTTACGGCCCTTAGGTACCCAAAGCGTGTGTGTACGTGTATGCGCGGCAGTTTATATCCGTCCTGCCAAAGACGTCTGGCACTTTATATCCGTCCTGCCCAGACGTCGTCTGACTCTGTCCTAGATACCCAAGACGCCCAAGGCCCCAAAGCGCCGCCGAGGGCCCCAACGCGCTCAACTTAAGGCCCTTGGGTACCCAATGCGCGGCAGTTTATATCCGTCCTGACATAGACGTCTGGCACTTTATATCCGTCCTGCCCAGACGTATGTCAATTACCCATCCCTAGATACCCAAGACGCCTAAGGCCCCAAGACGCCGCCTAAGGCCCCAAAGCGCCGCCGAAGGCCCCGAGACTCTTACGGCCCTTAGGTACCCAAAGCGTGTGTGTACGCGTATGCGCGGCAGTTTATATCCGTCCTGCCAAAGACGTCTGGCACTTTATATCCGTCCTGCCCAGACGTCGTCTGAATCTGTCCTAGAGACCCAAGACGCCTAAGGCCCCAAAGCGCCGCCGAGGGCCCAAACACGCTCAACTTAAGGCCCTTGGGTACCCAATGCGCGGCAGTTTATATCCGTCCTGCCATAGACGTCTGGCACTGTATATCCGTCCTGCCCAGACGTATGTCAATTACCCATCCCTAGATACCCAAGACGCCTAAGGCCCCAAGACGCCGCCTAAGGCCCCAAAGCGCCGCCGAAGGCCCCGAGACTCTTACGGCCCTTAGGTGCCCAAAGCGTGTGTGTGTGTGTGTGTGTGTGTGTGTGCGTGTGTGTGTGTGTGTATGCGTATGCGCGGCAGTTTATATCCGTCCTGCCAAAGACGTCTGGCACTTTATATCCGTCCTGCCCAGACGTCTGACTCTGCCCTAGATACACAAGACGCCTGAAGCCCCAAAACGCCGCCGAAGGCCCCGAGACGCTCAACTTAAAGCCACTGGGTACCTAAAACGTGTGCGTGTGTGCATGTGTATGTGCGGCAGCTTATATCCGTCCTGCCAAAAACGTCTGGCACTTTATATCCGTCCTGCCCGGACGGCTGTCACTTCCCCTGCCCTCGATGCCCAAAGCGCCTAAAGACCCCAAGACGCCTAAGGCCCCAAGCTGCCGCCTACGGCCCCAAGACGCCTGAGGCCCTCAGATACCCAAAACGCTGGCGCCGAAGGTCTCTTGTTCCAGCATTTGTTGCGCTCCCATATTGTTCCTCAATGTTCAGAACAAGGCGACAATCGTGACCTGAGGCCCCAAAACTCTGTAAAAAAACACAAAATCAGCCCGAGGGATGCTGCACGCGACCGCATGTGTTTCCTACGCGTTGGTGATCTTATGTATGTGTTTCTCTATCTCCTGTGGTTCCCTCTGTCTTTTCCACCCCCGCAATTTCCCCCCCCCTTCCTTTTGCCAGCCTCCCGAAAAATACCCCTTTCCATCCTCTTCCCCCTCCTCCTTTCTCATTTGTTTTGCGCCTTCCTATTCCGAGCCTCCCTGGGGCAGCAAACGCGTTGCCGCCCCAGGGGCGTTGAAAACAGCCCAGAGGCACTCCATGCCATTACCAGCAGACGTAGTGACCACGACCGGAAGGCTAATGAATCAAGGACGCAATGGAAGAAGATGAGGGGGAGGAGGAGCTCTTCTTCCCCATTTTGTTTATTACCTGCATTTTCCCTGCGGCACGTACTACGCGGTGTGCACTCGGCGTTATTTTGATCATGGAAGCCTTGTGCGCACAGATGCTGCGATCATAACCATCGAAGTTCGCCTAACGTCAAACAGAAGGAGGGAGTGGAAGAGGACGGAGGGGAACAATACACGTCCTCCCCCTAGGCAGGGCCTCCGAGAGCCTGCTGGAGCCAACCGAAGGCCCCCTCACACAATCCGAACGCCTTCCTCTTTCCTCCCCCTGCTTCTCCTGCCCCACCCTCCGGAGAAGGGCAAAGGAGGGAAACGAGGGGGAGGAGAAGGACTATGAGGAAAACCAGGAGCATGAGAAAGTTGGAAGGGGCAGGAGGAAGGGGGGAGGAAGAGGAGGAGCACAACGAAGAGGATAACGAGGGAGAGGACGAGGACGAGGAGGACGAGGAGGAGGGGGAGGAGGACGAGGAGGAGGAGGAGGGAGGAAAGGCTTACGTGCCCCCAACAGCCCCTCAGAAGCAAGAGGCCCCAAGAAGTTTTCAAGAGGCCCCCGAGAGAGGACGAAGAGGCCCCCTGGAGGGCTCCAAAGAGGACCCCCAGCAGGCACAATTTCCTCAAACAGTGCTCGCACCTACACTCATAACTTGTTTTAAGAAATTACTTGTTAAGAAATTGAGACCCAGCTTCGGTGAGGGGTTGTGCTAAGGTGTTGTGCCGGGTGTTTGTGCTGAGGGGTTGTGCTGAGGGGTCGTGCTCATCGGTGGTGCTGGGGGGTTGTGCTGAGGGGTTGTGCTGAGGGGTTGTGCTCGGGGGGTGTGCTGAGGGGTTGTGCTGAGGGGTTGTGCTGGGGTTTGTGCTGAGGGGTTGTGCTGAGGGGTTGTGCTGGGGGCTTGTGCTGAGGGGTTGTGCTGAGGGGTTGTGCTGAGGTGTTGTGCTGGGGGGTTGTGCTGAGGGGGTGTGCTGGGGGGTTGTGTGCTGAGGGGTTGTGCTGGGTTGTGCTGATGGGGTTGTGCTGAGGGGTTGTGCTGAGGGGTTGTGCTGGGGGTGTGTGCTGAGGGGTTGTGCTGAGGGGTCGTGCCGGGGGTTGTGCTGGGGGGTTGTGCTGAGGGGTTG
This sequence comes from Prorocentrum cordatum, assembly GCA_963575745.1. Classification (NCBI taxonomy): domain Eukaryota; class Dinophyceae; order Prorocentrales; family Prorocentraceae; genus Prorocentrum; species Prorocentrum cordatum. The sequence continues at coordinate 45,597 of CAUYUJ010019869.1, read as the reverse complement.
TGCTGGGGGCTGTGCTGAGGGATTGTGCTGAGGGGTTGTGCTGAGGGGTTGTGCTGGGGGGTTGTGCTGAGGGGTTGTGCTGAGGGGTTGTGCTGAGGGGTTGTGCTGAGGGGTTGTGCTGGGGGGTTGTGCTGAGGGGTTGTCCCCAGGGGTTGTGCTGAGGGGTTGTGCTGAGGAGTTTTGCGGATGGGGGGTTGCGCTGAGGGGTTGTGATGAGGGGTTGTGCTGAGGGTTTGTGCCAGAGGGTTGTGCTGACGTACTGACCACGACGGGGAGGCTAATGAATCAAGAACGCTGGCGCCTAAGGCCTCATGTTCCAACATCTTTTGCGCCCCCACATCGCCCTTCAGTGCCCAGCACGAAGCGACAATCGTGGCCTGAGGCCCCAAAGCTCTACAAAAAAACAATCCACTCTGGCCGAGAAAAGAAGCCTTCAACCGCTACTCGCCCTGCACTACGGCTCGGCAGACGGCCCTCTTTCGAACGCCTCTACTAGCGCCTCGGCCGCCTCCTCCACTTCCGGGCGCTCCTCCCCGACCCACTGCACTCCGAACTCCAGCTGCTCAACCGCGTACTGGTGGGGGCAGTGCCCGCGACTCCAGAAGAGCGCGCACGTGCACTCCACGCCCGCCGCCTCAGAGCGCACCACCTGGGCGCAGTGCTTGCCCCACAACTCCTTCAGGGCACCGGAATCGACCACGTAGGGCGCCTGCTCGACCGGCGTGGGCTTCAACACCTTGCAATCCACCCACGCGCTCACCATCTCGGACACGCATCGTACGCTGAGTTGGGCCACGAGCTGCGCGGCCAAGTCCTGGGTGACGGGGCCAGGGCGCGCCGTGCGCATCACGTAGATGGCCGCGGGCGCCCCGCCCGCCGCGGACGACGCGTTCGCCGATGCCGCCTTGCGCACGAGGCGCACGGTGGGAGCGCCAGCCGCGCGCCCCGCCTTCTCTGCGCGGATGATGCTTTTGATCGACGGCATTCGGCAAGCATCGGCTGCCCTGGCGCCATCGTGCCAGGCGCCCTCGGCTTCCAACAGAGGGATATGCACGGTCTGGCCCGAATTCATCATCCAAGCGTCGGGCGTGCGCGGGTGCGAGCCCGCTCTCTCTGGCGGCGCCCGCAACGAGAATGACTTCTCCACCGGCTGCGGGGCCGAGGCCCACTTGGCCGCCACTTTCCGCAGCTCGGCCAGAACTTGGATCATATTGGCCACCTGCCGAACTTGCGCGAGGCTTGCCTTGAAATTCGAATTGCCCTGCTCGGCCGGCTGCTGCGACGCAGGGCGCCCTCTCTTGGACGGTTTCGTGAGCCCGCAATGCCAGCGGGCCCTCCACATCTCCTCCCCCGTCCTCGGATGCCGAAAGCGCACCAAGTACCTCTTTTCGAAGTAGCGGCACCACTTCGCGTTCGCACCCCAGATGTTCTCGATGCGCCGTAACTTCTGGTCCCAGTAAACGTGGAACATGAAGCCAGTCGGCAGCGTGGGCGACTGGCGCACGTACGTGTTGATTGCGCCAATGGGCCCACCAAGAACCTTCGGCCCCTCCGTTTTCTGCCTTTTCTTCTTTTTGTTGCCGCCCTGGTTGTTCACGAGATTTTTGTAAAGATGCCACAAGCTGGTGACGACAACCTGCTTCGGAAACACGCCGAGGAACGCCGAGGGGATGCCGCCGAAATAATCGCAGGCCACTTGGCACGGCGCGGGCAATCCACGCTTGGCGGCTTCTGCTGACGCGATTCGGAACAGCTGATTGTAGTTCTCCTTGTACTCACGAGGCCTGCACACAGTCACTAACGGCACGAACGTCTTCCTCCAAGTGCCGCCCAACTGTCGGTGGACGTTCGCCCCGAGCAGCGCCCAAGAGTAGCCCTGCCATTCCACGTTGAAGGTGTGGTCCACGCCGAGGCACAAGTACGGCAACACACCGCCAACGTGCAATTCCTCCAGGTACGCCCACATCGATCGGAAGATCACCTCGAGCGATATCACGGCGGCGGGCGCAGAGGCTCTCACGATAAGATGCTCATCGTCGTCGCACCCTCGGATCGCGGCTTCAAGCTCGCCCGACCACGTCGCGAGGCCAGCGCTCCGCCCCTTGCAGCGTCCGCGCCGCTGGTCCACACCCAGGGCGCGGCGAACCCTCCGCACCAAGCCGCGCAATGACTTGGCGGGGGGGTGGGGCTTCGGGGGACGGGACCCAGTCAACTCAGACATCACTTGCCCAGGAGTGAGGGCGCCGATCTTGGCAAGACGGAGGGCGGCCTTCACGACATTGCGCCTCTGCTCCATGGTAGCCGAATGCTTCGCTTTCGCCCTCAGAAGCCTGGCCGCTCCAACGTGATCACCTCTCTCCTGAACGCTGAGCTTATAGACTGCCGCATCCCGCCCAGCCTCTGCGCCCGCCCAACAACCTTTCAAAATAAAAGACTTTCCTTTGTTGGCGTGGCACCCGACGTGCTCCATGCAGCGGCCACTCAAAACCTCAACGCCGCCTTTATTCACCCACTTTTTGCAGAAACCGACCTCTTGGTCTGAACGTTGCTCCCACGCCGTCCGAGCGAACTCAATTCCAGGCTGCGAAGGGTCGGCTGCGCCCATTTCAACGATGTTGAACGCGAAGGCGGCGGGCCCTGTCAGCGGCAAACAGACTCTCGAGAGCGTCGCGTCGGCCTCAGCAGCAGGCTCCGCGAGAGCCACGGCGTCAGGGGGCACAGGGCTGTCCTCAAGTGCGAGCACCAGGGGCGGGTCTACGACGGGCACGTGCCCGTAACCCCGCAAGCGCGCCCGCGCGCCCGCAAACGGGGGGCGCACGCGATCTGCTGCTGCCCCGCCAGGTTCTCCGTCAAGCAACGCGGGCATCTGAGCTGCCACGACCTCTGCTCCCGCGCCTCTCACGACCGCCGCGGAGGTTCGCGGCGCGCCACTCCTGGTCCTGCAGCTGCGGATCGGCGCCCGCGCGGGCGGCGCGCAAGCGGCTGAGGCTGGGCTCCCTGGCCGGGCCGCTGGCAGCACAGTGGGCGGCGCCCCGGTTCTCCCGCGGCTGCGGCTGCGGGCCCGTGGCGCTGCGACGGGGGCAGGCTGCAGCAGGAGACGCCGCGGCGGGCCGGCCGCCCCGCGCGCGTCGCCAGCAGCGCCTGCGCGCGTGGCTCCCGCGGCAATCGCCGCCCCCGCGGCGCCAGGCGGCGTCGATGCCATGGTTGAGCCAAAACTGCAAAGGCGGTGTTTGGACGGCGATGGGCAAAAAATATCGCGTTTGCCCACTTTCCTCATCCCCCCGCCGAGGGACCGTGGGAACCACGATTTTGGAGAGATCCAGGCCGGAAAAGCCCGAAATCGTGGTTCCCAGCTCTGGCTGGCGCCCATGGGGCCCACGGCGGCCCCGAGGACGGCGGGAACCACGATTTTGGAGAGATCCAGGCCGGAAAAGCCCGAAATCGTTGTTCCCAGCTCTGGCTGGCGCCCCTGGGAGCCACGGCGGCCCCGAGGATGGCGGGAACCACGATTTTGGAGAGATCCAGGCCGGAAAAGCCCGAAATCGTGGTTCCCAGCTCCGGCTGGCGCCCCTGGGGCCCACGGCGGCCCCGAGGACGGCGGGAACCACGATTTTGGAGAGATCCAAGCCGGAAAAGCCCGAAATCGTGGTTCCCAGCTCTGGCTGGCGCCCCTGGGAGCCACGGCGGCCCCGAGGATGGCGGGAACCACGATTTTGGAGAGATCCAGGCCGGAAAAGCCCGAAATCGTGGTTCCCAGCTCTGGCTGGCGCCCCTGGGGCCCACGGCGGCCCCGAGGACGGCGGGAACCACGATTTTGGAGAGATCCAGGCCGGAGAAGCCCGAAATCGTGGTTCCCAGCTCTGGCTGGCGCCCCTGGGACCCACGGCGGCCCCGAGGATGGCGGGAACCACGATTTTGGAGAGATCCAGGCTCTGAAAAACCCGAAATCGTGGTTCCCAGCTCTGGCTGGCGCCCCTGGGACCCACGGCGGCCCCGAGGATGGCGGGAACCACGATTTTGGAGAGATCCAGGCCGGAAAAGCCCGAAATCGTGGTTCCCAGCTCTGGC
>CAUYUJ010019869.1:30000-41429 GCA_963575745.1 Prorocentrum cordatum | reverse complement strand
CTGGCTGGCGCCCCTGGGGCCCACGGCGGCCCCGAGGATGGCGGGAACCATGATTTTGGAGAGATCCAGGCCGGAAAAGCCCGAAATCATGGTTCCCGGCTCTGGGGCCCACGGCGGCCCCGAGGATGGCGGGAACCACGATTTTGGAGAGATCCAGGCCGGAAAAGCCCGAAATCGTGGTTCCCAGCTCTGGCTGGCGCCCCTGGGAGCCCACGGCGGCCCCGAGGATGGCGGGAACCACGATTTTGGAGAGATCCAGGCCGGAAAAGCCCGAAATCGTGGTTCCCAGCTCTGGCTGGCGCCCCTGGGAGCCACCGGACGGCCCAGGAGGATGGCGGGAACCACGATTTTGGAGAGATCCAGGCCGGAAAAGCCCGAAATCGTGGTTCTCAGCTCTGGCTGGCTCTCTGCTGCTGCTCTCTGCTGTTCTCTGCTGCTCTGCTGCTCTGCTGTTCTCTGCTGCTCTGCTGTTCTCTGCTGTTCTCTGCTGCTTCTCTGCTGTTCTCTGCTGTTCTCTGCTGTTCTCTGCTGTTCTCTGCTGCTGTTCTCTGCTGTTCTCTGCTGTTCTCTGCTGCTCTGCTTCTCTGCTGTTCTCTGCTGTTCTCTGCTGTTCTCTGCTGCTCTCTGCTGCTCTGCTGCTCTGCTGTTCTCTGCTGCTCTCTGCTGTTCTCTGCTGCTCTCTGCTGCTCTCTGCTGCTCTCTGCTGTTCTCTGCTGTTCTCTGCTGTTCTCTGCTGTTCTCTGCTGCTCTCTGCTGCTCTCTGCTGTTCTCTGCTGTTCTCTGCTGTTCTCTGCTGCTCTCTGCTGCTCTCTGCTGTTCTCTGCTGTTCTCTGCTGCTCTCTGCTGCTCTTTGCTGTTCTCTGCTGCTCTCTGCTGCTCTTTGCTGTTCTCTGCTGCTATCTGCTGTTCTCTGCTGTTCTCTGCTGCTCTCTGCTGTTCTCTGCTGCTATCTGCTGCTCTCTGCTGCTCTCTGCTGTTCTCTGCTGCTCTCTGCTGCTCTCTGCTGTTCTCTGCTGCTCTGTGCTGTTCTCTGCTGCTATCTGCTGTTCTCTGGATTTGTTTTCGCTCGGTTGGTTTTCGCTGGAACGGATTACCTTTTCGCTCGAACGAGCGTCTTTTCGCTTGAACGATCCACCCTCGTCCGGGGGAGGTGGTGAATTAGGTGACGCCCATCCGGGGGGGGGGGTCCCTTATCATTTGATAGGGAAAAGGAACATATATATATATATACATGTGTGTATGGGTATGTAACTGTAAATGTATACATGTATGCCGATGTGTATGTAAACGCATGCTCATTTGCATGTGTATTTGTACGTACGTACGTACGCACGCACGCACGCACGCACGCATGCATGCATACATGTATGTATGTATGTACGTACGTACGTATGCATGCATGCATGCATGCATGTATGTATGTATGTATGTGTGTGTATGTATGCATGCATGCATGCTGGCATGTATGTAGGTATGTATGTGTGTATGTATGTATGTATGCATGTATGTATGTATCTATGTAAGTATGTATGTATGTATGTATGTTTGTATGCATGTATGTATGTATACATATACATGTGTATGTATGTATGTATGTATATATGTATGTATGTATGTATGCATGTATGTATGCATGCATGCATGCATGCATGTATGTATGTATGTATGTGTGTATGTATGTATGTATATGTGTATGCATGCATGTATGTATGCATGTATGTATGCATGTATGCATGTATGCATGTATGTATGTATGTATGTATGTGTGTGTATGTATGTATGTATGTATGTATGTATGTATGTATGTATGTATGTATTTATGTATGGGCGTATGTGTACAAACACATGCATTTATACATGTATGTATGCATTTACGCATGTGTGTATGTATGAATGTACGTATGCCTGTATGTACGCATACATGTATGTATATATGCATGCATGCATGTGTGTATGTATATTTAGGCATACAAGAGTACAATGGCGCTTCGTTCCATGCACCTTGGTCCTTAAGTGTTGCATGCAGGCGGAACGGCAAACTGTGAAACAGAAACTTTAAGGACATCTCCTGGTTTCGTTTTCCGTCACCGTCGTCGTTATAACAATGCGATGTGTTATCATTCCTTCATGCTTCCTCTTCCTCTTCCTCATTCTGGCCCCACCCTGCGAATTCTTCCCCATCCTCCTCAGCTCTTTTTGTGGAGTCTCATCCTTGGAGATCTTCTTGGGAGCCTTACGAATATGTTCAAGGGCTTCTTGGGGCCTTCTGGACGCCTCCCGACCGCCTTCTGGAACCCGTGGGGGCTTCCTCAAGCCACCCTGCATCCAACCGCGGTCTCCTTGAACGACTGGGTCATGATTTGGAATGCTTCGAGTGGCGTCTTGGGGCCATCTCGGGCCATCATGGGGCTCACTTGGGGGCTTGTTGGGCCGTCTTGGGTCTCTCTTGGATTGGCTGGAAACCCTATCAGGTAATTTTGGTGCGATTTTCTGGCCCACTGGGCGGTCTCGGACGCCCCGATAACCGAACAACAGAGTATTCCCGAAATCATGCGAAAACCATTGAACATTGAATGTTTTTCTGCGTTTGGAAAGCCTCTTGGGGGTCCTCTTTGGGTCGTCTTCGGGCGTCTGTTGGGTATCTGGGGCTTCTTGGGGCCCTCGGGGGGCCGTTCGGCCGCCCTCCTGACCGATTTGGGCCCGTTGTCTGGGCCTAGTAGGGGCTTCCATGAGCTCCAGACAGCTTGGGGGGCCTCCTGCATGGGCGTCCAGGGGGCCCCCGGGGCCAAGGATGCGTGGGGTCTCGTTTTTTTTTGGGGGGGGGGGGGGCAGGGTTTCCGCAGAGTCTGGATAAATAGGAATATATGACAGAGAATCTACGTACTCACGTCAGACTAAATCTGATAACAGGATGCACGCTTACACATACTGCCCCTGCTTGATGTAAGCCTCTCCTGCATCATATGTTGCACTTACCATGCTCTAGGGTGACTCAGAGACGGTATTAATTTCCGCGCAATGTCTTTGAGAGTGCCTTGCGAAAGGATATCAATACAAGCGAAAACAGAGCATTGGCGACAAGAGCCATCCCACAATACATGAGCTCAGAGCGTAGAAGATAGGGCGTCAGACCTGTTTTGGGCTTCATGATGGACACGGCCCTCCAATTGCGACCTCAATGCGCCCAAGCAAGCTGCCCAATCACACTTCTGCTTAAGATCGGTCGACCAATTGCGATCGAAAGATGAAGCCTCAATCGACCACTGGGATCGCATGGATAGGCGCTCTTGACATACCGCTAGCCCAGAGCAACTAAGGGTCAGGCAACCGAGATGCTCCCATCTGGTCCAGTCCCCACCAAGCCCAGGAACTGCGACACTCAAGGCTGTCGCCTCAGAGACTATACCCTCGCCGATGGAAAACGCCTGCCCGGTGCTGCCGAGTAATGTTGGGTACCGCGCAGCTCAAGCAACACGCACGATCGGCGATGAAATATGCAGAAGGGCACTTAGGAGAGGAAGATCAGGTGTTGCCCCGAGGTGACAATTGCGGAGGATGCCAAAAGTAAGGAGAACAGGGTCAAGAACACCGAGGGTGATTGCGATCGGGATACTAGATGAGGGAGCGGAACACGAATAGAACTTGCAATACTAGATAGACAACATGCACACGCGACATTGCGGAATGGGCAACCCTCCTGGGTAACGAACAACGAAGTCACGACACGTGAATCACAACATTAAAGCAAGCATAACATATGCGACAATGCCATCGAATCGCGCAGAGAACATGCAAGTGTATGGCGGTTTCATGTGACAGAATCGTCAACACGCATCCCACCTGGCGCGTGGTAAGAGCGCCCACGACCGCGAGGGTCAGAGCCGCTGATACAGAACAACCAAATGCGACACCATAGCGCGAATCGACCTGCCCTTGTTTGTTCACTACCAATCCGATCCATGACATCTTCAACCGTCCAGACCCCACGCTGCTATATCTTGCAACGCTCTCTGCCCACACTTCCCAATCCTATCTGAGGAGCGCGAACAACCATATGCATAATAAGCTCTTCATCCACTACCAGTGTTCGCAGCAGGGGTATCGCGACATCCACCGTCATTGCGAGTGATAGAATGTGACCGCCGAAGCAACTCAGAATGGCTGGAGGGAAATGTAAGTGCCTATGCCTTGCCAAGCCAAGCCGCAGGTGTACCACATGGGGCAACGCGGTCTGAGCTCGGACCTGCCACAGAAACCTTTACGCACACGCATGGAGTCCCCAAACGACCTGCGTGGACCGAGCAAGCGCATACGAAATGAGTAAGACGTAGCATCAAGACCACTATGTCATTCTGACCGGCTGCATCTCAAATTGTGGCGCGGCATAGAAGCGAGACGGCCAAGATAAGGGCCCGTGGGCAGACGCAATCACATGGCCCGACACCGCTTTGTGCCGTGGCATGCGCGTGTTGGGCCCCCTCGCGTTTCCTTTTTGCTGCTCCCTGCGATGCAGTACTTAAGCCTCGCTCCACCGCATCGAGGCTAACCTGCGTGCGCATGTTGCTTCAGGTCTTCCAAACAGCGGGAGGACGGGAGAAGTAAGTGGGCCCATCAAGTGCAGCTTTCGAAGGAAAGCGACCAAGGGGGCAAAACAAGTGGAGCTGATTTCGTTACGGTGCCCTTGGTACGTTGGGGCGTATTGGAACGCTCATTTTTCGAATTCCACCCTCCAGTAGCAAGCGGCGCTGCAGACCAGAGGACAGAACGCGCGACTGCAGACTACGCCAAGAGGCCAAAGGATGAATGGCACGAGGAATGTAAGACGGCGTTGCCTGCCCAAACCCTTCCCCTCCGTTCTCGAGGTGCTAGCCGCGGCAGTGTCGGGCTCCGTTGCTGTATTTTCCTGTCTTTCCCTCCCTATCTTTGTGCAAGGCTGATCGCGCGCTTGTACAGGTACCTGTAGGAGGGCCCGAAGATTTTCGACCCGGACCTCCCTATGCACCGGGCTCAGGCACCCGACTGCTGGCGCGGTAGGCCATCGCTCATCCCAATATTATGTACAAACCTGAACCTCTCAGCAAAAAACACTACAAGACCCAACGCCTCGACCGCAAAGCCAAGCCGCACAGGATAGCAAGAGGCCTTCGAACAACCTTTCTCGCTTCTGAATTCATATCAAACTGGCAGATAAGCGCCTCGAACGAAGGAAGCCGGACTGCGAAGCTCGCACACCAAAGGAGACGCGCCTGGGGCTACGCCCGCGACGCCGGTAACCCAGAGGAGGAGCAGGAGGAGCAGTAGCAGGAGGGAGGCGAGAGGAGGGGACGAGAGAGCAGGGATGGAGGGAGGAGGGCGTCTGCGACGTTAATGAGCAAAGATGTTTCGCAGAAGTCGACCATCTTCGCTACTGGAACAGGCCGCCAAACGAGATTCATATTGAAGGCCACAGTGCAAAGGAGGAGGAGGCGGATGAGGAGGAAGAGGCCGAGGAGGAGGCAGAGGAAGAAGGACAATTAGGACAAGGATGAGACGGCTGAGAACGAAGGAGGAGGAGGAGGAGGAGGAGGAGGAGGAGGAGAAGGCCGATCGCAAACTCAAACGCCCGTGCTGCACCGCTGCTAGCCGTGCGTGTCAGCTGGGCGCTTCCCTACTTACCCCATCGCCCTCGCCATCTCTTGAACTCCCACACTCACTCCTACATGCTCTTCCTGCCCATCTCTCATCTCTCACATATTCCTCCTCCACCTTCTCCAACCATCTCCTTGCCCTCCTCTCCTTCCCCTTCCTCCTCAGGAGTTCTTGAACTCTCTTTGTCTGTCCAGCCTCACATGCTTTTGCTCGCCTGCCCACTGCCGCGATCTCCTTGCCGCTGTTCCCTACCGTGACACACTGGGTGGGGCCGCCTCCCACTCGCTCTTGCCCACGCCACCGAAGCACGAAAGCCACAGCGAGGCACCGAATAAAAAATGGGGAAGGGCAGCATCAAGGCCAGAACAATTGTCATTCACTCCCGCGCCTTCCGCAAGCCTTCCAACGGCCTTCCGCCGTCTTCCGCCTCGTTTTACTTCCGTCGGCTTCCGCTAGCGAGCGACACGACGAAAATTCAAGGAACTTTCATTGGGCCGATGTAGAACGGCTGCTCCGCCCACCGGGAGCCCGCGCGTGGCGAGCCTCAGCCCGGGGGGCATCGGCACCTCGCACCCGAGAAGGGTGACGAACTCCTCGCCAAACGCAGGCACTGACGGGCTGGCCGCCAGCCAAGGCCACGGAGCCCAGGCCCCGGGTGCCAGTCTCTGCGTTCGGATCCGCACGTGGACCCCCAAGCCGCGGGCGAAGTCCTCAGCGCCCTGAGCAGAAGTTGAGCAGCCCAGGATTTTTGGTAACATCTCCCTTGATCAGGTTGATTGAACAGTGCATAGAATTACTAGACAACGAATGTAGTGTATGACGCAAATGACAATCCAACACAATTTGATCGGTTGAAGGAGAAGGTGCAATGGTAACACGACAGCACTTGGGCCGTGAAGCAAAAACAGGCGTCGGCAAGCGTGGGGCCGAGGCTGCACTCGGAAGCGCTGCGTGCGTCGGCGTGGTCGCCCGCGGGGGCGTCGCCACCAAGGTCGCGGGCGTCGCGGGGGTTCCCCTTCAACGGCCTCGGCGTTTCGCCCCCTGAGCCTCTGTCCATAGATTCCGCGGTCTCCCGCTCGGGCGCTGTTGCAAGCGCCGCAGGCTGGGGGGGACACGGACTGCGTCGCAGACCAGCAGCTCGCAAGCATGGCAATCGCCGTGGGCGGAGTCTGAATATCGTTTAACCGATCCCCATCCCCAGCGGCGTGGCCCGGACCCCACTGGCCGACTAACCCTCTAGATGGGGATATAGGCCGTTCCCTTCGGGTTTCGAGGGGTGTATCCCCGACTGGGGCGGCAATTCGGTGGGGGTCTCGAAGGGGATGGGGATCGGGATGGGGATCGGATAAACGATACTGAGAGTCGCAGCGCACGAAGCTGCAGCAAGAGAGGCAAAGCTCGCCTGGGCCAGTCTCGAACTGGGGCACGGCGACCACGGCGCGGTCGGACGCGGCGCGCTTCGGCAAACAATCGCAAGGGCCGCCGGCAGGGCAATGGTAATACCCGTGAACGCCTCGCGGGCTCACGAGGGAGGTCGAGGTATCTGGAGTACCGTCTGCTCCAGTGGCGGGATGCCAAGGAGGAGGTCAGAGACGCTTCAGGGAAGAGTGGCCCAGAAGCCTAACCGACGTCGAGGCCCTGTACGCAGCGCGGGCATGAGCGACCGCAAAGTCGTGAGGGACAGGCCGAGCTTCGCGGGCACAATTGCGGTAGGCGCGTTGCGCGAGACCGTGAAAAATGTACTGGACGGTCACGAGCAATTGCTGCTCTGGCCCCCCTTGACGAGCAGCCAGGGCGGCACACGGGCCGCGTACGGCGAAGAGTCTCCTCCGGTGCAGCTTTCAAGCGCCAGCAGTGCGGATAGTGGTGGATACTTTGGCGCCAGCGGCGCCCAAATTCGGCGGCGAGCGAGGGGGGGAAGTGCGAAGGAGAAGGCCTTATCAGAAGGCGGCGGGACTTCTCAGAAGCCCTCTTGCCTTCAGAGAAGTTTTTGTTCTGCCTTCGGGGAAGGTTTAGGAAACTTCTCAGAAGGCTGGGGGACTTCCGAGCCTTCTGAGAAGGCCTTCTCCTTCTCACTCCCCCCCCTCGCTCGCCGCCGACAAACATACTGCGCTCGCGACCGTCAGCGTGAACAACCAGATAAGACATGCACCAGCCAGAGGGAAGGATCCGACTCGCAGACCACATAACATGCACATCATCCTGAACCAACGTTGAAAATGATTACCGCTACATGCGCCACCACTTGGCGAGGCATGTGACGAAAAGGTCGAGAAGTCTGCCGCGAGTGGCAAGGAGGGTCGTCCATGGCAATGCGAGCGGCGCACAGAGTTTGACACGATTGGTGCGACCGTGAGCAGTCGGCGAAGCCCGCGCCAGCGCATCACGCCTGGAAAGCCACGACGGAGCCTGCGGGCCACCCCACGCCCTGAGCTGAGGCCAATGATGAGGCTGACACGCACGCACACGCGCACGCGCACGCTCACGCGCATGCACATGCGCACGCACACGCACACGCACGCGCACACACACACACACACACACGCACACACATACACATATACTTATAATATACATTCACATACACACATATACATATATATATATACATACACATATACACATACGTATCCGTGTACATATATATAAATATATACATACTACATATACACATACATACACATGTGCAATTACACTTGCACTTACACGCACAAACGCACACACGCACAGACGCACGCACACACACACACACGCACGCACGCACGCACAGGCGCACGCACATACACACACACACACGCACGCACACACACACACAAACAGACACACGCACGCACGCGCACGCACGCACGCACGCACACACGCACACACGCACACACGCACACACGCACACGCGCGCACGCACACACGCACACGCACACACGCACACGCGCACACACGCCACAACGCACACACGCACACACACACACACACACGCACGCACGCACGCACAGGCGCACGCACACACGCACACGCACGCACACACACAAACAGACACACGCACGCACGCACGCACGCACGCACGCACACACGCACACACGCACACACGCACGCACACGCGCACGCGCGCACACGCGCACACACGCACACGCACACCCACGCACACGCACACACGCGCACACACACATGCACACACGCACACACGCACACACGCACACATACACACGCACACACGCACACACACGCCCACACGCACACACGCACACACGCCACACGCACACACGCACACACGCACACACGCACACACACACACACACACGCACACACGCACACACGCACACACACACGCACGCACGCATGCACGCACGCACACACGCACACACGCAAGCACACACGCACGCACGCACACACGCACGCACAAGCACGCACACACGCACTCGGACATGCACACGCACACGCTCACACGCGCGCGCACAAACACACACACACACACCCACACCCACGCACGCACGCACTCACGCACAAACACTTGCACACACGCAGGCATGCACACGCACACACACGCACAAACACAAGCACACGCAATCACACACAAACGCACACACAAACAAACACACACACACAAACCCACACAAACACACAGACGCACACACAACCACACGCACCATTACACACAAGCACAACCACGCACACAAACACACACGCACACACAAACACACAAACACACACAGGCACAAACACGCACACAAACCCGCAAGCACAGCAACACACAAGCACACAACCACATGACCACACACCATCACACAACAACACTCAACCACACACACACACACACGCAAACACGCAAACACACAAACACGCGCAAACGCACCTAAACACCACAACGGCACAAACACACAGACACACAAACACCCAAAACCCAAACACAAACAACACACACAAACACACAAACATACAAGCACACCCACAAACACACAAGCACACAAACACACAAACACACAACCACACAAACACACAAACACACACAACCACACAAACACACAACCACACAACCACACAAACACGCAAACACATAAACACAGAAACACACACAAACACAGAAACCCACAAACACACACACACACACAGACACAAACACACAAGCACACAAACGCACAATCACAAACACACAAACACACAACAACACAACCACACAAACAGAAAGAAACATCAACATACAAACAGACGCAGCACACACAAACACACAAGTACACAAATACACAAACACACACACACGCCGAGAGGAATCCTGAGCAAGTGCGCCGAATAGCCAACTTGCAAGCCAAAGGCGCTGCAGGGCAACAAAACAAATTGAGCGGGATAAGACAATACCAAGACAACTATTGGAGGAGTGCGCGACGGCAGCTGCAGAAACTGGGGCCCACTAGTACCAACCTCACGCACGCGAAATTCGACCTTAGCGAGCGGCCCCTTCCACTGGCGCCATGAGGTCAGGGAGGGGCCAAACCAGAAGCCCATGTAGCGGATCATGTCGACAATCTGGAAGTCGAGGAAGCCAAGGACGAATTCCTCGAAGAGCCGGCGGACCTCCTCTCGAGCCTGCTCGGAGAAGGCGGCATTCACCAGGGTAACCATGCACTGGGTCAGCTTGAGGTCAGTCGCAGCGATCCCACTCGCGATGCCCAAGACGCGCTCGGCATGGGCAAAATGGACAAACCCTATGATTGCACTTCCGGCGTCGTCCACGCAGGACGAGTTATTCTGCGCAAGGCGGCATCGGTGCAGCGGAACAGATCCTTGGGTGAGAGTGGAGTAGGTGCCATTCTTCACGTCCACCTCCTTTTACCTCCGTTCCGATTCTCCCCCACCCCCTCACATGCATCCTGTTCGCACTGAGTTGAGCCTGGTGCGCTCTCCCACGCCTCCCCTCCAGCAAGTCGAGGTCGATTCGGTCGCCCTCTGGCTGCATCTATGGCGTCTTGCGGTGGAGATCGGAACACCTGCAGCCACGGGCAAGAAAATGCTTGGGGCAGCTGCGTCTACGGAGATCGAGAGACATGCACGAACGACAAGGCCAATCGAGCGAATATACTTTGCTGCCAAGATGGCAGAGAAATAATTTCGAGAGCGCTCGACGCCTGTACGAATACCCCCCCGCGTCCTCAGCTCTTATCAGCCTTCCTCAGAAAGTCGATGAGAGGAGGGCACACGCCTGATTGGGACAGAACTCCACGGGAGTGGGGATTGGTATCGTCCGGCTTGACGTGAAGAGACATGAGAGGAGGGGGAGAAGGATGAGGAGGAGGAGGACGAGGAGGAGGAGGAGGAGGAGGAGGAGGAGGAGGAGGAGATGAAGAGGAATAAGAAGAGCAAGATGAAAAGGAGGAGTAGGAGTAGGAGTAGGAGTCAAGCTAGCCAGCTCGAGCGAGTCAAGCATGGCATGCCCAGTCCCACCCGCCCTCCCACAACATAAGAAGCAAAGCTGGCACAACTGGGGGCCGAAGTCACACCGGCCAGCCGGTTTGGTACAGCTGATGCGGCCGCGATGGCGGTTGCCGACGGGAACTGGCGAGCGCGTGTTGAATGCCGCGCACGCATTGCCAGACGAGTCGAGAATGGCCCGGTACACCGCAGGAAGCCAGAGGTGGCCGGAGGAAGCCCGACGGTCTGACAGGACACCCCAAAGCATTTTTGTGAAAAAGCATTGGGTTTTTGATGTTTTTATGTTGAAATGCTTGCAAAAACACGGTATTCGGTAGGATTCTGACATGAACGCGCGAGTGTGCTCTTTGTAATATTTTTTGCACAGGATTCGCGGCCTGGGT
>CAUYUJ010019869.1:0-22500 GCA_963575745.1 Prorocentrum cordatum | reverse complement strand
GTGATGAATAGCGCCCAGTGAGCCTGCTACTCAGGCGAGGCCCGCTTTTGTAAAGGATTCACCTTCCATCCTTCTAGCTAACAGGAGCACAAAGAGGTAGGACGATACTTTGTGAAAATGATCTGCCCTCTATCCGTGCAAGTTTTGAACGCGCCCAGATCCTGGTAATCCCACCAGCCATTTACGGCGTGAGCGGTTTAGGGAGTTTCCTTTTCCAACTCCCCTTCTCCCCCCCTGAGGAGAAGGGTTTCCCCCTCCCCCTCCCCCCTCCCCTTGGGCCTGGAGCGTGTGCTTCGCGAGGCGTTTGGGCGTCCGACACTGCCTTTGCGAAAGGGCACGAACCATGAATTTCACTAGGGTTGTGGGCCCAGCTGGGCGGGGAGAGGGGAGTGGACTATGTGACCCCCCTTTCTTTGTTTGAGCTCCTCCAAGATGGCCCCAAGACGGCCTTCAAGGCTCCCAAAGGTGCCCCAACACGGCCCCAAGAGGCTCCCAAACGGCCCCCAAGAGGCTCCCGACGCACCCGAGTTGCTGCATGAGGCGGACCGCCGAGAGCCCTCAATACGCTCCAGTAGGACCCCAAGAAACTCGTACGAGACATCCGAACAGACTCCGCCAGATATCCAAGAGGCCTCTGGCCTCTCTGCTCACCCTCCTCCTCCTCCTCCTCCTCCTCCTCCTGCTCCTCCTCCTCCTCCTCCTCCTCCTCCTCCTCCCCATCATCATCCTCATCCGCCTCCTCCTCCTCCTCCTCCTCCTTCTCCTCCTCCTCCTCCTCCTACTACTTCCTCCTCTCTCTCTCCCTCCCCTCCCCCTCCTCCTCCACCACCACCTCCATCCTCCTCCTCTTGGGGTATGACAGTTTCCCCAACTTTTATTGCACTATACGCTTCTCTATATCCCTGGGCATCGTTTCTGGATGGGCTCCTGGGGTTACGCTAACCGTTCACAATACAAATAGCGGAACTATCATACGAGAACGAATTTTGAAAAGGAGCCGCCCTCCACCTGTGTAGCTTTTGCACAAGTTGGAACATCGAGACATCGACCTGGAATGCGGAAGTCTCAAATGACAACCGCATTGTTTAAACGAACCGGCCTCCATCCTTGCAGCTGAGGGAGGGAGGCTAAACGAATGCGCTGCGCGGCGGTAAAATATGCTGCGACAGAAGCCATATTTAAAACCCCGCTCTCATCCGTGTAACTCTTACATTTGAATCGAGTGTGCGGAGCTAAATCGAAAACCGCATTTTGAAAACGAATGCGTGTGGCTCTAAGGCGAGAGCGGCATTTTGGAAACCACCGGCCCTTCATCCTTGTGAGTGTTGGCTTTACTTTCTGGATAACATTTTTGAAGGAAATTCCAAGCAGATTAGCCAACCTGGCCTACGGACACGTCTAGTGGTGCGGCAGGGGAGATTGTTTATAAGGAAGAGGAATCGAAAAGGAAGAGGAGGGGGAAGAGGGGGGGGGATGCAACGCCCCGTCCATCAAATCGTAAACTCGAAATAAAATCGGCTAAACATCGGATCGGATGGAATCAGAAAACATCGCGCACCGGATCGGGCCAGAATCGGACTGCCGACTCCCGCCCAGCCTTCGGTCCCGAATCCGAATCGAAAACGCTGCGCGGGAATCGAAATCGAAGTCGCAAGCCCACCCCGCACGCAAGAAAGGCTCGAATCGAATCGGTAATCATGAGCTGGTGGCTTCCGCAACCGAACCACCCGAATTGGAGACCAAACCGAACCGGTTCGAACCGAACCAGCTGGCCGAAGCTGCCTGGCCGAAGCTGCCTGGCCGAAGCCAGTCCGAACGGCCAAACCGAACCTGTTGGAACTGAGCTGGCGCCCTCCTCCACCTCCACGACAGCAGTAGCAGCAACACGGCAGCTCCAGCAACGCCAGCAGCAGCACCAGCGCCGCTAGAAACATCGCCAGGCCCACCCCACCCCCTGGCAGCACAGCAGCAACAACAATCGGTCCACAAACCCTCGGGCGAAACATCAGGATCATATCCAAAATCGATAAGAGAAAACGGCAATGGACAAAGACCAGAACTGGAATCTAAAGAGAGACATCGAAATCAGATTGGATCGGGCATGGGATGTGAGGGATGTGAACACTCGGGCTGCACGGCGAAACGATGCTCAGCCCTCCACTGCCCACTGAGACACTGGAAGAACGAGCCAGGGCCGTCGTGCGACCGTCAGGAACGCACCCCACGCACGAGGGCGACAACGGCCAGGCGGGTGTGATCATGACGATGATGATGGTGCTACTGGTGCTGGAGCTGGTGCTGCTGACGATGCTGATACTTATGCTGCTGCTGATGATGACGATGACGACGATGTTGTTGATGATGGTGGTGATGAGGATGGTGATGATTGATGATGATGACGATGATGATGATGATGATGATGATGATGATGATGATCCCGCTCTCCCAAGGTGAGTCGAGGCCGAAACGCCAGAGCCCACCGAATGATGATGATGATGATGATGATGATGATGATGATGATGATGATGATGATGATGATGATGATGATGATGATGATGATGATGATGATTATGATGATGATAATGATAATGATAATGATGCTGATGCTGATGATGATGATGATGATGATGATGATGATGATGATGATGATGATGATGATGATGATGATGATGATGGTCGTACTGCTACAGCGATCATCCGACGGCGGCGAGCGGCGACGGGGCCACAGCTGCGACCCGAAAGCGGGGGCTGAGAGAAGAAGAGTGTGAGAGGTCGGTTCGCGATGCGGGAACCTCTGCCGAAACCGATTACGACAAGGCCACCGCACACTCGGCCGCAAAATATCCTCAGCCGCCGACGCTCGTTTCACAAGCGGCCCATGCCTCGCCTCACATGGAAGACCGTGCGGAAGGAACCACCGCCTCGCCATCGCTAGGACGTGCATTCCCCGTGCATCTTTGGATTTCGTGCGTGTCTTTCTTCGATGGTCCAAGATGCTGCCCGATGGTCACACGTCCGAGCGATGCCAAGCCACCGCCCTAGCACCCGAATGCTGATGCTGGCGCGGGTGCTTTGGCCACGAGGTGGTGCCTCGGCCTCTTCCCGTCTCCACCCCGTGCCGTCTGCGTGCCCGATGCTGGCTGGCGGCGGCCTGAAGCACGCTGCTGGAGTCCTCTTCTTGTCTCGTCCAACTCGTGTGCAAAATGGTAGCATGAAGCTTTCTGTGATTAGGGGAACGAACAATGACATAAACATAAGAACTCGGAGGTCCGCGCGGATTTCTCGGATCGGAGCGCGCCAAAGGCGGCAGGGGGCCGCAGCGCCGATCCGAGGAATCCGCGCGGGCCTCCGAGTTTTTATGTTTATGTCATTGTTCGTTCCCCTAATGGTGCTGTCGAGCAACATCGAACTCATGGGTTCCGCTTGCTTGGCCAAACATTGAATATAAAACGGCCTGCACACCTGATCAGCTCCGACTGACGTTATGCAGTTCTGGTCCATCTGTCGATCAGTTGGATGCATGCAGCTGCCATGCGTCTGAAAGGCAGTGGTCTGCCAGAGCTGGCCGTACGCTTGCGCGGGAAACAATGTTGAATGCCTTCTGAAGTCGACTGTTGCAGCCCAAACCATAATTGCGGAGCGTACCACAACTTACCGTTCGCCAGCAACTTTCTGTGTATCGATTTAACTAGTGGAGAGGTGGTCGACTGTACTGCGGCTTGGTCTGAAGCATGCTTGGTCGTTGGTCTGGTGTCCGTCGAGAGTCGGATGGAATCAAGTCTACTGGATTGGGGTAATACACTGTAGAGAGGTGGGATTCGTCGCAATTAAGAACTCTAGTTTAGTGGCTGTCGCGCATCGCCATCCTTGTGCCACACTTTGCTACCTTGTGTCTCCGCTCCGCTGGTTTCAGAGAGTCGACCCGTGCAGTCGAATTCAACATGTGCATTAATGCTTGCTGTAACGCACCGCCACCCGCCCTGAGCATTTCTACGACGATTCCGTTTGAGCTTGCAACCTTGCTTTTCTTCAGTTGGTTGAATGCTCTGCCCAATTATTCAGTAGTGAAGGTAAACATGTGTTCAGAAAGGTGACTCGTCGTGCCGGTTTCGCTTTGGTGTCTCTTCTCGGTGTTGCTGTATAGGCGAGCTGGAAAATTGGAGAACACGTCAGCTATGTATTGTCAAGACGCTGATGGTAGTCGTAGCACACAGCTGGGGTCTGCAGACTCCTCAGTCTGCTTTGGCATTCTCGCTTGAATGGAAGCGTCCTGGCACATCGCACAACACGTCACCGCACCACACCACGCTCTGTCGCAGCGCACCTAAGGTGTTAGTCAAGATGTGGATGAGGCAGCCTGACACCCCACCGGCTTGAACAAAAACGCATACCAAACAAGCGGTTCGAGAAAGTTCGGCGCGGAAGCACCTGGGGAAGCTCCCGGAGAACACCGGCGCCAGAGGCCTCTCCCCCCTTCCCCCTCCTCCCTTCCCTTGGAGCTCTCGAACAACTGTCCCGTGCAAACACAGCGAGATGAGTGATCCGCCACCGTGCCCCCTGGCACGCTGAGGCGTGGAAGAATGCCAAAGGCTGTCTAGTAAGGATTTTTTGTGATTCTGGTGACCTCCTCTTCCCGGCCGCAGACTGCTGCGTGCATCCCCCCTCAATTCCGAGGCGACTTCCCTCGTGCCCGCTCGAAGATGGTGCACTCCCAGCCTGGCAACTAATGCATACACCTCAACTCCTCCGGTGCCCGCTCAAGGACGGTGCACGTCCCGCATGGCAGTTAACGCATGAATCCTCATTCCATGCGTGCCCGCTCGAGGATGGTGCACTTCCCGCATGGCGCTAACTCCTAGACCCCTCATCCCACGCGCACCCGCCCGAGGATCGTACATTTCCAGCGTTCCCAGGCCTTCAAGATGGCCCAAGATGCCTTAAAGAGGGCCCAAAAATGCCACAAGAGGACCCCAAACAAGGCCCAAATAACCACAAATCGTTGATGCCACTTTGGTTCCTCAATTAGGCTTGCCTTCGGGGTTCTTACTTGGTCAAAGGTTGATGCCTCGTATTGTTACTTTACCCGTTCCTCGGAGGTTCCGCTGGTTCGTCGGTTCCGGGCCCCCTGTGCCTCATATTGTTACGTTGCCCGTTTCCTGGAGGTTCCTCGGGGTCCCCGGGTTCCTCGGGTTCCCCGCCCCCGGTGCCTCCTATTGTTACTTTGCCCGTTTCCCTCAGGTTCCTCGGTTTCCTGTGGTGCCCCACCCCTGGTGCCTCATATTGTTACTTTGCTTGCTTCCTGGAGGTTCCTCGGGGTCCCCGGATTCCTCGGGTTCCCCGCCCCGGGTGCCTCGTATTCTTACGTTGCCCGTTCCTTGAAGGTTCCTCGGGTTCCTCGGGTACCCCGCCCTGGTTGTTGATCTTGTTTTCCAGCAGTGCCAGGCAACGCCAGGCTACGTCAAGCAACGCCAAGCAGATCAAAGCAGTGCAAAGCAACGCCAAGCAAAGCCAAGCAACGCCAACCAATGCTAAGCAACGCAAAGCAATGCCAAGCAACGCCAAGCAATGCAAAGTAACGCTAAGTAATGCCACGAAGCGCCAAGCAGCGCCAAGCAATGCCGATCGATTCAAAGCAATGCCAAGTAACGCCACGCAATGCGAAGCAATGCCAAGCAATTGCAAGCAATGCCAACCATTGTCAATCAATGCCAAGCAACACCAAGCAATGAGAAGCGAAGCAATGCAATACAATGCAAAACAAAACAATGCAATGCCGCATTCTGGTTGTCACGGGTTGCCGTCAGGTCACGACTGCCGAGGAAGCCTGCACGATGTCCCCAAGATAGCCCAAGAGGCGCCCGAAGAAACTTCCAGGATGGCCCCAAAATTGCCAAATAGACCTCCAAGAGCGTCCCAAGATGGCCCAAGAGGTCTCACGATGGTTCAAGAGGCCAAGACGGCCCAAGATGGCTTATGTGGGACCCAATGCAGCTTTAGAAGGCCTCTCGACGGCCCACGACGGCCCCACGACGGTGTCTATGCATTCGCAATACTCATCCAATACGGCGATACGACGGCTCGATCAGGCCCCAAGGTACTCCAAGGGCTGCACAACATGAGACCAACCCAAACCTAAGACAGCTGAAACGAGCTCCATGCCAGCCGTATGAAGATGATATATGTGACGCTTCCTGGAACCATACTGATTTTCCGTAAGGCGGCGACTCGCCTGCAGTCTGTCGCGCCAGAATCCAAATCGAAACAATAAACGAGGCATGGATGTTGGAGAAGCCCGTAACTGCATTACACTATCCAAACGCACAGGGCAGACGGGTCAATTGCACGCAGAAGCCCGCGCGGCAATCAGCACGAATCGTCCAACCGGCATCGCCATCATCAGTCTACTCGGCTAGCGCGATACGTACCCTCTTCCAAGTGATCTCTCTAGCCATCGCTCCTCCCCTGCCTCTCCTCGGATAGAGCGATAACCTTGTCAAGTTACCTCACCATCGAACCTGTTTTCACATAACTCTGGCAAGTACACTCGTGCTGCTGAGGGAGGAAACGAGTTCTATGAGAGGTTCTCAAAGGGTAAAAGCGAAATCTGTTACATGTGACGGCCTTCCTCTTCATCCTCCTCCTCATCATGCTCCTCCTCCGCAACCTGTTCCTCCTCTTCCTCCTCACCGCAATCCTCATCCTCATCCTCATCCTCATCACAACCATCATCACCATCATCATCATCCTCGTCATCAGCATCAGCATCATTCTCACCATCACCATCGACATCGTCATCCTCATCAGTAAGATCATCATTATCACCAGCACCAGCACAATCATCATCAACATCATCAACTTCATCATCATGATCATGATCATGATCATGATCATCATCATCACCATCACCACCGTCGTCATCATCAGCATCGTCATCGCCGTCGTCATCACCAGTATCGCAATCATCATCACCACCATCATAACACTCAGTGTCAACGTTATCGTCGTCGTGGTCATCATCATCGTCATCATCGCCGTCGCCATCGCCATCGCCATCATCATCAACATCATCAACATAATCATCATCATCATCATCATCATCATCATCATCATCATCATCTTCGTCGTCATCATCACACCATCATCACTATCCTCAACATCATCATCACCATCATCATACTCACCGTCATCATCACCACCATCATCACCATCATCATAATCACCGTCATCATCATCACCACCATCATCACCGTCACCATTACCATCATACTCATAATCACCATCATCATCGTCATCACCATCATCATCATCACCACCACGACCAACACCGCCGTCATCATCATCATCACTATCACTATCGTCATCATCATCACCATCATCATCATCTTCAGCTTCTTCATCTTCATCTTCAACTTCACCACCATTATCTACATCAACATCATCACCATCACGATCACCACAATCATCATCATCAGCATCATCATCATCATCATCATCATCACCATCATCGTCATCGTCATCAGCATCATCATCGGCATCGGCATCGTCATCGTCGTCGTTGTCGTCATCGTCATCGTCATCGTCATCATCGTCGTCATCATCATCATCATTATTATTAGTAGTATTGTTTTTATCCTTCGTTTTATTATATATTATCAATCTTACTATTCGGATGATGGTGATGATGATGCCGATGATGATGATGATGATGATGATGATGATGATGATGATGACGATGATGATGATGATGATGAGGATGAGGATGATGGTGATGGTGATGGTGATGATGATGATGATGATGATGATGATGATGATGATGATGATTATGATTATGATTATGATGATGATGATGATGATGATGATGATGATGATGATGATGATGATGATGATGATGATGATTAATCTTGATGATTTATGCTTATTTTTGGTATCGTTATCAATATCATTATTATCATCGTCATTGTCCTCATCCTCCTCATCGTCATTATCATCCCCATGGTCGCCATAATCCTTTTCACGGCTCTCCCAAACCTTGAGACACGAGGTGTCACTCGCGACGGCCTCCCGTGCTCCCGCGAACAGTCGTCACCCAGAATGCTGGGCTGGCAGGGTGGCTGGACTTGCCGCAGGCAGCTGGATAGCATCGCCTAGGGTAGGCGGAATTGTGTTCGGATCACCTCCCAGCCCAAATGATCGACATCCCCACGTCCATGTCTCCCCCCCCCTCGACAGCCTTGCCGCGCAAGGTGCGCATGAGTTTCCTCCCCCCCATCCTTCCCCCCCTCCCTCTCTCGTCCGCACCCCTCCTCCCCTCCCCTCCTCTCCCCTCCCCTCCTCTTGCCTCCCCCTCCCCCCCTCCTCGACCTTCCCCCCCTCCCTCTCCCCTCCCCACCCTCCCCCCCCCCCTCTCGCCCTACCCCCTCCCCCCTCACAGCACGTCGGAGGGCCAGGGGGCGTCTCGGAGGCCCCCTGGTACGAGCCACCGGGCGGCGGGGCGGGGCGCGCCGCGTCGCCCCACAAGACTCACCCGCTCACTCCCCCCCAGGCGCCTGCGCCGGCAGCACGAGCCCGCCAGGGCGCCCGCCGTCTCCGCTGCAGGGCCTCCTCTAGGTCGGGAGGTTCGATATCGAGGAGGAGGAGGAGGAGGAGGAGGAGGAGGAGGAGGAGGAGGAGAAGCCGGAGGAAGATGAGGAGGAGGAGGAGGAGGAGGATGAGGAAGAGGACGAGGCTGAAGATGAGGAGGAGGAGGAGGATGAGGAGGAGGAGGAGGAGGACGACTTTTTTGGATTACGGCTTTCGTGTGCCCAGGGCACCAGGGGGTGAATGGCGTCGTGAGGCCGACAAGGTCGTGGCGCTGTACGTGCGCCGTCGCGCTACTGGAGGCCGGAGGAGAAGTCTGAGGATACGGAGGCTGAGCAGAGGCAGCAGGGGGAAGGGGTGGGGGGGGCGAGGAGGAAAGGACGCTTTCGATGATCAAAATCAGCCCTTCTGGATGAGATCGTGCTGTAGGCGGCAGCGGCCATGCGACACATTCCGCAGTGTCGATCACGACGGGCCCTTGCTCCTGTGCGCTGTGCTCAGATGCTTGCGTGCTGCTCTCTAACTGCTCCCCGCCCTGCGCTCCCCCTTCCGTGGGCCACAGTGCAGAGGGCCTGGCGACGACAGAACAACCAGCTCACCCCACGAGAGACTCCCAGTGCCAGACACTCCGTCATGGGGTAATGGCGCTCCTCTTCATCCCTATCTCGAGTACTTACCTTGCACTACAGTCTCCTCCGCCCGCCAGTCTCCTGTCGCCGTCCCACAGTCAGCAGCCACGGTGCTTGTGGGGCCTAGTCGCCACAACCGCCACTGCGTGTGTCTGCCAGGAAGAGCTGCCCGCAGCGCCCCAGGACCGCGAGGCCTGGGCTGGAAAAGCATCCCGCACTTCGCTGTTTCCCAGTCCATGCTGCTACCCGCAAGCTCACACCCACACATCGTGCCGTACTAACCTTTATCGGAAACGCTCGGATTCAGCGAAGACCATATTGACAAGGGGAAATGAGCCTGGCGTGACCCAAATTAGGGGTAACCTTTCTTCAACAGCAGTTCAGATAAGTTCCAAGTAACGCAAAGCTCTGCAAACATATGCAACACATTGCTTGGCGTTGCTAGGAAATACTTGGAATTGCTTGGCGTTGCTTGCCACTTGTTTGGCTTGCTTGGCTTTGCTTGGCGTGGATAGGCATTGCTTGGCGTTGCTCGGACTTGCTTGGCATTGCTCGGCGATGCTTGGCGTGTCTTGGCATTGCTTTTCATTGCTTGATGTGGCTGGGCGTTGCTTGGCATTGCGTGATGGCCAGGGCTTGGCGTCGCTCAATGTTGCTTGACACTGCTTGGTTTTGATTCGCATTGTGGTGCTAGGAGTTGCTCCGCGTTGCATGGCACTGCTCGGCGCTGCATTGCGTTGCCTCTGATCGCCTGGTGTTGATTAACACTGACTGCCATTGCTTAGCACTGCTCGGCATTGCTCGACCTCGCTTGGCCTCGCCTGTCCTCGCTTGGCTGCTCTTGGCGTTGCAGTGCTTGGCACTGCCCGGCGCTGCCTTGCACACTGCCTGGAGCCCGGGCAGCCCCCAAGGCAACGCCGAGGGCCGCACGGGCAGCCCCCGGGACACCCGGGCAACCCCCCCGAGGAGCCCCGGGGGCAACGCCGAGGGCCGCCTCCGACAGAAGGCCCCGCCCCACGCTCCAGTGGCTTCTTTCACAAGCAGCTCTTCCTCCTTTTTTCTCCACCAGCCGCCCCATGTCACGAGCCTCGGGCAGGGTCATCAGCTCGTCGTTGTCGTTGTCGTCGTGGTCGTGGTCGTGGTCGTGGTCGTGGTCGTGGTCGTGGTCGTGGTCGTGGTCGTGGTCGTGGTCGTGGTCGTGGTCGTGGTCGTCGCCGTCGTCGTCGTCGTCGTCGTCGTCGTCGTCGTCGTCGTCCCTCTTCAGGGTCGGCGGCACCAGCCGTTAGGCCTTCGCAAGAAGAAGTCCTCAAGCAAAGCATAATTGGGGAAACATGCAAATCCCTGAATCCTGGGCTGAGTGGTTCTTGTATCTGCCCGAAAGAGCCCATTTGCCCCCACCTCCGCGGCTTCACGTTTGAAACTTTGGGAAGCGATTGTTCTGCGTCGAAATCTCGAACGAGACCGGACGCAGCATCCTTGCTGAAGCGCGCCACCTAATCCCTGCAGCTATACCGGCACGATGCCGACGCACGTGTGCGAACAGTGGGCTCTCAGCAGCAAGCGCATGCTGTGTTTTCGCTCCCCTCTTCGGACTCGCACCCCGTGGGCTGCACGCGGGGCTTGACAATCCGAAGCGATGATCCAGAAACGCCGGCTGCGTGTCCGCACGTATCTGACGATCCAGACTCGGATGTACCCGAGGCTGGTCCTCTGCATTGCGGGAGTGCCGCTCGCGACGTCCAGGCGCTGGTCTGCCACATTTTTCGAGAACTCACCCAAAGCTCATTCAGAGAGGGGAAAAACAGAGGAAGTCGCAGTAAGGGACAGGGAGAACGAAGGGGAGTATTGGGCATGTGAAACACATGGCTTTACTGACGTATGGGGATTCGGCGTCGATGAAAGCGAGCACCTCGATCGGAAAGGGGGCCGACCATCTATACATCGGCGTGCGCAGAACGAGACAGGAAGGCCTGACAACCACTAATGCACATGATCCTCCCTTTCCCATGCTCCCTCAGTCATCCCTCATCACCCCTCCTCCCTCGCCCCCCCTGCCTCCCCCCTTCTCTTCGTCATTTTCTTACTCCGCCACCTCGCCGTGCGATCCCATGACTGTTACCAAGAAGCGCAAAGAGTTTCTGGACAGGATTTATCGGGGTTTCAGACCCATGGAGCTTTTGTTCAAGCAGGTCGACGTCTTGCTCTGACTTTGTCAGTGGTCCCATTCTATGACACTCCCTTCCTCCCCACATCTACCCGTACCTCTGGCACGCGCCTGCGCGAACGACGCTGCGGCAAAACCAGGGGGCCACGTGGCGCAGCGCCGAGCCCTCGGTCCTGTGAGCGAGGCTGGGCGGGAGAAACAAGTGGAAGGGAGAGGGAGGAAAAAGGGAAGGGAAATACGATGAGGATGGGAGGGAACATCGCTAAGGGAAGGATGAGCAGGTGGGAGGAAGGGACACTGAGGGATCAGATGGGGGAGGTGGTATGATGCAGGAGTGACGGGGGTAGGAGGTGCGAAGGAAAAACATAGGGATGGGAGCGGAGGGAGGCGAAGAACGAGTGATGATGATCGACCGTAACTGCGCAGCCTGCCCCCCACTGGCCTAGCATTCTACAGCGTGATTGGCAGCGGCGAGGGCGGCTTGCAACTGAGAAGCGTTCGCTGCGGTGTGGTGCGCCAGCGTCGCTTTGACATTATGATAGGTGTGGGACGATAAGATATCGAGACGCATGGTATCTTTGCGGCTGCTTGCGTATTCGGCGCAGTCGTATTCGTTGTAGTCGCCACGGCCGACGATTAGGTGAGGTGAGGCGGGGATGCCGATGAGGGATGATGGTGATGCTGATGGTGAGGGTGTGATGATGGTGATGCTGACAATGGTGATGCTGCTGCTGTTGATGATGACGATGATGATGCTGCTGATGATGACGACCATGATGATGATGTTGATGATGACGTTGATGATGATGATGATGATGATGATGATGATGATGATAATAATGATGATGATGATGATGATGATGATGATGATGGTGATACTGACGATGATGATGACGATGATGATGATGCGGATGCTGCTGATGATGATGCGTGTGATGATGATGATGCTGATGATGCTGATGATGATGCTGATGATGCTGACGCTGCCGATGATGATGGGCATGATGAGGAGCAGGACGACGACGTGCTCGCTGTGCGATTCGCAGCCCAGGCCAGCTTCATGGTGATGACGATTAGGATGATTGATAAGAGATGGGCATGCAGAACGAGGAGGTGGAGAAGGGGGCGACAAGGTGAGTTGGTACAATGAGCACGACCGTGCGTGTAATCAGGTTGCAAGGCGGCTGTGCACGTGGCTGCCGTACGTCTCAAGGAAGTTGAGGTGCCGAAGAGACTTCAGCGCGCAGATCGCTTCCGTCCTCCCCGTGTGCTGACAGACGGGGAGGCGGAGGAGGAGGAGGAGGAGGAGGAGGAGGAGGAGGAGGAGGAGGAGGAGGAGGAGGAGGAGGAGGAGGAGGCACCCACTCCCGAGAGTAGCTCCTGCTCCCCACGGAATAGAAAACTGCTCACAGGAGTGCGGCAGATTTGCGTCGTGTCGACTCGGGCGTTGATTCCTGACGCCGCGGGGATCGTTCAAACTTGAACGATCGGCCCTTTCGAAAAGGCCGGATTGTTCAAGGATGGGCCAATTCTGGGCCACAGGCGGCGTTCAATCTTGAACGCTCGCGCTGGGGTCGCCGCCGGTCGACACGACGCGCTCCTGCTCCCCGGGGAGCAGGCGCCTACCCGGGGGAGCAGGAAGCCTCCTGCGGGAGCAGGCTCCACGCCCCCCTTGGGGCGGAACCTGCTCGCCTCGGGAGGGCGCCACCCCGTCCCCCGTCCCGCCCGGGAGTAGGCTCCTATACTCCCCTGGGAGTGAGATCCTCCCAGAAGTAGGCTCCTACTCCTGCGGGTAGGCTCCTGCTCCCCCCGGAGTAGGCTCCTCCTCCTGCGGGCAAGCTCGTACTACTCTGGCGGGAGTAGGCTCCTACTCCCCCGGGCAAGCTCCTACTACTCGGGCGGAAATAAGCTCCTACCCCCCTGGGAGTAGGCTCCCACCCCCCGGGAGTAGGCTCCTACTCCCAGCAGTAGGCTCCTACTCCCCTGGGAGTAGGCTCCGACTCCCGGGAGTAGGCTCCCACACCCCAGGGAGTAAACTCCTGTGCCCCCCTGGGAGTAGGCTCCCACTCCCGGGGTAGGCTCCTACTCCTGCGGGTCTCCTACTCCCCTGGGAGTAGGAGCCTACTGCGCGGGACAGGATGAGGGGGACATGAGCTCGCTCTGGGAGCTGATCATTTGCAGCGTCGGCTCCCCTGTCGCACCGCAGACACAATCCTAACGACTGGGAGGGTGCCATGCTGTAGCAAGGCGCAGCTAAGGCCATGCTTACCGGTGACTTCCCCGAGAGCGAGCAATGGCCGCGAGACCAGGCGCAATCAATCGAGTGTGTGCCAGTGGAGCGTGGAGAAGGAGACGAAGGATCGGAGTTGCACTGCACTCTCCCTTCCCAGGACCCCTCCTCGAATGTCTCCACCTGCAGTGTCTCTGCACCACTCGAAAGACGAGCACCCCGCGCGCCTGCTGTTCGAGCGGTAGCCCCGTTTTGAAAACAACAGCCGCATGTCATACATATGGCTACATGGACTGCCAAGACGCACGACCATACATGAAACATCGAGGACGTGTCCAGCGAGAATTCCATCTTGAAAGAAGACCGTCCCCATGCATAGAGCCGTTGCGCAGTGTCAGCTTCTGGCCGCAGACTTTGGACAATCATCAGGCAGTAGCCCCATGTTGAAACCGTCTCATTCCGTGCTTCTCTGGGGCAAAATCAAACTTCTGGACATCAGGTTGAAACCATCAAAAGCGAAAACGCCTCTAAGACGAATGCACAAAGTGCTTCCGCGAAAACCGCATTTTGAAAACGGGCCGCCCTCCATCCGTGGAGCGGCTGGACATTATGCAACGCATCTGCGCGGAGCTCCGACGACACCCGACGCCGAACGCTCAGACGGACCGCCGTCCGTCCGTGCAGCGGCTCGTTTTTGAGGGCGAGTGTGCGCGACGCTGCAGCGAGAACGACATCTTTCCGCACTGGATCCGTGCAGCTCGTGGGAAAGTCGAGCGTCAGAGGAGCATGCGCGGGTCGGAAGTCTCAAGCGAAACGCCCGGACCGCCTGCCGAGGCGTCCGGTGGTGTGGCGAGGCGGAACTCTCGAGAACGGGGCAGAGGAGGGGGAGCAGACAGAGGAGGAAGAGGAGAGGTAAGGGGGCAGGGAGGAGTTCCCCCCTCGGCTGCCCCAGTGAAGCAGAGGGACGGGGGATTGGGGAATGGGAGGGGGGGAGCAGGACGGCAGGGGTAGGAGGGAGAGAGGAGAGCAGGGACAGGGCAGGAAGGAAGGGTGGGGGGGGGGGGGCGCAAGAGAGGGGAGCGGGGGTTCCGGGGGGCTGGCAGGGACAGAGGCTCGGCGCAGAAGGCTTGCACAGACCCCTCTCATGGGCTCCTCCTCCTTCTCCTCCTCCTTCTCCATTCCTTTTCCTTATCAATAACTTCTCCCTGTCGCATCCCGAGGCCAGTTTTTAGGGCGGGCCGGACGTTTCGCGTAAGACCTCCTCACCATTGACGACCCTGAAGCTTAAACATTGGCAACAGTTTCATAGATGGAGGGCGGGTGGTTTTCACAATGTGGCTCTCGCCTCCGCACCGCGCACAGTCGATTCAACAATTGCAAGAGTTTCACGGATTGAGGGCGGATGGTCTTCAAAATGTGGCTCTAGCCGTAGCACCGCGCACAGTCGTTTAAAACAAATGCGAGAGTTTCACGGATTGAAGGCGGTTCCTTCTCAAAATGTGGCTCTCGCCTGGGCGCCGCGCACATTCGTTTACGAGGTTTGCAAGAGCTTCACGGACTCCAGTGATCAGCGTACCAGAAATTGCGTTTTGGAAAGATTTAGGATTATGAGGGCGCACCACTGACGTTGATTCGCGGTGCAGAAGTCCCAGAAATCTCGCTCTGGCAGAATTCAGCATCGTCAAGACGCAACAGTCAGGTTGATCCGTGGCGTTGGAATTCCGAGAACACTGTTTTGGCAGGCTTCAGAATCTTCAAACGAGGCAGTTCCCTCGGTGGAAATGAACCGTTGTAGGGGCCTACGAAGACGGAGCGTGGAGTGAGGGTTTATTCCAACATCGTTGATGACTCTTGGGTTTACACTGGTCCTCCTCCTCCTCCTCCTCGTCCTCCTCTTCGAATTCCTCCTTCTCCTCCTCCTCCTCCTCCTCCTCCTCCTCCTCCTCCTCCTCCTCCTCCTCCTCGTCCCAATGAAAGGCCGGCGCCGAAGCAGGTCTGCCGTCCTGGGCCGGACGGCGCCCCTCGTCCGCGGCGGCCTGGCCCTGGAGCGACCTTATGAGCTCGTCGAGGGGAACTCGCGAAAGCGCTGGCGAGCCGCCGCTGGCAGGGTCGCCCATGACCGCGTCGCCGCCTCGCCGCCGCAGGCAGGTGGCGAGGAAGGGGGGCATCTCGGCGCAGTCGAGACAGCATAGCGACGATGGTATCATGCCCCCGTGGGGGGCGGTGGGGGCAGGGGGGTTGTGTGTGGGGAGTATAGGTGTGTATGGGGTTGAAGTACAAGAGTACAGAACCCCTGATCCGTTGGTAGAGAGATGGAGGGATAGATGGATATCTTTCCCTCCCAAGCGATCAAGGTACGATCGCTCCAACTCAGTACCTGAGCCCAAACGGCCAGGTGCGGGAGAGGTAAGGATAAGGAGTATATATGAGGGTATTACACGGGTTCCATACACACCCCCCGTCCCGAATCCCGCCCGCGAAGGCAGGACTCGGGATCAGGAGGATGGAATCCGTAACCTCAGAACTCCTTTACCTTAAGTCTGAAAAGGCAGCTGGGCTAAAAGTCAGCGAAGCCCCAGCTGCAAAGTGAGGTAAGAAGAGATACCTTGGGTCTCTTTTTCTTCACCAGGCGGACTTTGCCGCCCCCTCGGTGCGCCCCCCAAAACGCTTCGGCACTCGAGGGAGGAGAAGAATGTGACAAAGGTAGGCGGAGAAAGAAGATCTGAGCACCAAGGCAACGTAAACCGCCTCGCAAGATTTGCGAGGCAGGTGTTGCCACCAGCTATCAGATTATTCTCGACGCAATATTGTTAAATTGTTAAAATATGCATGCTAAGATCGCGTTGACGAACACAATCTTGAAATCAAACACAAGTCTGCCTAAAAGCAAATGTATGCCAAGATCGTGTTGACGAACACAATCTTGAAAGAAATGCAAATCTGCGTTAAAGCAAGTACCTGGCCAGGAGAAAATGTCGTGTTGATGAACACGAAAATGATGTATAAAATCTGTTTGGCGACTCCCGTTGGCGTTGCTCCTTAGGAGGCTGCCTCGGTGATCGCAAAAGATATCTATATGTGTGTATGGCCACTTGTGTGAAAGATTGAAGTGGCCTAAAAGAATGTATTAGCCACCGCTCAAGGCGAACTTTGATGAACGGAAGTTCTGCTCTTGAGCAGTGGGCCTTGCGGCCG
This sequence comes from Prorocentrum cordatum, assembly GCA_963575745.1. Taxonomy (NCBI): domain Eukaryota; class Dinophyceae; order Prorocentrales; family Prorocentraceae; genus Prorocentrum; species Prorocentrum cordatum. The sequence goes on along the minus strand of CAUYUJ010019869.1, from coordinate 5,705 downwards.
ACTCACTACGCGTCGCCGTCCTTGTAGAACCTGCGGTCCCACACCCTCTGGCCGTTGTACGTCACATAGCTTGTCGTAAACGTTTCCCAAGTGGTCCTCGGGATCCAGTTGCGGAACCAATCGTTGTACGTGATATCCTGGATGTACACATACTCGTCGTTGTTGATCGCAATGTAGATCCAACATTTGATGTAATAACTCCAGTATCGAAGACCCCAATCGCTGTCCTCGAGATTGTGGCGCCAGTAAGCAGCGTAATCAGATGTACGTGCTCTCTTGGCGCGCGGCATCGCGGGCATGTAGTCCTCTGCGCCTGAGGCGCTGGATGCAGCGGCGTCGCCAGGAGCAGGGCGCGGCGGCGGCCGCGGCGGCGGCCGCGGCTCCATGGCGTCATCGGACTGTTGGGAGTGTGTATCTGGATCGGTTCTCATCCCTGTACTACCCCCCCTCTGGTCAGTGTGTGACGGATCGAGGGAGCCTATCAGCTCGTTGGCAATCGCGGCAAGCTTGCGCTGGGTGAACTGTTCACGGGTTCCGTCCCCTCGAGGGAGAGAAACCGTAATCAGTCCGCGCGCCTGCCGCGTCTGCCTGTCAATGCGTCCCTCGTTCAGCCACCACTTTCTCCGACCAGCCTGTCCTGTCCTAATACTGACGTCAAGGATGTCCCACGCGTCGCGCATGTCCTCGACTCTCCAGGGCTTCTTGCCGACATTCACGCGGGCTCCTGTCATCTGATGATGGAATCTGAGGTCGTTGAGAAAGCGTTGAATGAGATTGGCGTATGGGTAGTACAGAGGTCGGTCGTCCTCGGATTCGCCCATTAATCTGCATTCGTGTGCAGGCGGGCTACCGGCTTCGACCCACTTCTGATACCTCTTCTTGGACGTATTGGCCAATCTCCGCAACTGATCTTTCTCTGTGCCTATGGGGGATCGCGCACCCGTCATAATGACATGTGCGCCATCCTTCATGTATCTCGCGACCTGGTCCTCGGACAACGTCGTCTTGATCCAGTTCGTCAACTTCTGGAGGTGCGCGAGGTCACTCTGTGTGGCGGTGCTCTTACCTGTGGCGCCTACGGCCACAGTGTATTGCCAACATATATCACAGAGTGTGCCGTCACCTGTGACGATACCGAGGGACAGATCTCGACCGCAATTGTTACAGAGCGGTATGGGATGCAAGATCGTCTCGGGGGCCCCTGCCGAAGTCAGGTGATCGCGGGATCCCCAGCGGGTGTCCTGACCGCGAGCGAGGCTCTGACCGATCTGATTGATCGCCTCACGATTGATCTCGGTGTTTGGTCTGGAAGCGATCGATCTGCTTAAACCCTCGATCTCGATCCGAGACAACCTTTCCCCTGGCAGTCCTTTGTACTCTATCTTGACGTTGTCGGTATCCTCAGTACCGCCATGGCATACGTTCTCCTCACGAAGACGGCGAGCCTGCTTCTGCAAGGTAGCCTCGTTGTCGCCCTCCTCGCGCTTGAGTCCCGTCTGTTCAGCTATGATGCGTACCATAGTCTCCTGATCGGGAGCTGCAGATGCAACGCTGCCTGGGTCCTGGGGAATATCCTGCTCAGCGCCTTCCTCTCGAGGCGCAGCAGGTGTTTCCACCAGCTCTTCCCACACAGGAAACTCTGGATCACCGTATGTCGCAGTACAATTTTTGTATAGGTCACGCAATGCCTGAAATGCAGGATGGTTGTCATGGATGACTTCCTTGGCGAAATCTGGTAGCTCCACAATACTATCTTTCAAGATGTTCTGGTATACATTGGAAATCCATTGAAAGATGCCAGTGGTCGACTCCTCGATAGTCTCTGGGTCGAGGTAGTGTACCAACTTTTTGAAGAAGTGATCTGCACCACAATTGGGTAAGTCATGCGCCCACTTGTGGGTATGATTGTAGTTCAAATGATATGACTCCGCGTTCCATGCTTTCGATCCAAATCGAATTTCAAATTGTAAATGTGACTGAATTTTGTCCATTACGATTCTGTCTGCGCCACTGTGTATCTCAATGATCTGCCTCATCTTGATCATAGGCGAATCCACCAATAACGCCGATGTCCAACAATACACGCGGCAATCATCAGACTGTCTAATCCATCTTGAATCCTCGTCGGGGTCGTAGTCTGGATGATCAAGGAAATTCGATGGCGGATCAATGATGTTATCGAGGATGCTTGCCTCGATCTGCTCTTCTGCTTGGATGTCTGCCGAGAGGTCTGCCCTCATGTTGTCGTTCGCAGCTTTCTCACCTGCAGTAAGAACGATATTTGATATGTCCACGATTACGGTGATCAGTGGATCATGCGATGATGCTGTACCCTGTCGAGGAATGTCGCCCGTCCGAGCGTTGTCCTCGGCAGGTGTGGCCACCAGCTCGTCTGGATCAGGTGTCCGTGGAGCGGGCCTTCTTGGTGGTGTACGCGGAATACGTGGTCTATGGATGCTAGGCATTCCAAGGTATGGTAAGCTACCGCTAACCTTGTGCTGCAGTATCTCCTCGCTGCAAGATGTCGGGCCTTTCAGGGCAGTCTCCATCCATGTTGGATCGATGGCGTGTTCTTCGATACGAATCGGCAATGCAAATACAACGCCCTTGAGGGGCATGCTTTTGTCATTATACCAGATATTTACCCATCGTAAACCGTAGTTGAGAATAGGTACTTGTACCGCAAAGAACTTGTCGAAGATGCCGAAATGGATGATTGGACCATATATGTGTCCCTTGGACAAGGCAATCTTGGTATTGTGATTGCCTTTGGGCCAATGGTTGTCGTAGTGGAAGCATTTGGTAGAACCCCAATTCTTAATGACAATGAAGTCGCCCATTCGAACATCGTTAAATGCAGGACGACGATCCCAATCTTTTTGCATGATCTTTGCTGTGATTGGTCGAAGAGCTTCACGACAATGTGATAATGCAATCAACCATTCTTTATCATCTGCTTTGTGATTGGTCTCCTGGATCATAGCACGTACTATTTGCTCGTCCAAGGCGTCCTCTGCGGATGTACGGCCAGCAGGGGTTTCCCCCGGCCTGGCCGAGGGTGCTGATGCTGGCGTCATCCTTGGAGGCTCCATGTCTTGGTCGGGGTCGATAGGTGCCAATCCAGGTGGGTCGTCAATAAGTTCTCCAGGAAGGCAGGCGCAAATCTCGTACTTGCTCAATGGCTCTCTGGCTGCCAATGGCGGGTAGTCCCATGGGTCGCCGTCTGGCCACAGCTGCTGGCCATGCATGTGGTGTGGTTTGAGGCGGCGAATTGCAATAATTGCCGCAGCGGGTACCACGTCCTCAGTCATGATAGCGCCCTGAGCACCCAACCAAAATCTGCAACCTGCTTTTGTGGCGATCTCCATGTTGATCACCAGCTCGACTTCGTTCTTGTAGCTGTTGAACTTGTACGATTCCACTGAAGTATGTGGGTTCTTTTGAACGTTGTTCAAATATGTGCTAGAACTGAAGAATGCCTCAGATCGCTGCGATGGTTTATAAGTTCTGTCTCTCTGAGAGTGTGGTTCAACATATCCAGGAATGATCCCTGTCTTCAGTATGTTCTTCCAGGCGCGGGATGCTGTTCCATGACGGAGATATTTGATATCTGTCCACTGTAAGCTCCCCCATCCCATGTTCCATGGCTTTGAAGATGGGTTGACACAACTGTGACCACCGACGCACCGAATAGCAATAACGCTGTTCCAGTCAAAAGTGCTGGGGTCACCTCCGTCAGGAATCGGCTTGGCGTATATCTCGATTCTGTTTTTCTGCGGGTCAATATGCTTCTGGAACGCACGAATAATGAATATCGGATAGTAGTCGTTCCAATCGGTGTATCCATCATTTTCACCGTCTTTCTTGAAATGTGCCACTGCCGCTTCCATGGATGGTCCATTGTGTCTTTCTTTGCGATCTCGGAATTTCCATTCAACCATTTCTTTAAATGATTTCCAATTGCTTGGAATCTTCCAATCATTCTTTGTTGTTTTGTCCCAGATATTAATACGTCTGTCATGAAATTGGTTGATCCAAAACTTTTTGTAGTGAATCTCATGGCGTAACATAGTCGTGATGTCTTTGCTCATGTATTTGTTTGTTCCCAGCCATTCTTCATCAATTAGCTCAGGACCATAACGTACATCGTCGTAATGTGGTAATGGTATCCATTTCCATTCTGGGAAACACCCAGATTGTGCAATGTCAGGCGCATGAGCAATTACACTATCATCATGCAGTAGCTGCTCGTACCACTCTCGGTCTTCGATGCAGGCAAATCCATTGGTCGCTTTCGTGCCCCGCAACATTGGGCACATGTATGGATGTTCATCTTTGACGCCATGCTGTACCTTCCATTCGCGAATAGTGCATGAGTTGTCGAAGATCCCGAGCTTGCTGGTATCCTCGTGCATGGAACGCTCACAACTGTCCTGCCATGACAATATATTCATCTCATGTGGAGAAGGCTCCTCCTCAGCAGGAGTTGCCTCCAGCTCCATTGCCTCAAGGTCGGTGCCGTCATCAGGGATCGGTACCGCCTCAGCTTTTGGGAGCTGATCTGCTGGTTGTTGTTCTGCTTTAGGCTCTGGAGTCGATGGTTGCGACGCTTTGATCGATTGCGGTCCAGGTTGCAGTGGATCGGGCAATGGGCCTGGTGGGGCTGGCTGTGCTGTGTCATCAGCTGCCCTCCATACGGATGTAGGAACATTAGGGTCATGACCCAAAGCCACTCGATCCAGTGCATTCTGTTTGAAGAATGTTTTGCATGCCTCGATGTTCTTCTCGTTCTCGGCAGCTGGGCCGATGCGGTGAGAAGACAATCTGTTTTCTTCTGCAATGAGTCTTGATTTGGTCGCAGTATCGTCTCCATCCAACTCTTTGATCTGACGTAAGAATTGCTCGAATACAACCCAAGTAACTGCATGTGCATCTTCAACTGTTTTGACGATCTTGGGTTCTAGAAGTTCATCTTTCTCAAGAGAATGCCAAGATGCCCAAGCCCCAGGGTATTCTTTGATCAACAGCATAAGGTACTGAAATAAGTCATTGTATGCCATAACCCATGGATCATTATCAGGAAGGGTTTGGTCAGGATCGCTAGGGTCCGTTGCTGGCGTACGTGTAGACCTTCCAGGAGTCGGCTCGGTCGTGTCGCCCGTCTCGGCAGGCAGTGATGCCGGCAATGTGCCCTCGGCACATGACGCCATCCACGCACAATGAGCCATCTCGTTTGCCGTCTGTGTCATCAATGTTGTGAGGCTGAGGTCTCTTTTCCATTCGTTTTTCAACTTTTCTCTGAAGTCGAGGGCTGCCATGATTTCCTTGGCCTGAGTGTAGGCCTGGTTGTCCGTGACAGAAGTCAGCAATGGCGGCCTGAATGGATATGGCTGAGAAGGAAGAGACTGTATCAATGCGCAAAAATTGCGATAGCATACTGCGTCGCAGAATTGCGTTGTAAACATTGCCATGTTATGGTTGTTCTGTTTGGCGTGCCAAGCCTGTGGGGTAACCCTGTCGCACGTATCCACCCAATGGTCGGATGGAAGAACAGTGATACCACGGTTCTGCATGATAGTGATCAAGTCGCTCGTGTGGTGATCAAAGTTCGGGTGTACGCCCCATTGCGCTGCTTTTCCAGGTCCCATGACCGTGGGGCAGCGGAAATACTGCATCACATCGACAAAACGTGATACGTCCACGAG
>CAUYUJ010019868.1:67792-169260 GCA_963575745.1 Prorocentrum cordatum | reverse complement strand
GCACGACCCCACCCCAGCACGACCACACCCCGGCACGACCACACCCCAGCACGACCACACCCCAGCACGACCCCACCCCAGCACGACCCCACCCCAGCACGACCACAACACCCCAGCACGACCACACCCCAGCACGACCCCACCCAGCAAGACCACACCCCAGCACGACCACACCCCAGCACGACCTCACCACAGCACGACCACACCCCAGCACGACCACGCCCCAGCACGACCACGCCCCAGCACGACCACGCCCCAGCACAACCACCCCCCAGCACGACCCCCCCCCCAGCACGACCACGCCCCAGCACGACCACCCCCCAGCACGACCACACCCCAGCACGACCACTCCCCAGCACGACCACACCGCCTTGGTTGAGTGGTTGCCTGTCGTCGTGGAATGTTTCGTGGGGTGTCTCGTGGAATGTTTCGCGGGGTGTCTCCTGGAATGTTTCGTGAGGTGTCTCGCGGAATGTTTCGTGAGGTGTCTCGTGGGATGTTTCGTGAGGTGTCTCGTGGGATGTTTCGTGAGGTGTTGCCCCGTTGGGTATCGTGAAAACGTGCCCATGCTCCACATGTCTATATCCCTTTCCGGGTTCGTGGGTCCATCATGTTTTTGAATACTTTGTTTTTTTCCTCGAAGATCTCCCCCTGTAGGGGGACACGCCCGACTTAATCCTGGGATGGGAGGGGAAGGGCGCGCCTGGCTGGCGCCGCCCACCTCCGCCGGACCTCCGCACGGCGAGCCGACCCGATCTTACTGCCGTCCGCCGCTGCCTCCACCGCGCGCCCCCGCGGGCCCGGGGAGCGTGCTGGTCGAGGCTGCGGCGGCGGTGGCGGAGGCCCGTCCGGCGGAGACGGGGGCGACCCCTCGCTCTCCGGCGGTCCAACGGTGAGCCGCCGTGGATCGGGAGCCGGGCAAGGGCTGCTAAAGCCGTGGCTGCTAGAATCGACCTCCGGGAAGTTGTCTTCGTCCTTCGTGGATCGGAAGCCGGGCAAGGACTACTAAATCTGTGGCTGCTAAAATCGACCTCCGGGAAGAATGCCCGTTGACTGTTTCGCGTGCCGCGCCCCATTCCGGGAAGTTTTTTTTCCTTCCGGGAGGGCCGTTTTAGCAGCCACGGTTTTAGCAGCCCTCGCCCAGCTTTCGAGTGGAGCGACTGCGTGGCGGCCTCCCCCAGGCCCATGCGGCGATGCGCCACATCACGAGCGGAGCGTCGTTGGGCTTGTCCTGTTCTCCTCTTGCGTCTCGATGTCGCTGTCCTTATATTCGAGAGTGTTTCGTCATTCCGCCGACTCCCAGAGGGGGAGATGTGCGGCTTCTGATCTCGCATGTGTTGTTTGCCGCTCCCCTTCCCGCGCGTCTGGTGCGGGGCTTCTTGGAGGCTCCTTGGAGGCCTTGGGGGCGGCCTCGTGGGCCCCCTGCGAGTCACCCTATTGGGCCTCTCTTGGCCCCCTCTTCGGGCTCCCTTGAAGGCCTTTTTAACAGTCTTGGGGGCCTGCTGGGCCGTCTTGGGGCCCTCTTGGACAGGGGCTTGTCTGGGGGGACTTCGCTGGCCGCGTAGGGCGTGCAGAAGCCCGAAATGGCGAGAACGCGGAAGCAGCCAGACACTTTTTGAGGATGATTTCTGTCCACGAAGAAACAGCTTCCAGTCGCTGGCACCCCTACAGCTAGGTACTTCGCCAACTGGACTCTTTGGCGCGCTGGAGAAAAAGTGCATGCGTTTGTTAGTTTGTTGATTTTACATGCGTACGTAGCTTATTCCCAACCCTTCTGCGTTGGGTTCTCATTTTGAGTAGAGCGCTGCTGCCTCCTCTCACCTCCCGCCTCCGTGCTTTTCCTTTTACTGCACCTCCTACCTGCCTTCTGTCTCGCCTCCCCGGGATGCTGCCATTTGCACAGCTGTCGCCATTTTCGTGGGCCCCCCTGGCGGCCCAGCGGAAGTGGCGTATTTCGCAGTTCTGATTGGGACCTCGCCCTCTTTGGGAGCTGCCATTTGCGCCACTGTTGCATCTTCGTGGGCCCTCTGGGAGGTCTGGCGGAGGTGTATCTCAGATAGAGATCATAATGATCTCGCCTTCCTGTGTGTATGTGTCGCCACTTTCGTGGACCCTTGTGAAGTTCAGCGGAGTGGCGTTTTACTTGTACGCAGATCAGAAGGAGACCTGACTCCCTGGGTGCTTCAAGCTTGGCAACCTTCGCCACTTTCGCAGGCCCCCGGGACGTCCATCGGAGTGATGTCATGCGCAGATCAGAATGAGACCTCGCCTTCTAAGGTCGCTGTCAACTCCGTGCATTTTTGTCAATTTTGTGGGCCCCTGGGAGGTCCAGCGGAGTTGGGTCCTACGCAGATCAGAATGCGATTTCGTCCTCCCTGAGTGTTGCTAATTGCGCAAGCATCGCCAATGTCGTGGGCCCCTGGGAGGTCCAGCGGAGTGTTTTCTACGCAGAAAATGAGGCCTCGTCTTCACTGCCTTCCCTGGGTGCTTTCTGCTGCGCGACAGTCGCTACGTTCGTGGGCCCCCGGAAGGTCTAGCGGCGTGGTGCCACGGTGTCTCACGCAGATCAGAATGAGTCAGGAGGGGAAAAAACACAGACATAATTAATCGTCGATCCCCAGGAACATATGGGGAAATATGGGAAGTGGGGGGAGACAAAAACCGAGTAGATATGGGAAACTATGGGGAATCCTGTTATTTGTGTGTATCTATTTGTGTGTCCCAGGGCCCCTTGAATGAGACCTGGCCCCTCCTGGGCGCTTCCAGCCTTGCAGCCGTCACCACCTTGGTAGGCCCCTGGGAGGTCCACCAGAGTGGCATTCTGCGCAGATCGGACTGAGGCCTGGCCCTCCCTGGGGCGCTGCCAACTGCGCAACCGTCGCTACTCTCGTGGGCTTCTGGGAAGTCAAGCGGAACCGTGTCTTGATCAGCTCAGGATCGGACTCCCCCCTTCTGGGGGCTGCCGCCCCCGGGAGGTCCAGTGGAGTGATATCTGGTCCAAGGGCGTCCTCGCCCTCCCTCGGTGCTGCCCGTCGTCGCCATCGTGGGCCACTCCCTCCGCTCGTCGACTCCTGAGCTTCCGCGTGTCTGCCTATGCCCACCCTCACTGTCTCCCTTCCCCTATTACTCCTCACCTTCCTGCATCCTTCTGCTCTCTTCCGCGTCCACGCTCCTCTTTCTCCTCCCTTCCCCGTCGGCTCCTGCACCCTCCTGCCTCACTCCGGCTCTTGACCGTCGATGTTTTTTGTCCTCTAGGATGCATGCCATATCCTTCCGTGAGATGCGCCAGCCCCCATGCAGCTTTCAGAGTAACGTGCGGCCATTATGATGTCTGCATCCGTATTCAGTTGACCCATGTCCATGGCCACTTGGTGCAGGTGGGTGTGGCACGCCGCCAGCATCAGTTACAGTCAACCCGCATAGCAAGGATGGGGCAACCTTTCCAAGGGTCCCCTTGCATCCTCGCCTCCTCGGTCCATCGTTGGCCACTCTCGTGGCCCGCGCCTCGCTCGAACAGCATCGAAGTGGGCGTCCAAGGCCCTTGCAGCCCTATCGCGCATACTTACTAAACGGGTTGGCTGTACGTGTCATGTGCGCATTCGCGTGATCATTACACTGATTTCAGGTCGGGCCTGTCCCCCTACGGGGATTTTGGACGACAAATTAAGAATACATACGACATGCTCAAAAGATGCCCAACAATATTTCAAAAAATGGTCCCCGGACTATTTGGACCATTTTTGAATCTTCCCCCTGTAGAGGGACAGGCCCGACTTAAACCCAAGACCTCTCCAGGGCGGCCCCCCCGGGCCGCTCCGAGGCCCAGCAGAGGCCGAGAAGCGCCAAGGACACCCCCAGGGTTATGTCGCCCCCACCATACACCCTGGGCGATGCTTAAGGAAACTTACGTGTCCGGCCAGAGTCTTGGTTATTCTGAATGTTTCAATGCAATTCCTAAGATTTGAACAGGAATTCTGGGTTTTAATTCAAATCCTGAGACTATGAATTTCTTAACCCAGGATTTCTTAAGCATTTCGCAGGGTGTACTTCAGGACCACATCCCAGAAATAATCTCGAGCACCCAGGAAAGTGTCGAAACAGTGTCGGACGAGTGTCTTCCAGGGCCCGACACGTGAAAACCCTGATTGTCGAGTCCGCGGACAGCGGGAGCCGCGGCGGGCTCCCGCGCGACGGGGCGCGCACGCGGCACCGCGCGCCAGCGGTTTGACCGCGGGTGGCATCGGCACCCTCCCGGAGTTGGCCTCGCCGTCTCCCTGGGGTTATGATGTTCCAACGTACTTGAGCCTTGATCGCCAAAAAGAATTTCGAGCATCCAGATAGCACCGAAACTCCAGGGTTTTCACGTGTCGGGCCCTGGGAGACACTCGCCCGACACTGTTTCGACACTTTTCTGGGTGCTCGAGATTATTTCTGGGATGTGGTCCTTATGTATGGTGGGGGCGACATAACCCTGGGGGTGTCCTTGGCGCTTCTCGGCCTCTGCTGGGCCTCGGAGCGGCCCAGGGGGGCCGCCCTGGAGAGGTCTTGGGTTAAGGCGGGCCTGTCCCTCCACAGGGGGAAGATTCAAAAATGGTCCAAAAATAGTCCGGGGACCATTTTTTGAAATATTGTTGGGCATCTTTTGAGCATGTCGTGTGTATTCTTAACTTTTCGTCCAGAATCCCCCTGTAGGGGGACAGGCCCGACCTGAGGAGGAGGGAGGAGGGAGGAGGGAGGAGGAGGGAGGAGGAGGGAGGAGGGAGGAGGAGGAGGAGGGAGGAGGGAGGGGGGAGGAGGGAGGAGGAGGAGGAGGAGGAGGAGGGAGGAGGAGGAGGAGGAGGGAGGAGGGAGGAGGGAGGAGGGAGGAGGGAGGAGGAGCCCCTGTAGGGGGACAGGCCCGACCTGAGTCTTGGGGGTCGTCCTGGAGCCGCCTCGGCGCCGTCCCGGAGGCCTGCCGTGGGCTGCCGGGCCAGTCCTGGGGCCAGCTTCTCAGTCTCTCGGGCCGTCGGGGCCCTGGGAGTGCGGGCATTTTTTTGTTATATATATATATATATACAATATATATAACATATGTATATGTATATATATATATATATGTTTATGTGTTTTGTTTTTTGTTCTTGTTTGTTTTGTGTGTGTTTTTTTACGCGGGAGCGTGGCTTCGGGGGCTATCTTGGGAGGGGTCGTGGACTCCGGAGCTTCTGTCCAGAGGGCGTGGCCTCGGGGGCGCGGGCCCGCCGTCTGCCATCGAGGGGCCGCGGCCACTCGGGGCGCGGAGGGGCACTCTTTTTGGTCTGCGAGGGGGCGTGGCCTCGGGGGCGCGGGCCCGCGGTGCAGTTCTGGGGGCCCGAAGAGTATGCACCACCACCACGTCGATTCCTCCTCTCTCCTCTTTCCAGCGAGAGGGGGGGGGGAGGGAGGTGGTGGTGGTGTACATTTTTGGCCCCCCCCATTTTATCATCGGGGATCGTGGCATCTGGAGTGCGAAGCCGAGCGCCGCGTGCTGGATCGTGCCCCCGGGCGCGTGGACGCACCGGTCTGCTCGGAGCGATCGGGGCCCCTGGAGCGCGGACCTGCAGTTTTTGCGTGAGGTTGTGGCACCGTTTCTCGGCAGCGCGGGCCCAGTGTCATGTCAAGGTGTATCGTGGCCTATGTTCTGCCACGAGAGACCGTGGCCTCGGGAGCGCGGGCCAACGGTTCCTGCAGCCTCGGGTGCATGTTTTTCGTCATCTTGGGGGCACGCACGTTCAGGTCGCGTGACTTGGATACGCGAGAGTCGCTGATGGCTTGTTTTCGGGCCGAGGGGTGTCGCGCGCGTCCTGGCAAGGTGTCCAGCGAGCGGCGTGCCACTGACATCTACATTCGACCTCGCCCTGCTGTCCCTCAGGTGATTTCGAACGTGGAGCTGCCGCCACTTGCCGAATCTCCCGGCAGGCCAGCGGTGCGGCGTGCTGCGGTCATCCCAGTACCCCTGGGATGCTGCCACACTTTCGCCGCTCAGCTCCGATGACTTGTCCCCAACGCGCGTGGATCGTTGCGACGAAACGCATCCTCCTGCGTGTTCCCAGATGCAGGCGGCGCCTGCGCGATAGACTGAGATATTCGAAGATTCGTTCCCTGTGCTGTCACGTGCCGCCAGGTGCAGCTGCAGGCGCTCAGCTGCCTGCCGCTCCAGGACAGCTCCACGGAGGCGGTGATGAGGCGCAGATGCACGGGCGGGCGGCGGGAGGCGGGGTGGAGAACTCGATGGAGGAGAGTCGAGGGGAGTAACCTCTCAGACAGTACTCTTCCCTTGAGGGTGGAAGGTCCCCAGGTGGCTGGGAATTGCGTATGCAAGCAGACACCTCAGCGGACCTGACGGCCAGCAGCGAGTTTTGGAATGTTCCTCGGCCCTCTGCGTGCCACCCTGGGGCCCTCCTGGGCCGCCAGAGCTGAAGGAAGGAGAGGAGGGGAAGAGCGGAGCAGGGAGCAGGGAGGACGGAGGGGGCTTGCCACGGTTGCGGGCAGCCTCTTGACGATTGTCTCCGTTCCGCACCTGAGGACATGCATTACGCCTGGGGCGCAAACAGCCCATCCCCACAGCAAGATCATCCACCCATCATCTTTTCTCAAGTGCCATAATCAATGCAAGAGACAATTGCTGAGACGACCTTCGCTTCATAGCAACCGAGTTCGCGCAAGACCTGCTGGGGCTCTATCGAGTAAGAGGAGAGCGTGCGCGAAAAACTCGGACTAGGCAAACCACAGTGTCCTCGGCGCGAGCGGCAGTATGGTTTCACCACCCTCACAAGGAAAGCATAGGGATTACATGGCTCAGTTTGGCAGCCTTCTGCCATCAAGGGAAGCTGATTCGGCCGTGAAGACAGGCACAGCAACGGAGAACGGCCAAAGAGAAGCAGCCTGGCGTGGAGACAAGTACAGCGCCTGCCAGGGCTGAGGGTCTATGGTTGGAAGGAAATTGCCGAAGAGAAGAGATGGAATCAGCCCCGCGCTGCCCAGTGCCTCTAGTCGACTGGGCGCAGCTGTTTCAGCGAGGTTGGGTGTGGGAGACCCTGCCCAGCCAGCTTCGCCCCAGCAGAGGGGAGACGCGTCTCACCGGGGTAGCCCGGCCAGTGAGCAACCGCGTGCCAGGGCAGAGGTCGCCGCTGCGGCTCGACGGCGTGGGTGAGCAGCACCCCACCGCGCAGCTTGACCGGGAGGCGTACCCGCACGTGGAGGGAGGCGCCTGCGCACCCCAGTGCATCCTGGTGACCCTGGAGGAGACCGGGAAGCACCTGGGCGCTGGTTGGCGGAGTGTGGGCCCGTGGTCAGTGCCGATCTGCACGCCGGCCTGGTCCTCGAGTCTCCACGGCCAGGCCGACCACCACCTGGAGATGGCTGAGGGTGCAGGCGCGCCAGGATGGCGCCGCAGGTCCCTTTAGCCGTAGGCTGGAGCCAGGGGCGCCCAGAGGTGGCGCCGGCCTCGCCAGGGAAGACGCGGCGGCGATTGACCGCTGGGGGCTCCTGGTCGAGGCTGCTGCGTTGGCGGTGGTGGTGCCTTTCGACGATATGCAGGAGGAGCGTGACGGCAACCCGGACGGCTCCGAACGCCTGGGGAGTTCAAGGTGATCTATCGTAGCGGCACTTGTTTGGAGTTCAGTCCTGAAAATCGGAAACAGGAAGGGAGGCCTGCAGCGCGTACTGGAATCCGCAGGAAGGGAGGCCTGCAGCGTTAATTGGAATCCGAGTTCGTATTTCGCTGTGCCAGAAAATGCGGCGAGGCTCAGGGCCGTAGGGACACCAGCAGCATGAGTCCAGCCGCGCGCGGACGAATTTGGATTGACTGCAGGGGGGTCAGCCTCCCCAAGGGGCGTGCCGAGGCTTCGAATCTTTCCGATCTCTGCTCCCGCCTCGTTCGCAGGCGTCCAGTCTTCCCTACTAATCCTGAAGCGCCCTCCCCCCCCGAAGAACCGACCCCCCGCCCTGCCACGGGGGGCGCTATAATATTCCTCCCGCCCACCCCTAGTGAAAGTTGTCAGTTATAATTCTGCTGGCGGAAATGGTGGGCTGGCGGATGCGCGGTGATGACGACGTTGGTGATCAGAACATTGTCGACTGCGATGTCAACAACAATTGTTTCCAAACTGATGAACTCCATGATCGTGCAAGCGATGGTGTGGTACGGTCGCCATCTATGATGGCAGCGATTCCGGTTGCTGCCCCAGCGGTGGTTACAATTAGTGTGGAAAACAAGGCGACAATGGGAGACAACGAACAGGGAGAAATGGGGGGAAGTGCGGAGCATGGCGGAGGAATGGGGATTATCGGAGTTGTTGAAGCGGGGTGGGGAAGACTAGGAGGGGTGCGACGAAGTGAAGAGCAGCTGAATGAATTGGAGTGAGCAGGATTGGGACATATTGGGAATGAGTGAGAGGTAGAAGCAATGGGAAGGAGTGGAGGAGGAGGAGGAGGAGGAAGAGGAGGAGCAGGAGGAGGAGGAGGAGGAGGAGGAGGAGGAGGAAAGAGCGGGGAGGAATGGAGCGGAGTGGGAAGGAGCGTGGCAGGGTGGAGGTGACGGGAAGCAATGGGAAGGAGTTCAGCGCTTCTCCCAACTCATCCCCGCTCGTGTCCGTGTCCGTGTCCAGGTCTGCATGCGCATGCCTGACTTTTTCGTGGGTCGATTTGCTGAGTGTCATCAAAGGCAACCTCACATAAACTTGTCAGTCACGTTTTGCATACGCTAAACATATGTCCGAGCATGCGCGGTGGCGGTGACGGGTTGCATTATAGATGTGTCTCCATGGCGACGCAAGAAGCGACTTCAATAATCCGACCCCCCTGCGTAACTTCGGTCACGCGAGACCGCCTTCATAAACTGACCCCCCCGCCTTATCAAACGGCGACTTAGCACATCGACCCCCAGGGCCGATCAAAAAGGAATATGGAGTACTTCCTCCCTTCGATCATGTTTTTGTAAGGGTCTGGCGATAACCTGGGTAATCGGGCCCGCACCCTGGCAGGGCTCGTTTCGATTCCTCCGATTCGAGTCGATTCGATTTCGATGGCTTCCGATTTCGATTCGATTCGACTTGGGATTCCGATTTGGGTTCCGATTCTTTATTGGAGGCTAGCTAGCCTGCCGATTTCTGCCGATTCGACTTTTCTCGACTCGGCCGCCGATTTCCGCCGATCCGATTCATTTCGATCACCGATCCGACTTATCGATTCGATTCTTGGCTCCCCTGCCCTGGCCCCCGCCCCCGAGAACCTAACCTCCTGCAGTCGGAGGAGGCGCAGTATTGATGCGTGTGCGTGCACGTGGGGCTACCTGGCGCGAAACGGCTGGGGTATCGGCTGGCACCTCCCCCTCCCAGCCCTCCTGATAACCGGGCTTATCGCCGAAGAAGAATAATATTATTATTAACAATAATAATACTAAAAATAATAATATTGATAAGAAGAAAAGCCTTTTCGCTGCTACCTTCTCCCTTCCTCCCGTACCTTCCTCCCTCCCCCCCATGCTTCGCCCCGGTCGTCGACGTTCTGCGCGCGGGGCCGCGGCCCGCGGGCTGAGCTCGCATGACGATGCTGGCAGGGTCGGTTCGGCCACGGGGGGGAGGGCCTTCGACTGCGGATCTCGGAGGGGCGGGGGCAGGGGGGGGCAGAGGTTAGGTTTATGTCGGGCCTGTCCCCCCACAGGGGAACTTTCGACGAAAAATACAGCATACCCCCAAAATAGTCAAACAATAATCCAAAGATAGTCTGGTGATTATTTTTTGAGTATTTTTCCCGGAAAGGGCGTAGGCCCAGGGTTCTCTTTTAGTATGTAAACATAGTCCCCAGTGCCCAACTTGAAGGAGGCCGGCGGATTCTTTCCCTGATAAATATCGAGGTCGAAGGAGGCCGGCGGATTAAAATTTGAGGATGTCTCAGGCGAAACGCTTGTTTTTGAAATCCCGATCGATAAATCACAGGGTGCGGGCCACCTCAGCACGACCACACCCCCAGCATGACCACACCCCAGCACGACCACGCCCCAGCACGACCACGCCCCAGCACGACCACACCCCAGCACGACCACACCCCAGCACGACCACACCCCAGCACGACCACACCCCACCCAGCACGACCACACCCCAGCACGACCCGATCGATAAATCACGGGGCGCGGACCACCCCAGCACGACCACACCCCAGCACGACCCCACCCCAGCACGACCCCACCCCAGCACGACCCCACCCAGCACGACCACACCCCAGCACGACCACACCCCAGCACGACCACACCCCAGCACGACCCCACCCCAGCACGACCCCACCCTAGCACGACCACACCCCAGCACGACCACACCCCAGCACGACCACACCCCAGCACGACCCCAGGCCCCAGCACGACCCACGACCACTCCCCAGCACGACCACCCCCCAGCACGCCCCAGCACGACCACTCCCCAGCACGACCACACCCCAGCACGACCCACCCCAGCACGACCACACCACCAGCACGACCACACCCCAGCACGACACCCCAGCACGACCACACGCCCCAGCACGACCACGCCCCAGCACGACCACCCCAGCACGACCACCCCTCAGCACGACCACCCCCCAGCACGACCACGCCCCAGCACGACCACACCCCAGCACGACCACACCCCAGCACGACCACACCCCAGCACGACCACACCCAGTCGCACCCCCGTGGAATGTTTCGTGGGGTGTCTGGTTGAGTGGTTGCCTGTTCGTGGGGTGTCTCGTGGAATGTTTCACGGGGTGTCTCGTGGAATGTTTCGTGAGGTGTCTCGTGGGTTGTTTCGTGAGGTGTCTCCTGGGATGTTTCGCGGGGTGTCTCGTGGGATGTTTCGTGAGGTGTCGCCCAGTTGGATATCGTGAAAACGTGACCATGCTGCACATGTCTATATCCCTTTCCGGGTTCGTGGGTCCATCATGTTTGACTTAAAAAAATAGTCGGAAATCCCCCTGTAGGGGGACACGCCCGACATAAGGTTAGGTTATTTGCCCTGTGCCGTACCGCCGATCCCTTGGGAGCCCTGGGTGCCTCTCTTCCAGGGGGCGTTGTCGTAGAAGCGTCTTAAAGACGTGCGTCCCTCTGGGAAGCCCAGGACCGTGCTCAAAAGGAGCCCTGTTGGGCCGTTTCGGGCCCTCTTGGTGGGAGCCTCTGGAGGCCTCCTGGGGGCCTTTCGAGGGTCTCTTGGGAGCAGGTTGGGGGTCTTTGGGGGACCATCTCGTGGGGGAGGGCCATGGGGCCCCGTCGAATTCCCCTCTTGGGCTCCTCCTGGCGCCCTCATGATGGGCCATCCTTGGGTCCTGTTTTACGCCTTTTGAGGCGTCCTGGAGCGACCTTAGGGTGGCTTGTCCTGGACGCCCTGCAGATTGTGCAAGTACGTCAAACATGTAGTACGCCTCAAGGGAAGTGGCAGGTGAGCAGAGGTGAACTGGGCTGGGAGACGGGGAGGACGGATGGTCGACGCGTCTCTGGACCACAGGTTCTGAGTGATGCGCGACTGAGCGTCTGTTTCGCAATTTTCCCTCATTGCCCAGAGAACCCCATGGCCTACCATATTGCGAAGGCCTTACGGCTGGTGCCGCCGACCCTGAAGGGGAACGACGACAACGGCGGCGGCGACGACGACGACGCTGACGTGGGTCAGAGTCCTCATGTATGCTTCTTGGGGAGCCTTCGAAGCACTCTCGGGGGCCTCTGGGGGACAGTTAGGGGGCCTCTTGGAAGCCTCTTGGGGGCCTCTTGGGAGCCTCTTGGGGGCCTCTCGGGGCTTCCTAGGGGCCTCTTGGGGGCCTCGTGGGGCCTCTTGGGGGCCTCTGGGGAGCCTCTTGGTTCCTCCTGGGAGCCTGTCGGGGCCGAGGGCTCGAAATGTCCGTCCTGGTCCCTCGTCTGGGCACCCTCTCGGGCTTCTCCTAAGTGCGGGTGCCTCCGTTTACTGTCTTTCAGGAAGCGAAGCCTGTGCAAGGGAAACCCAGTCACCAGGACAAATGGCGTCCGCTGTGGGCATCGCTCAGGAGGGCCGCGCGGACCTCCGGGCGGCGGGTGTCGTGCTCCTCCTGGGGGCCCTCGCGGTGCGCGGGGCCCCCGTGCAGCTCGACTGGCTCGCCCATCCTTGCCCCCTTCTTGGCCACGGCCTGCTCGTCCAGCCTGCGAAGGGGTCCAGGTCGGCGGCCCGGCCGTGCGCCAGGGTCTGGGTTGGGGGGCGCCTCGGTGCTCAGCTCGGCGACGAGGTGTGCGGTGCCGACCTCGGGGTCGGCGAGCATCACCGGCCCGTGCCCCCGCCTCAGAGCAGGGCCCAGATGTTGAGCCCGCTGCCTGGCTCGCGGCTCCGCCTGGTGACGGTCTCCAGGCTCGGGCGTCCACCCGCGCGACGTGGAGCGCGGTCGTCCCGAGGTCGAGCGGGGGGAAGGCAGCGAAGCTCCTGAAGTCCTTGCCGTGGTGCGCGTGGTGCAGGGCACGGATGAAGACGCGCTGGTCGCTCTTGGTGGGGTTGGCGTTCGAGGGCGGGCCCCCCAAGAACACCGCGGCCTCCTGCGCGACCTCCCAGCTGGCTGGCCGCCACTGCAGCGCCAGCTGCATGGCGGCGGCCGCTTCTGGGAGCTCACTGGCGCTGCTCGCACTCGCCGACCCTCGAGCCCAGCATGCAGTCGGCAAGCTCTTCGTCCGTGGTCAGGTCGTCCTGGTGGTCACGACGTCCCGGCGACGCTCCCCGATCCAGGCCTCGGCGGTGCCAGGCGTCCCTGGGGGGCCTCAGCGCAGCTTGGTGGTAAAGGTCGCAGCGGGCGGCGCGCTCCCGGCCTCACAGGAGGGGTGGGCCCCTCGGCCTCAGGGTGCGGCCGCGCCGACTCCGCCAGCTCCTCGTCGCCCTGCTCGACGGCGCCCTGCGGCGCCTCCGCAAGCCAGGACGGGTCGCTGCCGGCGCCCGCCGTCGGCCAGGCGCCCTTGGGCAGTGAGGGGCCAGAGGAGGAGGAGGAGGAGGAGGAGGAGGAGGAGGAGGAGGAGGAGGAGGAGGAGGAGGAGGAGGAGGAGGCGCGGGCGGGCGCCTCCGATGCGCTGCCCCTCCTCCGAGCGCTGTTCGCGCCCTCTGCGTCTGGTCGGGCTGCTCCCGGGCGGCGGGCTCCAGCTCCCGGGCGGCGGGCCAGTCTTCGACGGCCCCCCGCGGGCGGGACTGCCAGTCTGATGCTGCGGGCCTCGCAGCGCGACCCTTGCTTTCAGTCGGGCCCGTCCCTCGACAGGAGGGATGCTCAAAAGTGGTAAAACAATAGTCAGGGGACTATTTTCCCGGAAAGGGCTTAAGCCTAGGGTTCTCTTTTAGTATGTAAACATGTCCCCCGGTGCCTGCTTGAAGGAGGCCGGCGAATTTTTTCCCTGATAAATAACGAGGTCGAAGGAGGCCGGCGAATTAAAATTTGAGGATGTCTCGAGCGAAACGCTTGTTTTTGAAATCCCGATCGATAAATCACAGGGTGCGGGCCACTTTTTCGTGTGTTGAGGATGTCTCGAGCGAAACGCTTGCTCCGCAGAGTTTGCCGAGGATGTCTCGAGCGAAACGCTTGTTTTGCAGAGCCGACCGCGACGCGGAAAAGCGCCCCGCGCGAAGGAATTTCGATGATGTCTCGACTAATTCGTTTGTTTTTGTACGATTTCCTGGAATTTTGGCAGGATGTCTCGAGCGAAATGCACGACCCCACCCTAGCACGACCATACCCCAGCACGACCACACCCCAGCACGACCAGACCCCAGCACGACCCCACCCCAGCACGACCCCACCCCAGCACGACCATACCCCAGCACGACCACACCCCAGCACGACCCGACCCCAGCACGACCCTACCCCAGCAAGACCACACCCCAGCCCGACCACACCCCAGCACGACCTCACCACAGCACGACCACGCCCCAGCACGACCACGCCCCAGCACGACCACGCCCCAGCACGACCACGCCCCAGCACGACCACCCCCTAGCACGACCATCCCCCCAGCAAGACCACCCCCCAGCACGACCACCCCCCAGCACGACCACACCCCAGCACGACCACTCCCCAGCACGACCACACCCCAGCACGACCACACCCCAGCACGACCACACCCCAGCACGACCACACCCCAGCAAGACCACACCCCAGCACGACCCGATCGATAAATCACAGGGTGCGGAGCACCCCAGCACGAACCCACCCCAGCACGACCCCACCCCAGCACGACCCCACCCCAGCACGACCACGCCCCAGCACGACCACACCCCAGCACGACCACACCCCAGCACGACCACTCCCCAGCACGACCCCACCCCAGCACGACCCCACCCTAGCACGACCTCACCCCAGCACGACCACACCCCAGCACGACCCCACCCCAGCACGATCACACCCCAGCACGACCCCACCCCAGCAAGACCACACCCCAGCACGACCGCACCCCAGCACGACCTTACCACAGCACGACCTTACCACAGCACGACCACGCCCCAGCACGACCACGCCCCAGCACGACCACGCCCCAGCACGACCACGCCCCAGCACGACCACCCCCCAGCACGACCACCCCCCAGCACGACCACCCCCCAGCACGACCACACCCCAGCACGACCACTCCCCAGCACGACCACACCGCCTTGGTTGAGTGGGTGCCTGTCGTCGTGGAATGTTTCGTGGGGTGTCTCGTGGAATGTTTCGCGGGGTGTCTCGTGAAATGTTTCGTGAGGTGTCTCGTGGAATGTTTCGTGAGGTGTCTCGTGGGCTGTTTCGTGAGGTGTCTCGTGGGATGTTTCGTGAGGTGTTGCCCAGGTGGGTATCATGAAAACGTGTCCATGCTCCACATGTCTATATCCCTTTCCGGGTTCGTGGGTCCATCATGTTTTTTTGGGAGTGTTTTTCCCGGAAAGGGCTCGAGCCCAGGGTTCTCTTTTAGTTGGTAAACCTGTCCCCCGGTGCAAACTTGAAGGAGGCCGGCGAATTTTTTCCCTGATAAATATCGAGGTCGAAGGAGGCCGGCGAATTAAAATTTGAGGATGTCTCGAGCGAAACGCTTGTTTTTGAAATCCCGATCGATAAATCACAGGGTGCGGGCCACTTTTTCGTGTGGTGAGGATGTCTCGAGCGAAACGCTTGCTCCGCAGAGTTTGCCGAGGATGTCTCGAGCGAAACGCTTGTTTTACAGAGCCGACCGCGACGCGGAAAAGCGCCCCGCGCGAAGGAATTTCGATGATGTCTCGACTAATTCCTTTGTTTTTGCACGATTTCCTGGAATTTTGGCAGGATGTCTCGAGCGAAATGCACGACCCCACCCTAGCACGACCATACCCCAGCACGACCACACCCCAGCACGACCAGACCCCAGCACGACCCACCCCAGCACGACCCCACCCCAGCACGACCATACCCCAGCACGACCACACCCCAGCACGACCCGACCCCAGCACGACCCTACCCCAGCAAGACCACACCCCAGCACGACCACACCCCAGCACGACCGCACCACAGCACGACCACGCCCCAGCACGACCACGCCCCAGCACGACCACGCCCCAGCACGACCACGCCCAGCACGACCACCCCCAGCACGACCACCCCCCAGCACGACCACAACCCAGCACGACCACACCCCAGCACGACCACTCCCCAGCACGACCACACCCCAGCACGACCACACCCCAGCACGACCACACCCAGTCGCACCCCCGTGGAATGTTTCGTGGCGTGTCTGGTTGAGTGGTTGCCTGTTCGTTGGGTGTCTCGTGGAATGTTTCAAAGGGTGTCTCGTGGAATGTTTCGTGAGGTGTCTCGTGGAATGTTTCGTGAGGTGTCTCGTGGGATGTTTCGCGGGGTGGCACGACCACGCCCCAGCACGACCACCCCCCCAGCACGACCACCCCCCAGCACGACCACCCCCCCAGCACGACCACCCCCCAGCACGACCACACCCCAGCACGACCACACCCCAGCACGACCACTCACCAGCACGACCACACCCCAGCACGACCACACCCCAGCACGACCACACCCAGTCGCACCCCCGTGGAATGTTTCGTGGCGTGTCTGGTTGAGTGGTTGCCTGTTCGTGGGGTGTCTCGTGGAATGTTTCAAAGGGTGTCTCGTGGAATGTTTCGTGAGGTGTCTAGTGGAATGTTTCGTGAGGTGTCTCGTGGGATGTTTCGCGGGGTGTCTCGTGGGATGTTTCGTGAGATGTCGCCCAGTTGGGTATCGTGAAAACGTGACCATGCTGCACATGTCTTTATCCCTTTCCGGGTTCGTGGGTCCATCATGTTGACCATTCTGGAGCATCTTTGGAGTGTATTTTTGTTTCCGTCGAAAAATCCCCCCGTAGGGAGACACGCCCGACTTAATCCTTGCTTCAGCTGGCGGTGCGGGACACGTGCCTGGTCTCTGGCACTGGACGCACTGCTGGTCGCATAATGCCCCACGACAGGTTCTGTGCTAGCCTTGGTGGTGTGAAGGTTGTTCATGCCCATTGTGGGATTGGGGCCTTATTCGCCAAACTTAGGCGTACCATTCAGTTGGCATCAGCTCAACATACCATAGTAACCATAGTAAGCTGGCAGCCGTGCGACATTCCGCAGACGGGTGCCTAGTAGGCGGAGCCATCTGCCTGGAACGTTGTTGTAGCCTGCCTGAGCGCGGTACCCACGCGCAGAGTTCTCACCTATGGGTCTCTTCGCGCGCCCCGTTTTGAAAACGACTTCCCCTTGAATCCTGTAGCTGTTGAACAAAAAACAGGCTTCAGGATCTCAAGTGGTGAGGGAGTCTCAAGCGAAGCGCCCGGCCCACCCTCCCGACACGCCCAGGGGTGCGACGGGGCGGAGTCGAAAAGGGGCTCGTGATGGAGGAGCGGGGCGGAGGGAGGAGGAGGGGGAGGAGTATTTTGGGAGCAGGGGGAGGACGAGGAGGAGCTGTGAACACCAGCTGGATCGGGGACAAGCTTGTCTCCCCAGGCAGTTCCGCGAGAAGCTGGCGGCCGCGAAGGCCCTGCCGCACTCCCGCCGTGCCATACTCCTGGGTGCGTTCGCTGTCGCGGCTACCCGAGTCGGCCTGCGGCAGGATCTGGCCGAGGAGAGGGCACGGAGTTCACGCACGTGCTTCCTTCCTTCCCTTTCTTGTCTGCTGGAGCGCGCTGGAGGTACTCCACTTCTACATCCTGTCCTTCCTTCTCTCGCGCGCGCGCGTGTCGACTCCTTATCCGTCCCCTCTGCCGCCTCCAGAGCCACCTTCTCGCCCCCTTTTCCCGGAAAGGGCTCGAGCCCAGGGTTCTCTTTTAGATGGTTTATCCCCGGTTTTGACTTGAAGGGGGCCGGCGGAATTCTTCTGCGTAAATAACGAAGTAAAGTGCTGTTTTGTTTTAAAAAAAGTGCGTTTCGTGTGTGCCCGCTCGTGGAAAATGCGCCCCCCATCTCGGATCCTCGATAAAAAACAGGGTCCGCAGACACCCGTTTTCCTTAATAACAAAAACAGGGTGCGGAGCGTTTTTCGCAGAATCCTCGACAAATAACGGAATCTGGAGCCCCGACCGCGACGCAGAAAAGCGCCCCGCGCGCAGGAATTCCGAGGATGTATCGCGCGTGCCGCGTCCCGCGCGCAGGAATTTCGAGGATGTCTCAACTAATTCGCTTGTTTGTCAGGATTTCTTTGGATTTTGACAGGATGTCTCGAGCGAACTTTTTTCCCGGAAAGGGCGGGGGCCCAGGGTTCTCTTTTACTATGTAAACATGTCCCCCGGTGCCAACTTGAAGGAGGCCGGCGGATTTTTTCCCTGATAAATATCGAGGTCGAAGGAGGCCGGCGGATTAAAAATTGAGGATGTCTCGAGCGAAACGCTTGTTTTTCAGAATTTGTTGAGGATGTCGAGGCGAAAACGTGGTTTTGCGAGTTGGGGAGTCCGAGCTGTAAAAGCCGGTTCAGGATTTGTGAGGATGTCTCGAGCCAAACGCTGGTTTTGCAGAGCCGACCGCGACACGGAAAAGCGCCCCGCGCGCAGGAATTCCGATGATGTCTCGCGCGTGCCGCGTCCCGCGCGCAGGAATTTCGAGGATGTCTCGACTAGTTCGGTTGTTTTGCTAGGATTTCCTTGAATTTTGGCAGGATGTACTCAGCGAAATGCACGACACCACCCTAGCACGACATACACCAGCCGACCACACCCCAGCACGACCAGACACAGCACGACCCCACCCAGCACGACCCCCACCCCAGCCCGACCAACCCCAGCACGACCACGCCCCAAGCCGACAGACCCCAGCACGACCTACACAGCAAGACCACACCCCAGCACGACCACACCCCAGCTCGACCACACCCCAGCACGACCTCACCACAGCACGACCACGCCCCAGCACGACCAAGCCCCAGCACGACCACGCCCCAGCACGACCACGCCCCAGCACGACCACCCCCCAGCACGACCACCCCCCCAGCACGACCACCCCCCAGCACGACCACTCCCCAGCACGACCACACCCCAGCACGACCACTCCCCAGCACGACCACGCCCCAGCACGACCACACCCCAGCACCACCACACCCAGTCGCACCCCGTGGAATGTTTCGTGGGGTGTCTGGTTGAGTGGTTGCTGTTCGTGGGGTGTCTCGTGGGACTGTTCACGGGGGGTTGGTCGCGTGAAGTTCGTGAGGTGTTCACCGCGGTTGTTTCGTGAGTGTCTCGTGGCTGCGGCTGTTTCGCGGGTGTCTCGTGGGATGTTTCGTGGGATGTCGCGTGAGATGTCGCCAGTTGGGTATCGTGAAGACGGACCATGCTGCACATGCTTATCCCTTTCAGGGTTCGTGGGGTCCATCATGTTTTATAGAATTTGTTGAGGATTCGTTCGCGCGAAAACGCTGGTTTTGCAAAATGGGGGATGGTCTCGAGCGGGAGCCTCGTGGTGTGGCCAGGAATTGAGAGATGTCTCAAGCGAAATGCTTGTTTTCACGTCCCACTCGCAGAATTCCGAGGATGTCTCGCGCGGCCGCGTCCGCGCGAAGGAATTTGAGGATGGTCTCGACTAAGTCGTTTGATTAGCGAGGATTTCTTGGATTTTGACAGGATGCATCGAGCGAAACGCTTGTTTTTTCATAATTTGTTGAGGATGTCTCGACTAATTCGTTTGTTTTGCTAGGAATTCTTTGGATATTGACAGGATGTCTCGAGCGAAACGCTTGTTTTTTTAATAATCTGTTGAGGATGTCTCGAGCGAAACGCTGGTTTTGCAAAATTAGGGGATGTCTCGAGCGGGAGCCTCGTGGGTGGCCAGAAATTGAGAGGATGTCTCAAGCGAAATGCTTGTTTTCACGTCCCGCTCGCAGGAATTCCGAGGATGTCTCGCGCGTGCCGCGTCCCGCGCGCAGGAATTTTGAGGATGTCTCGACTAAGTCGTTTGTTTAGCGAGGATTTCTTTGGATGTTGAGGATGTCTCGAGCGAAACGCTTGTTTTTCATAATTTGTTGAGGATGTCTCGACTAATTCGTTTGTTTAGCTAGGAATTCTTTGGATTTTGACAGGATGTCTCGAGCGAAACGCTTGTTTTTCATAATTTGTTGAGGATGTCTCGAGCGAAACACTGGTTTTTGCAAAATTGGGGGGATGTCTCGAGCGGGGGTCTCGTGGGGTGCCAGAATTCAGAGGATGTCTTAGGCGAAATGCTTGTTTTCACGTCCCGCTCGCAGGAATTCAGAGGATTCACGTCACGCTCGCTTGGCACGTTCCGTGGGGCGTCCCTTGGCGAGTCCCCCTGGCACGTCGCGTGGCGCATTCCTTGGGACGTTTCGGCGGCGCGTCTTCCTAGCATGCCCCCTGTGAATTAGCTCAGGCAGCTCGAGCTTAAGATCCAGATCAGTTCGGTTAGGACTCGGATGCAAAGGAGGACTCGATCCACAACGCTATAGATCACAATCGTCACGTGGCACATCGCAGTTCAGCACGGCGCAGCACAGCACAGCCCGCGGCACGGTACATCAAGATCGATACACTCACTCAGCATTGCAATTTGGCACGTTCTTTGGCACGTTCAGGGGCGCGTCCTGTGGCGAGTCCCCCTGGCACGTCGCGCGGCGCGTCCCCTGGCACGTCCCGTGGCAAGTCCATTGGCACGTTCCGTAGCGCGTCCCCTTGGCACGTCCCGCGGTGCGTCCCCGTGGCACGTCCCCTGGCACCTCGCTTGGTGCGTCTCTTGGCACGTCCCGTGGCACGTCCATTGGCACATTCCGTAGCGCGTCCCCTTGGCACGTCCCGCGGTGCGTCCCCATGGCACGACCCCTGGCACGTCGCCTGGCGCGTCCCTTGGGACGTTCTGCGGCGCGTCCTCCTAGCATGTTCCCTTGTCAATCAACTCTGGGGCAGCTACTAGTTATGTGCTTAGGCAGCTCGAGCTTAAGATCCAGATCAGTTCGGTCAGGACTCGGATGCAAAGGAGGACTCGATCCACAACGCTATAGAGCACACGTCGTGGCATGGCACATCGCAATTCAGCACGGCACAGCACAGCACAGCCCTCGGCACGGTACATCAAGGTCGATACACTAAGCATTGCATTTGCCCGTCGCCCAATCAGGTGTCTTTGAAACGTTGCCATGTCTTACATTTCTATATTCCTTTCTGGGTTCGTGGGTCGATCATGTTCCCTTCTCTTGAGACTTCAATCGGTGCCCAAGCAGACCGGCCACTTCCAGAATTTGCCGCATCTGTTTCCAAGTGTCAGGGTTCCATGTCATGTATATCGGGGCGTTAATGATTCAAAGACCAGTGAGCGCAGCGTTTGAACTATGCATTCCGATTTCGAGCTGCGTGTTATCTGAGCTCAACCGGTCGGCTTTGGATACGGTTTCTAAGCTGGTGCTGACATGACGGCGGGAATGAGCATGGACGGTGCTAGGTCGTGTTGGGATGTGTGTCATAATGTCAACGTAGTGTATATGTGCGCTCGTACTCAGTCGGAGCTATATGCGCAAGTGGTCGCCAGCGTTTGCTGCCCACTATCCCCCATCCACCTCAGTAGCCATCGTGCGTGATTGTATCAATGTCATGTATCGTAATCTTGGATGTAAAGATTGGAAGATACCTGACCAGAGCTCTGATGATGTTCCTCCCCATAGCATGTTCCTGCTGGCTTCAGTGTGTGTGTGTGTGTGTGTGTGTGTGTCCGCCCACATTCGAGAATCCTGAGCGTGCACCTCCTGAGTATGTAGATATGAATGCACAGCTTTACGTTCCCACACGCTTAATATATAGTTTTCATTGTAGCCCACGGGCTCTTCTAGATGCAGGTGTGCGCACCACAGCAACTCATACTAAACACAATGCAGGAACGTTGCCAAGACGAGTTACCCTGATCAGGAATGTGGGGGAGCACGTAGTGGAAACCATGCTTGGTAAGCCGTCATACCCCAAGAGGGGGATAATGGAGGAAGAATCTGAGGAGAGCGGGGGGAGGGGGAGGAGGGACGCAAGCTGTCGCGCTCACTCCCACCCGCCCTCCCAACACACACGTAGCACCCGAGCCTCAGCGTGTTCAGCGGTCGTCTATGGACGTGCAGCTACTGGAAGCTAAAACAGAGCCCATGTGCGCGACATTGGGGCGAGGTGCGCCACGCGTGCCAAGCCGTCACCGTTGACATGCTTTCGGCTTTATCAGAAGAAGCAGCAGCAGCCAGTTCAAGAGAAGGTGGACGCCTAACGAGGACAGCACTTGGAAGCGGAGCTGCGTTGAGAACGTACCGTGGCCGTTGGGAGCGACGCTGAGGAGCGCCGGCGCCCCATGGGGCTTCTGATCACGTGGCAGGATGGCGGGAGCAGCCCGTGGGTGGCACGAGCACTCTGGAAGAGCATTTTTCGCAAATCATCAGCGCCAAACGCAGTTCATCAGAGTGAGGGGGTCGAACGGTCGTTCAGTGTCCCTGGGTGCGTGGCCGAAGTGGGGATCCGTGGTGAGGATTCTGCTTGTTGTTGTTGTTGTTGTTGTTGTTGTTGCTGCTGCTGCTGCTGCTGTTGTTGTTGTTGTTGTTGTTGTTGTTGTTGTTGTTATTGTTGTTGTTGTTGTTGTTGTTGTTGTTGTTGTTGTTGTTGTTGAATTTTCATTTTTGAAGAAAAATTATTGTTGATTCCCCCCCCACCGGTGCATACTGTTTTTTCTTAATCAAAGTGTGCCCTTCGACGCTCGCACCCTGTTCTTTGACAGGGAAAGTCTTCCTGGTCAAACTGGCCCCCTGGGCCCCGGGTTACAACAACAACGGCTCCCGCTTGAGACTTCCTTACAATTTAGCCAGGACCCCCGCTCCCGCCCGAGACTTCCTCGCATGTTATTCAGGCATCGCGCTCTCGCTTGGGACTGCCTTACAATTTATTCAGGAATCGCTCTCCCGGCGCTCTGGAGTCGCGCCCTCGCTGGAGACTTGCTTGCAACTTACTGAAGAATGGCCTTGCGTTGGAATTTCCTGCAATTTGCCCAAGCGCCGCGCTCCCGACACCCAGGCACCCAGGAGTCGCGCCCATTGTGGCCCCATGTGCATGCCCTTCGTGGCCCTGCTGTCGCCATTTGTGTCAACCTCACTGTCCTACGTGGCCCAGTTGCTACCCTCAGTGGCCCCATAGTTGCCTTCTGTGACCCCGCATTATCTGCACTCCGTGGCCCCCGATCGTTCGCGCTCACGCATTCCCTTCGTGTCTCCGCTGTCGCCCTTCGTGGCCTACTTCGTGCCCTTCGTGGCCCTGCTGTCGTTCTCTCTCGCTCTCGCTTTCGCTCGTCGTCGCCGTCGTCGTCGTCGTCGTCGTCGTCGCCGTCGTCTTCGACATCGTCGTCGTCGTCGTCGTCGTCGTCGTCGTCGTCGTCGTCGTCGTCGTCGTCGTCGTCGTCGTGGTCGGTCCCCTGTCCGTCCCTCTTCGGGTCGGGTCGACGGTCCGCGGCCGCCCCGCCGATCAGCGCTGCCGCTGGCCAGGCCAACGGTCCGCTGCCGCCCCGCCGCTTGCCAGGGCCCGGCCTGCAGGGAAGAAAGGTATACCCCCCAAAAGGGGTTCGATCGAAGACGAAGAGGGCGGGTATCGAGGGTTTGGGAAATACGCGTTATTGGACACTCGAGCATATAAGGGCGAACACAATTAAAATTATTATGATTCTTATTATTACTATTATTGTTGTTGTTGTTGTTGTAGAACTCTCATCTCTGAAGAATAATTATTGTTGATCCCCCCACCAGTGCATATTGTTTTCCTCTATCAAAGTGTTCCCCTCGATGCTCGCACCCTGCTTTTTTATCAGGGGAAGTCTTGAGGCTCAAACTGGGCCCCTGGCCCCCAGGTTACCACAACAACGGCTCCCGCCTGAGACTTTTTCGCAATTTAGCCAGGACCCCCGCTCCCGCCCGAGACTTCCTTGCATGTTATACGTAAGGGCTAAATCATGAGGTCTGGGCGCCGCCGTGAAGCAGTGTCCGGACCTGTTTGTTTTTCGACCCTGACCCTACGGATCTGCGTGAGGGGTGCCACCGAATTTCAGAAATGTGGCAAATCCCTTGTGCTTTTGGACCCTGACCCTACGGATCTGCGTGAGGGGTGCCGCCGAATTTCAGAAATGTGGCAAATCCCGTGTGTTTTTGGACCCTGCCCCTGTCGATCCATTTGAGGGGTGCCACAGAATTTCAGAAATGTTGAGAATCCTATCGTTTTTCGGACCCTGACCCCGCCGATCTGCGTGAGGGGTGTCATCGAATTTCAAACATGTGGCAAATCCTAAGTGTTTTTCCCGGAAAGGGCCTGGGCCCAGGGTTCTCTTTTAGTTGGTTTACCCGCCGGTTTTTACTTGAAGGGGGCCGGCGGAATTCTTGTGCGATGAATTACGAGGTCGAAGGGGGCCGGCGGATTTCAATTGTGAGGACGAAGGCCATTTTTCGCCACCCCTCACGCAGATCGTGCTCTTGGAATTTTACTGCCTTTAAGGAAACCTCGATATTTCACAGGTGAAGTCCACTTTTTTCCGACATCGACTTCAAACTATAAAAAACAAGGTAAACGCGTTCGCTCGATAAATAACGAGGTACCACGGCCTCCGGAACGGCGCTGGGAACGGAGTTTTGGATTCTTGAAGTTGCATAAGTTAGGAAATCGCAGAAATCCCCTATGTTTTTGGACACTGACCCCGCCGATCTGCATGAGGTGTGGCATGGAATACCAGAAATGTGTCAAATCCCTTGTGTTTTTGGACCCTGACCCCGCCGATCTGCGTGAGGGGTGGCGCGGAATTCCAGAAATGGGGCAAATCCCATGTGTTTTTGGACTCTGACCCCGCCGATCTGCGTGAGGGGTGGCACGGAATTCCAGAAATGTGGCAAATCCCCTGTGTTTTTGGACCCTGACCCCGCCGATCTGCGTGAGGGGTGACACGGAATTCCAGAAATGTGGCAAGTCCCATGTGTTTTCGGATCCTGACCCCGCCGACCTGCGTGAGGGGTGGCACCGAATTTCAGAAATGTGGCAAGTCTCATGTGTTTTCGGACCTTGACTTCGCCCAGGAGGGCCCAGGAGGCTCCAGGAGAGCCCAGGAGAGCCCAGGAGGGCCCAGGAGAGCCCAGGAGGGCCCAGGAGGACCCAGGAGGCTCCAAGAGGCACCAGGGTGCCCAAGGAGGGCCCAGGAGAAGCTCCAGGAGGCTCCAGGAGAGCCCAGGAGGGCCCAAGAGGTCCAAGGAAGACCCATGAGGGCCCAGGAGCCCTTACGAGGGATCGTGGCCCTGGGAGCGCTGACGTAGAGTAATTTACGAGGGATCGTGGCCCTGGGAGCGCGGGTGTAGTGTAATTTCATGCTCAGGCCACCCAGGGAGATCTCTAACATGATTGTCCCGAGCTGGAACCGCGTGTTTGTACGTGTCCAGGCCACCCTGGGGATATCTTTCATGGTTGTCCCGAGCTGGCACCGTGTTTTTACGTGTCCAGGCTACCAACACGACGCTTTTTTTCTTTTTTTTTAATGTTTTTTTTTTTTTTTTTATTTGTTTTTTTTTTTTTTTTTTTTTTTTTTTTTTTTTTTTTTTTTTTTTTTTTTTTTCTTTTTATTATCCCCAGCCGTTCTGTAGCGCGCCCCGTGCACGTCCCGCGGTGCGTCCGTGGCACGTCCCTTGGCACGTCGCCTGGCGCGTCCCTTGGAACGTTCCGCGGCGCGTCTTCCTGGCATGTTTCCTTGTCAATTAGCTCTGGGGCAGCTACTACGTGGACTATGTACTCAGGCAGCTCGAGCTTAAGATCCAGATCAGTTCGGTCAGGACTCGGATGTAAAGGAGGACTCGATCCACAACGCTATAGAGCACAATCGCGGCATGGCACATCGCAGTTCAGCACGGCGCAGCACAGCACAGCCCTCGGCACGGTACATCAAGATCGATACACTCACTCAGCATTGCAACTTGGCACGTTCTTTGGCACGTTCCGTGGCGCGTCCTGTGGCGAGTCCCCCTGGCACGTCGCGCGGCGCGTCCCTTGGCACGTCCCGTGGCACGTCCATTGGCACGTTCCGTAGCGCGTCCCCTTGGCACGTCCCGCGGTGCGTCTCCATGGCACGTCCCCTGGCACGTCGCCTGGCGCGTCCCTTGGGACGTTCCGCGGCGCGTCCTCCTGGCATGTCCCCTCTGTCGATTAGTTCTGGGGCAGCTACCATCTGCTCAGGCAGCTCGAGCTTAAGATCCAGATCAGTTCGGTCAGGACTCGGATGCCAGGGATGACTCGATCCACAACGCTATATAGAGCACAATCGCGGCATGGCACATCGCAGTTCAGCACGGCGCAGCACAGCACAGATTTCGGCATGGTACATCAAGATCGATACACTCAGCATTGCAACTTGGCACGTTTCCTGGGGCGTCCCTTGGCGAGTCCCCCTGGCACGTCGCGTGGCGCGTCCACTGGACGTCCCGCTGGCACGGGCCATGGCCGTTCGTGGTGCTCCCCTGGCACGTCCCCACGGTGCGTCCCCGTGGCACGTCCCCTGGCACCTCGTTTGGTGCGTCCCTTGGCACGTCCCGTGGCACGTCCATTGGCACGTTCCGTAGCGCGTCCCCTTGGCACGTCCCGCGGTGCGTCCCCATGGCACGTCCCCTGGCACGTCGCCTGGCGCGTCCCTTGGGACGTTCTGCGGCGCGTCCTCCTGGCAGGTTCCCCTGTCAATTAGCTCTGGGGCAGCTACTAGTTATGTGCTTAGGCAGCTCGAGCTTAAGATCCAGATCAGTTCGGTCAGGACTCGGATGCAAACGAGGACTCGATCCACAACGCTATAGAGCACAATCGTGGCATGGCACATCGCAGTTCAGCGCGGCGCAGCACCGCACAGCCCTCGGCACGGTACATCAAGATCGATACACTAAGCATTGCATTTGCCCGTCGCCCAATCAGGTGTCTTTGAAACGTTGCCATGTCTTACATTTATATATTCCTTTCCGGGTTCGTGGGTCGATCATGTTGCACCCTGACCCCGCCGATCTGCGTGAGGGGTGCCACCGAATGTTAGACATGTGCAAATCCCTTGTGTTTTGGACCCTGACCCTACGGATCTGCGCGAGGGGTGCCGCCGAATTTCAGACATGTGGCAAATCCCATGTGTTTTTAGATCCTGACTCTACGGATCTGCGTGAGGGGTGCCAGCAAATTTTAGAATTGTAGCAAATCCCAAGTGTTTTTGGACCCTGACACCGCCGATCTGCGTGCGGTATGCCACCGAATTTCAGAAATGTGGCAAATCCCAAGTGTTTTTGGACCCTGACCCCGCCGATCTGCGTGAGGGGTGTTCATTTTTACCCCACCCAGCAAGTCAGAGCACACGCTCAGGGCGTGCTACAGCTTCCCGTTTGGGCCTCCCCCCCCTCGCGAGGTCCATCAAGAAGGAACAGTCAGCAGCAAGAAGCAGACTTGTAACAGTGGAAACAGGAAGCTGCAACTGGTACAGGAAACTGCGAACCTTCGCCCTGCAGCCTGGTGGCCCCACAAGGGGGCCGGCGGATTCAGGAATCGCGCTCTCGCTTAGGACTTCCTTATCATTTATTCAGGAATCGCTCTCCCGGCGCTCTGGAGTCGCGCTCTCTTTGGAGACTTGCTGGCAATTTACTGAAGGATAGCGCCCTTGCGTTGGAATTTCTTGCAATTTACTCAAGCGCCGCGCTCCCGACACCCAGGCACCCAGGAGTCGCGCTCACGCTTAGGACTCCCTCACAGATTACCTAGGAATCGGGATCTCGCTGCGCTTCGTGGCCCGTTGCAGCCATTCGTGGCCCCCTCGCTTTGTTTCGTGGCCCCGTTGCAGCCCTTCGTGGCCCCCTCGCTACCCTTCGTGGCCCCGTTGCAGCCCCTCGTGGCCTCCTCGTTGCCCTTCGTGGCCCCGTTGCAGCCCTTCGTGACCCCCTCGCTTTGTTTCGTGGCCCCGTTGCAGCCCTTCGTGGCCCCCTCGCTGCCCTTCGTGGCCCCGTCGCAGCCCTTGTGCCCCGTTGCAGCCCTCGTGGCCCCCTCGTGCCCTTCGTTGGCCCCGTGCATCCATTCGTGGCCCCCTCGCGCCCTTCGTGGCCCCATATATTGTAAGCCCTTCGTAGCCCCGCTCGTTCGCGCCTTCCCGGGCCCCATATTGCATGCCCGGAGTGGCTCCACACTGTCCCCTTCGTGCCCCCTCGCTGCCCTGCGTGGCCCCGTGTTGAGCCCTCAGTGACCCGTCTTTACCCTCGCGGCCCAGTATACGAGTTTGCCCTCGTAGGCCCCCGCGCGTTCGGCCCGTTGTGGACCATGTGATGCCCCTTCGTGCGCACGCTGTCGCCCTTCGGGCCCCCTCGCTGCTTCGTGGCCCGGCTGCCCCAGCGGCTGCCCCATGTTGCCTGTGTGTCCCCGCATTCACTGCCCTTCGTGGCCGCTCGTTCGCGTCGTGGCCCCATACGCTCTCCCTTCGTGCCCGCTGTCGCCCTTCGTGGTCTACTTCGTGTCCTGTGGCCCTGCTGTCGTTCTCTCTCGCTCTCGCCTTCGCTCGTCGCCGTCGTCGCCGTCGTCGTCGTCGCCGTCGTCGTCGACGTCGTAGTCGTCGTGGTCGGTCCCCTGTCCGTCCCTCTTGGGGTCGGGTCGACGGTCCGCGGCCGCCCCGCCGATCAGCGCTGCCGCTGGCCAGGCCGACTGTCCGCGGCCGCCCCGCCGCTTGCCGGGGCCCGGCCTGCAGGGAAGAAAGGTATACCCCCCAAAAGGGGCTCGATCGAAGACGAAGAGGGCGGGTACCGAGGGTTTGGGAAATACGCGTTATTGGACACTCCGGCAGATTAGGGCGAACAGTCTTAAAAGATTGTTGAACATTACTCTGAAGAATAATTATTGTTGATCCCCCCCACCGGTGCACATTTATTTTTTCGATTGAAGTGCCACCCCCGGGGCTCGCACCTTGTTTTTTCTCAAGGAAAGTCTTCCTGCTCAAACTGTGCACCTGCCCCCCGGGCTACAACAACAACGGCTCCCGCCTGAGACTTCCTCGATTTTTACTCAGGACCCCCGCTCCCGCCTGAGACTTCCGCGCAATTTACTCAGGAAAGGCGCTCCCGTCTGAGACTTCCTCGCAATGTAATCAACACCCCCGCTCCCGCCTGAGACTTCCGTGCAATTTACGTGGGAACGGCGCTCCCGCTTGAGACTTCTTCGAATTTTACTCAGGACCCCCGCTCCTGCCTGACATTTCCGCGCAATTGACTCAGGAACGGCGCTCCCGCCTGAGACTTCCTCGCAATTAGTGAGGACCCCCGCTCCCGCCTGAGACTTCCGTGCAATTTGCTCAGGAACGGCGCTCCCGCTTGAGACTTCCTCGCAACTTAGTCAGGGCCCCCGCTTCCGCCTGAGATTTCCTCACAATGTACTCAGGACTGCGCTCTCGCGTGCGACGTCCTCACAAATATTCTGGAATTGCGTTTCGGCGCTCAGGAACCACGCGCGCGCCAAGGACGCCTTCACAACGTGGTATCTTCCCTCTTCCTTCGTCCTTCCCCCTCCCCTTCCTCCCACTCTCCCTCGTTCTTCCCCTCCTCCTCTTGCAGGGCCCGCGCCAATTCCCATGGCGGGCAGAGAGATGTACGCCCCCGAAGGATTGTCCGCCCGTTCCGGTTTGCCCGTACGTCTAAGCCCGCCGGCCCCAGCAAAGAGAAATAATCCCCCTGAAAGGGGTGTGATCGAAAACGAAGAGGGCGGGTATCGAGGGTGTAGGGTATACGTGTTGAATGACTCGCGGGCAAGTAACAACGTACAGCCTTAAAATGTTTGTTGTTGTTGTCGTCGTCCCACCCGCGAACAACCCCGCGACCCACCCGCGGACCCAACCCGCGACCACCCGCGAGCAACCCGCGACCCACCCCGCGACACACCCGCGACCCACCCGCGACCCACCCGCGGACCACCCGCGAACCCAACCCGCGACCCACCCGGACCCACCCGCGACCCACCGGACCCACACGCGGACCCACCCGCGACCCACCCGCGACCCACCCGCGCCACCCGCGACCCACCCCGCGACCCACCCGCGACCCACCACGCGACCCACCCGAGACCCACCGCGACCAACCAGCGACCCACCCGCGAACCCACTTGGACCCACCTAGCGACCCCACTTGCGACCACCCAGCGCCCCACCCTGGACCCGACAGCGACCCACCCGCGGACCCATTTGTGCCCCACCCGCGACCGTGCCCCACCCGCGAACCACGCGACCCACCCGCGACCTACCCACATTGGTTTCGCGAAATATCGGCGCCCGCAGCGGGCTCGTTGTATAGTTTGTGAAACTTTGGCGCCCGCGGCGGGCTTCTCCAGAGATTCGCAAAGTGCCGACGTCCCCACCGCCCCCCCACTCTTATCCGCATCTGCGGGGTGCTACGTACACGCTCTGGCTTGTATCCGTCGTCAGAGGAGACGCTGAAAGCGTTGGAGACGTGTCGACAGACACATCCTGCTTGAATGTTTGACCAGGAGCGGGAGGTGGTGCAGCAGCAGCAGTAGCAGCAAGGGGAAGGACGGTGCCTGCCCCAACCCGCCGCGGCCGCGCGCAGCTACGCCGAGAGCGACAGGGCACGACCGCGCCGTTGGAGGGGGGGAGGGGCACGCACACGTCGGCAGAGGCAAGAAGGGACGGAGAACCCCGGGGGAAGCACTATAGCCCCGTGGCCTACAAGGGGCTTCGTTCCTCATTTAGCGCTTCCTGTTTCGGCGGCCCGACTGCACGTGTATATAGGGGCTCCGACGGCCCGTGTCTTCGACGAGGCTCCCAGTCGAATTCGCGTGACGGTGTCGTGCTTCCCCCTCCTGCATCCGCCAAGCCCGCCCCCCGCCCCCCGTCCCCACCTCCCCTCGCACCCTTCAGCGGAGCTGCCTGGTGTTTTGGTACCCTTGGCAAGCAAGCTCTCCTTGCAGCCTGTCCTTCCTGCCGGGAGTCGGCAGGCTCAGGGAGGCGCGCTTGGCTCCCCCTTGGGCCGTTCCATCGGCCCCAACTCTCTGTCCTCCCGCTGTTTGGGTCTCTTCGTGGTTCCACGGGCTCGGTGGTTGCCTGGCCATCGTCTCGAGATGTGTTCTTGTGGCAGTGCGCTCAGGATCGCTTCGCGGAGGTGCTACGTCGTGGTGCCGTCCGCCTCGTGGTCTCCCTCCAGAATTGCGCTGGGGAAGGCACACATCGGCCTAAACTTATGTCGGGCGTGTCCCCCCTACAGGGGGGATTTTCGACGAAAAATAAAACATACCTTAGCAATAGTCAAAACATAGTCCAAACATAGTCTGGGGACTAATGAATATGTTTTGACCTTTTCGGGGTATTTTTTTTGGTATTTTCAATTTTTCGTCGAAAATCCCCCTGTAGGGGGACACGCCCGACATATACCTAAACTGTTGACGATTCGCGTATCCCCACCAGCCCATCCAGAAACGATCCCCAGGATAGTTTCTCTGACCATGGAAGCGCAGGAGTGCACAGTGACATGGGAGGGAGGGAGGCAGCGAGGGATTGCCGCCGTCTTAACACCTGCCCGTTATCATTCAGTGTTTCCCTCCTGTGTTCGCCTGGAATCGGACTCCAAGAACACTGCAGGTGTTTCATCTTTGGCACGGGCGCTTTCTTGGGGTGCCCTTGCAAATCTTCGGTTCTGTCCGCTTCGTCCACTCAGCTTCCCTCCTCCTTCTACCAAAATTGCGCCGAACAATCAAAACAACATTCAATTTTAGTGTCTAACTCGGTAAGCTTACAAGCATCCTGCAGAGACGCCGCGAAGGCCAACAGTTTTATGATGAAGCCCAGATGTATCCTGAAATATCTTCGCTTCTTCAGGCCATCTTGGGGCGCTCTTGGGTCTTTTTGGAGGCCTCCTGGGCTCTCTTGGGGCTCTGGGCCTCTTGGGGCCTTTTGAAGGGGCCTCAGGGGGCCCTCTTGGCGCCATCATGCAGACCGTCGATCAAACGGGGGGACTCATAGTTGACGTTTCGCATATCTCCCCAAGCCCAACCAGAAACGATGCCGAGGCGACTTGCCATGATCAGGGAGGTAAGGAGCATTCATTGCAACACATTTTCTTGGGGGTGAAGCTGTCAAACCGTCGTTCGGGATCAGCCTGAGCATAGCCAGGAGGCAACCATGAAGGCTGTCGCGGATCTTTCGATTAGGGCCCCTCTTGAAGATTAGGTTGGGCCATTTTTGGGCCCTCTTGGGGCCATTTGGAGGACATCGATCAAAACGGTGGCAAGCCACTACGTAGCCTCGCCCTGTTGGAGCCCGAGCACCCGTCTCTTGGGGCCCTCTGGGACGCTCTTGGAACGCTTGTGGGTGCCCTTGGGGCCGTCTTGGGGCCCTCACGGGTCCTCTTCGAGCTGGCTAGGACGATCTTCGAGCCATCTTGAGATACCGAAAGTCCATCAAAAAGCGAAACAGCGACAGGCCACTCTTCATTGAGAAGCGCTCGGACTTCGGCATATTGACGGCGTCCTCAGGAGGAGGTCCAGCGGAATGACGTCCTGCTCAGGCCCAATTTGGGCCTCGCCTACATGCGTGGTGCCGAGTGAGCGATGTCGTCACTTCCGTGAACTGCTAGGAGGTCCAGGGAGCGACGTCAAAATCCATGCCAGAAGTAGACCTCGCTTCCATGGATGATGTCACTTGCTCAACTGTCTCCACTTCCGTGAGCACCGGGCAGATCCAGCGGAGTGACGTCCTACCCAGACCCAACTTCTTGATGCTTCGCGTATCCCGACCAGCGGTTGGCAGACTCCCTACTGTTCAGATAGTGTCTCAAGCGGCGTACTGCTTGGTCATGGCCTCAGACACCTTGGGGGTATTTGCATCGCGCCATTTTGGCAGCGTAGTTACAGACTCCCTGGGTGCTGGTTCCTGGGCGTCAGACCCCCTGGGCTGCAGCACCCTTGCACCCGCCGCCCCGGCGCCGGCCGCGGCCCGCGCGCGCGTCCGGCCAATTAGTTTCGGCCGCAGCCCGACCGTTACTCGCCGCCGCTGGCGCTTCCGCCCGCGGCTGTAAAACAAAAATATCTCGACCAGAGCCCCCCTCCCGCCCTAGGCTGGGCTCCTCTACCACACGCCCTGTCGCACCTTGTGGGCTGCAGTTGCTCCCACATCCGCGCGACTCTCTGTTTTGAGTTCTCGGCCTGCGTCTGCAGTCAGTTGTGGTTCCGTTGGCCGCGCGCCGAGTGTGTCAGCCTTCGGCGTCGTCGGCCTCCGTTCCCATTGCGTGCAGCGGGCGTCCCAGATTGATACATTGTTGTCTGTCTGGGCGGTTACTCGGAGCTAGGCGCCGCAAGGGCGACTTGCTGCTCGTACACTTCGGTGTGGCGGAGCCTATGTGCGTCTGTCTCTCGAATGCGGAGCATTTTGCTCAGTGCATTTGCACTGCACGCATCGCGGCTAATTTGCCGTGGTGTTTAATTTGCCTGTTCCGCCGTCCCGGACCTGCTTGTCGCCGCCTGAGAGCAGTCGCGCGGCCGCCGACCAGAGTAGCTTGCAGGCCCTGGCAGCCGGCCACCCTGGCAGTCCGCCACCCCCTGCAGCCCGTTGCATGCGTGCAAAACCCTGGCCCTGGCCCCCTCACTCAGTGCAGCTTGCAGCTCACGTGAGGCGCCGCTTAAGCAGCTTAGGCAGTTTAGGTGTGCGGCTCTAGTTTGCCCCTGTTGTCAATTAGTAGGCCCGCGCCCCGGACTTACGACTCGCCGTGTGCGCTCTCGCCCGCGGCCGCGAACAAAAAATCCCGACCAGATACGATTCAGCTCCCATGGTACTCGCACGTTGCAGCATCCTGGCGGCCCCGCAGCTGGCAGTCCTCACCCTCGGCGCAGCTCAGCCCTGGCGCGGCCGCTTCCCCCGGCGGTCGGTCTTGCCCTGCTCGGCGCGCGCGCGCCGGCAATTAGGTTGCTCGTAGCCCGAGCCAACTCTGCTGAAACTGTGCGCGTTTCGCCTGCGGCCGCGACGGAACAAATCCCGACCAGACGGCCCGCCCAAGCGTGCTCGGCGTTCGATTTAGCTTCGCGCTCCCGCGTGCCAAACATATCCCGATTAGCCCATCCAGATACGATCGGAGACTTTTTGGAGGCATTTTGGAGGCTATCTTGAGCCATGCTCGGCTAGAGGCTGTCGGAGGCTATCTTGAGACATCTTGGGCCAGCTTGAGGCTGTCACGAGGCCTCTTGGAGGCCTGTCGGAGCGTATCTTGAGCCATGCTAGACCTCCTGGGGCCACCTTGGGGGTACGAGGAGGAGGAGGAGGAGAAATAACAAGGGGCAAGAGGAGGACGAGGAGGGAAAAGGAGGAGGAGGAATGCGGCACAGGAAAATGAGGGATGATGATGATGATGATGGTGATGATGATGCTGATGCTGATGGATGATGATGCCGAATATGACGACGATGCTGATGCTGTTTATGATGATTATGTCGGTGGTGGTGATGATGATGCTCATGATGATGTTGATGCTGATGATGATGATGCTGATGATGATGCTGATGCTGGTGTTGATGATGGTGCTGACAATGCTGCTGGTGATGATGATAATGATGCTGCTCCTGCTGCTGCCTATGACGATGCTGATGATGATGGATGGTGATGCTGATAATGCTGATGATGAGGATGATGCTGCTGATGATGCTGATGAAGATGATGAGGGTGATGATGATGACGAAGATGATGATGATGCTGATGATGATGATGCTGACGATGATGCTGATGCTGATGATGATGGTTATTCTGATGATAATGCTGCTGATGATGATGATGATGATGATCATGATGATGATGCTGATGCTGCTGCTGATGCTGATGCTGTTGATGATGCTGATGATGATGACAATGATGATGCTGATGATGCTGATGATGATCATGATGATGATGATGGTCATGATGATCATGATGTTGATGATGCTGATGATGATGTTGCTGCTGATGATGATACTGTCGATCAGCATGATACTGATGCTGATGCTGCTGCTGCTGATGATGATGATAATGATGATGCTGATGCTGATGCTGATGATGATGCTGATGATGATGCTGTTGCTGCTGATGATGAGGGTGATGATGATGACGAAGATGATGATGATGATGATGATGATGCTGATGATGATGATGCTGACGATGATGCTGATGCTGATGATGATGGTTATTCTGATGCTAATGCTGCTGATGATGATGATCATGATGATGATGATGCTGATCCTGCTGATGATGCTGATGCTGTTGATGATGCTGATGATGATGACCATTGTGATGCTGCTGATGATGCTGATGATGTTGTTGCTGCTGATGATGATACTGTCGATTAGCATGATACTGATGCTGATACTGCTGCTGATGATGATGATGATGATGATAATGATGATGCTGATGCTGATGATGATGCTGATGATGATGCTGTTGCTGCTGCTGCTGCTGATGATGATGATGATGATGATGATGATGCTGATGCTGGTTCTGCTGCTGCTG
Organism: Prorocentrum cordatum; assembly: GCA_963575745.1. NCBI lineage: Eukaryota > Dinophyceae > Prorocentrales > Prorocentraceae > Prorocentrum > Prorocentrum cordatum. Next base: position 134,308 of record CAUYUJ010019868.1, on the reverse strand, counting down.
CTGCTGAGATGATGAGGATGATGATGATGATGATGATGATGATGATGATGATGATGATGATGATCCCCGCGGCTGAAGGGGCCAGGAGCTCTTAGTTCGTCCTACCCCCCGAACCCAGGCGTTTCTCGTTGGCCCCGCGGAGGCAACGCCCAGTCTCGTGCGCCTCGGCGCACACACGCAGATTCTCTCGAGTGACCCGAGCTGGCAACCGCCTCGGCCGAAGCAGACAACGACAGATCCTGGCAGTCAGAGACTCAGCCCGCGACGCCCGCGAGCTGGTACGGGGCCTCGAGTGGGACCCCCAGGAGGATGCTGGCCGCTGCGAGGGCGGTCCGAGAGGCGGCCCCCGCCTCCAGGAGCTCGTCCGTAGACAGGAAGCCAGTGCCGCCGCCATGGCCGTCGTACTCCAGCCTGCCCTCGCGTAGGCTCTCATCCTCTTCCAGGCCCAGGCCAAACCTGCGCTTGCACATGCCCTTCATGCCCTTTAGCCTGGCACACGCAAACGACAACGCCCAGGCCCAGGCCGACCTCGCGCTTGTGCTGGCCCGTCGGGTCCTCCAGCCCGCCCTCGAAGAGGCCCCCGTCCTCGTCCAGGTCCACGCCGAACTTGCGCTTGTACATGCCCTTCTGGTCCTCCAGCCTGTCCTTGCAGAGGCTCTCGTCCGTGGCCTTGAGAGGAGGCTGAGTTCGGTCGGGGGAAGCGCCCACCCGCAAGTCTGCGGCCTCGCGCAAGAGCTCGCCTCCCCCTCCCTTTAGGATCTGCCCCTGCCTGGGATCCCCAAGGACGTCTTCGCGCCCCGACGCCAGCCGCTGGGGGGGCCACATCCCAGGGGCTTCGATCACCCACGCGTCCGTGGCCCTGGAATGAGGCTGAGCTCGGTCAAGAGCTTCGGCCACCCGCACGTCTGCGGCCTTGCTCCAGAGCTCGCCTCCCCCCCTCTTCTGTGTCTGCCCAGCAGCGGGCTCCCCAAGGACGTCCCAGCGCCCCGACGCCGAGGAGGGGCCTCTCTCCCCTGGGGCTTCGGCCACCCGCGCATCCGCGGCCCAGGGTGGAGGCTGGACCTGGCCGAGGGCTTCGGCCACCCGCATGTCTGCGGCCTCGCGCCAAGGTCCATTGCCCTCCTTTAGGGCCTGCCCCTGTCTGGGCTCCCTAAGGACCGCTGCTGGCCCCAGCTTCCGCCGCAGGTTCCTGAGCTCCCTGGGCAACCACGCCCGCGGCCTGCCATCCAGAGGCTCCAGCTGCTCGCTGCCGTCCTCCGCGATAACGTCGACGTAGTCGTTGAAGCTCACGGTGGGGGGCCTCGAGGCCGCCGCGCAGCGCCTAGCGCCTGAGGCCATGGCGCCTCCCAGCCCCAGGCGGGGCCCCGCCGCGGCCCAAGCGCGGCCTGCTCTCTAGGCGCCAGAGAAGCCGCCCTGGGTGGTCCGCGCGGCGTGCCAGGCGGCGTTGCGCCGCCTCCGAGCGTCCCCAGGAACCCGTTGCCCAGTGGCGGCCCTGCGGAGGGCTGGCCGAGCCGCCGCTTCTCGGTCCTGCCAGGGAGCCCGGGCCTCCGCGGGCCTTCGCGTGCGCCCGCACCGCGGCCTTTGCCGCAAGGTGGCGCCGCACCCGCGCAGCTCGGCGAGCCGCGGACGCCCACATCTCGGCCGCCTCCTTCAGGCGCCGCGTGCTGCGCGTGCTGGACCGCCCCGCCCGCGCGCCTGCGGGCGGCCCCCCGTCGCCACTGCCAAGCATCTCCCGGCTGCGCGCCGCAGTGGGGGCGCCTGTGAGAAGTTATGGAGAATCAGCTTGAGCAACATGGCTACGGATGATGATGTTGTTGATGATGATGATGATAATGACGATGATGATGATGCTGAACATGATGAGGATGATGACGATGATGATGATGCTGATTCTGCTGACGACGATGATGATGCTGCTGATGATGACATGACGATGAGGATGCTGCTGATGATGATGATGCTGCTGATGATGATGCTGATGATGCTGCTGACGATGATGCTGATGATGATGGTGATGCTGATGATGCTGATGATGCTGCTGCTGATGATGCTGATGATGATGATGCTGATGATGATGCTGATGATGCTGCTGATGGTGATTATGATGATGATGCTGCTGCTGATGCTGATGATGCTGCTGCTGATTATGATGATGATGCTGATGATGACGATGACGATGATGATGATGATTCTGATGATGACGATGACGATGATGATGATGATGATGATGATGATGGTGATGATGATGATGATTATGATGATGATGCTGATGATGATGATGATGTTGATGATGATGATGAGTATGATGATGATGTTGCTTATGATGATGATGCTGATGATGATGCTGATGCTGATGCTGATGCTGATGATGATGATGATGATGACGATGATGCTGATGCTGATGATGATGATGATGATGATGAAGATGAATATGATGATGATGATGATGATGATGATGATGCTGATGATGATGATGATGATGACCATGATGATGATGATGATGATGATGTGATGATGATGATGATGATGATGCTGATGATGATGATGATGCTGATGATGATGATTGATGAGATGAGATGATGATGATGATGATGATGATGATGATGATGATGAGATGATGATGATGGTGATGATGTGATGATGATGATGATGATGATGATGATGATTATGATGTGATGATGATGATGATGATGATGGATGATGATGCTGATGATGATGATGATGATGATGAGGATGATGATGATGATGATGATGATGATGATGATGAGAGGGGATGAGGATGAGGATGAGGAGGAGGAGAGAGGAGGAGGAGGAGGAGGAGGAGGAGGAGGAGGGGGAGAGAGGAGGAGAGGAGGAGGAGGAGGAGGAGGAGGAAGAGGAGGAGGACGAGGAGGAGAGAGGAGGAGGGAGGAGGAGGAGGAGAGGAGGAGGAGGAGGGGGAGCAGGAGGAGGAGGAGGAGGAGGAGGAGGGGAGGAGGAATAGGAGGAAGAGGGGAGAGGAGGAGGAGGAGGAGGAGGAGGAGGAGGAGGATGAGGAGAGGAGGAGGAGGAGGAGGAGGAGGAGGAGGAGCAGGAGCAGGAGCAGGAGGAGCAGGAGGAGCAGGAGGAGGGAAGAGGGGGCAGAACAGGAGGAGGGAAGGAAGAGACAATGACCAGGAGGATAAACAGTCGGAGTTTGGAGGTATATTGTTGTGACGACTGAGGCCATCTTAGGGGCTCTCTTGTGGTCCCCGTGGGGCCTCTTTGGGCACTCTTGTGGTCCCCTCGGGGCTGGTTTTGGGTGTCTTGGGGCCCTCTTGGGGCTCTTTGGAGGGGTCTAGGAGGCCTTTTGGCCCTCATGGCTCGAAAAGAAGGGGAGGGGGGGGGGGCAGTTCAGATCCCTCCCTCGGAGACTCAACAATTGCGTCTCGGGGCCCTCTGGGGCAGCTCTTGGGCGTCTCTTGGGCGGTCTTGGGGCGCTCTTGAGCCCCTCTTGGGGCTTTCTTGGGCCATCTTGGGGCTATCTTGAGGCCTCAAAGCCATCGGATGCGAAAAAGCGAGAAGGTACATAAGAGGGATGTTCCTTAGGTTTTCAAGGATTTTGCCTCTTGGAGGGTACCTAGAAAGGCTCCCAGGGCACTTGAAACCGTCATGTGGATGTCTTGGGGCCTCTTGAAGGTATGTAGGAGGCTATAGTGATCCATCTTCGGCTTGAGCCATCTTGGAGGCAGTCTTGGGCTTCCGATGGGCCCTCTTGGAGACATCTTGGACCCATCTTGAGATCTTAACTGCCCGTTCCCCCCCCTCCCAGGTCCAGGGGAGGGGTCGGAGGGAGGGGTCAAGACACCCTCCCCGCCCGCAAGTCGTCTCGCTCACTCCCACCTGCCCTCCCAACACATAAGTAGACCTCATGTGCGCAACGCGGGGGGGTGCGCCATGCGTACCAGGCGCGCCACGCGCGCCAGGTGCGCCAGGCACCCCTGTGGCCCAAGCTTGCCCAGACTCCTGGTGCGCCAGATCCGCTACGTTATCCACGTGCGCCGTGTGTGCCGCATGCTCCAGCCGCGCCAGGTGCGCAACGTTCGGGGCAGGCGCAGAGCGTGCCAGCTGTGTTTGCGCACGTGGCAGTACACATCGGGAAATGTGTCGGCCCCCACCACCCTTGTCGAAAGTCAGTGCGCAATCGCGGCGGGGTGGCCATCATAGCGTCTGGTTGGCCTGCACATAGCAGACAATATTCCAGCACCCCCGCCGTCACAGTCAAAAACCAATGCACACTGATCGCGGGGTGCCCGCGCATGATCCAGATTCTCGGGCTTACTCTACACCGCCGACCCCTTGGGGAACTGGCGGTTGTTGTGTGTTGCTCCTGAGGGCCTTTTGTGCGCTTTTGGGGGGCTTCTTGGAGCTCTTTTGGGGCTTCATGTGGGCCTCTTGGGGGCCTTTTCGGGGCCTCTTGGGCTGACATTCTCAGTACTCGCCGTGCACGCATGGGGAAATGGGCGAGAGCCCACGTATACAGACGGCGGGCAGCTGTCAAAAAACCCGATGACTGATCGAAGACGCCTGCGGCGAATCACCGCCGCCCCCTGCCTTTTTGGAAGCGCCTATGTGGCTGAACGTTGAGGCCAGACCTGCCAAGCTATCGGACCATGTGTTCCCCGAATCGGTTTGGAAAGCCTTCGGGGAACACGTGGGCATCTTGAAGGTCATCTTGGCCGCCTGGAGGCTATTTTGACCCTTTCGGGCCTTCTTGGAGGACGTCTTGGAGGGCATCTTGGGCCGTCTTGGAGGCCATCTTGAGCGTCTTGGAGGCCTCTTGGCCCGTCTTGGGGGCCACTTGGGGCCGTCTTGGGCCTCTTGGGCGATCTTTGGGGGCACTTGGGCCGTCTCGGGCCGTCGGAAGGCCGAACATAAGCAAATACCGCAATCCTTCAAAACCTCATGGGAAATCAATGAGTTTGGCCTTTTCGGGCCTTCCTGGAGGCCCTCCTGGAGGCCCTCGGGAGGCCTCTTGGGCCGTCTTGGGCCATTTTAGGGCCATCTTCGGCCGTCTTGGTGGGCTCCTGGCCCGTCTGACGCCGTCGGAAGCCGTTTGGGGGGCCTTTCTGGGCCGATTTGGGGCCCTCTTGGAATGTTCCAGGGCCGTCTTGGAGGCCATCTTGGATGTCTTAAAGGCCTCCTGGGCCGTCTTAGGGGCATCTTGGGGCCGTCTTGGGGGCCTCTTGGCCCGATCTGGGGCCATCTTTGAGGCCTGTTGGGCGATCTTTGGGCGATCTTTTGGGGCTGTTGGGCCGTCTCGGGCCGTCGGAAGGCCGAAAAGAAGCAAATGTCAAACTCCTTCAAAAACCTAAGGACAATCAGTGTTTTTTTGCCTTTTCTGGCCTGCTTGGAGGCCCTCTTGGAGGCCTCTTGGGCCGTCTTGGGCCATTTTAGGGCCAACTTCGGCCATCTTGGTGGGTTCCTGGCCCGTCTGACGCTGTCGGGAGCCGTCTTTGGGGCCTCTCTGAGCCGACTTAGGGCACTCTTGGGGCGCTTCGGGGCCGTCTTGGAGGCCATTTTGGGCGTCTTGGAGGCGTCTTGGCCCGTCTTGGGGCCGTATTGGGGGCCTCTTGGGCCGTCATGGGGCCATCTTGGAGGCCTCGTGGGCGATCTTGGGGCGATCTTGGGGGCCTCTTGGGCAGTCTTGAGTCGTCGGAAGGCCGAAAAGAAGCAAATGCCAAAATCTTTCAAAACCCCAAGATAAATAAATGATTTCGGCCTCTTCGGGCCCTCCTTGAGGACCTCTTGGAGGCCTCTTGGGTCGTTTTGGGCCGTCTTGGAGGCTTCTCGGGCGACCTTAGAGGTATCTTGGACTCTCTTGGGCCGTCATGGAGGCCGTCAAGGACCATCTTGGGCAGGCTTGGAGACCATCTCGGACCATCTTGGAGGCCATCTTGGGCCAACGTGGCCATCTTGGAGGACATCTTGGACCATCTTGGAGGATTTTTTTCCAGATTGAGGTCCTTGGCAATCTTTCCGGGTGGCCATCGAGACGCGCCGGACGCCCAGGGGGAGAACGATAGGATTTGGTACGCCAGGCACCTCTTTTGCAAGCAACAGGGGGCGGCGGATTGTCGAATGGCCTTCGGCACATCCCGCCACCGTGCCTGGGTTGCGGGTCTTAGGCCACTCGGACGGCTGATGGGGTCTTGTGGGAGGCGTCTCGGGGGCGTCTTGGAGGCAGTTTTTGAATCTCTTCGGGGCCTCCTGGGGGCCTCTTGGGGGCTTTTTGCAGCCATCTTGGGGCTCCCTGGGGGCCTGTTGGGGGCTTCTTGGGGCAACCCGGAGGCGTCTTGGGGTGGAAGGCTCGAAATGTCCGTTCGGGTTCCCCCCTCGGGGCCGCCTCTTGGGGCTGTCATGGGGCCCTCCTGGGCCGTATTGAGGGCTTCTTGGGCCGTCTTGGGGCCCTCTTGGGTCGTCTTGGAGCCCTCTCGGGGGCCTCTTGGTCCGTCTTGGGGCGATCTTGAAGGCCTCTTGGGCCGTCTGGGACGCTGTGAACGCCTACGAGACGAACGTGCCCCAAAAATGTGCGCTTTCCAAGAGGGAGTGGGACGCTGTTTGCTTCTGGAGCCTCTCTTGGGACGCCCCTTGGGGGCTTCCTGGCGCGTCTTTGGGGGCTTCGTGGGCCGCCCGGAGGCCAGCGCGGGCGTGCTGGGTCGATCCTGTCCGCGACGCGCGGCCCCCGCGAACCGCCCCGAGGGCCTCTGGGGGCCCTCTGGTCGGAAACTGGAGCATACACGCTACCAGTGGTAAGGATTGCAAAGGAACGAAGGATTGCAAAAAAACCTAGGATTGCAGAAAAAACCAGGATTGCAAAAAACGAAGGATTGCAAAAAAACCTAAGTTTTTTTGCAATCCTTCTTTTTTTTGCAATCCTTCGGGCATGTCTCTCTCTCTCTCTCTCTCTCTCCAGGGGGAATCTTCCCGAACAGTCGAAGAGTAGTATAGGGATGATTTTTTGAGTGTTTTTTTTTTATTGTCCTCTTTTGAGTATTTTTTCGTGTATTTTTTATGTTTCGTCCAAAATCCCCCTGTGGAGGGACAGGCCCGACTTAATACCAGTGGCGGGCGGTGTTTCAATCCCAGGACTTTCTTGAGGGTCGGGGACGACGTCGGGGTGGTGTGGTGTACACTTGTTTTTTCCGTTTTCCGGGGGAGACAGCGAAGAATGTATACACCAGGATCCCGCATACACCAGGATCCGCTTTCCTGTGCGAGATTCAATGTGAGGCCAGACAAAGGTGTCGGTGTATAGAGTTCGGTTCCCTATCTTGGCCTTCACCCGGATCCCGGGGGACCCCCCCCTCCAAATCGAACCCCAGGGGGTCGGCGGATTTCGCCTCGAAGCGCTTGCTGCATTTTTTTGACTGGGATGCTGGCCAAGGACTAGGTCAAACTTGGGTCTGGGCAAAACGTCGCTCCGCTGGACCGTCCAGAAGGATACGGAACTGACGAGAGCTGCGCAATTAGCACCATGTATGGAAGCGAGGTCAAGGTTGGGTATGGCCAGGACGCCACTCCGCTGGACCCCCAGACGCTCACAAAAGAGGAGACAGTGCCGCAGTTGGCACAACCACGGAGGCAAGATCTAGATTGGGTCTGGGCAAGACGTCACCCCGAGGGACCTTCCAGGAGTCCCTGACACAAGCAATGAGTGCTCGCGCCCGTCCCGATCATGACCCAAAATTTTGCCCAACGTGGACTTTGCATTGTTTTTTTGATAGGGATGATGTGTGGGGTCTCACTGGTCCTGGTTGGCTGCAGGTCGCGTGGGGGAGGTGGAGTTAATTAATCGGAAACAGTGATAAACGCCTCCCCCGAGCAGGGGAAGGAGGGGGACAGACGACGAACTCGTTAAACTACCTACGCCCAGAGGGCTTGTGGGAATAGACCTCGCCTCTCTGGGTGGTGCCAAGCCCATTGCACAGCTGTCGCCTCTTTTGTGAGTCTAGCGGGATGACGTCCTACCCATACCCGAAACAGACCTCGCCTCCCTGGGTGGTGCCAGCTGCGCAACTGTCGCCACTTTCGTGAGCTTCTGTGAGGTCCAGCGTCCAGCGCAGCGACGTCCTACCCATCCCCGAACTTGCACCCACATCCTTAGACGGTGCCAACTGCGCAAGTGTCGACACTTGGTGATTGCCCGGGAGGTCCGGCAGGTGAGGGCCTACCCAGACCCAAGCTAGACCTCGGCATCCGCGGGTGGTGCCAGCTGCGCTGTTGTCGCCTCTCTCGCGAGCTTCTGGGATGTCCAGCAGAGTTACTACAGGGGTCTCTTCCAGGCTATCTTGGAGGTCCTGGGGGGTCTGGGGACGATGTTTTGGAGGGTTCTCCCACGGGGGAGGTCTGAAATGGCTTGTCTTGGAGGGTCCAGACCCCCTCCCTTTTATTACGAAATCTGAAGTACGCCTTGCTCAGACCCAAACTTGACCGCGCTTCCATGGGTGGTGCCAACTGCGCAGCTGTCGCCACGTTTGTGTTCTCTTGGGAGGTTCAGCAGAGTGACCTCCCGCGGAGATGCAGGCGAGATCTTGGTGCTGCAAACTGCTCCGCTGTCGCCATCTTGGGGCCGCTATCGGTTTCGAGGATGCCCCGAGATACCTCCACTCCCTCTGGCGGGGAAGCGATCAAGTGGAAGGGGCTTCCCTTCGACTCGATCACGACCTGGGTCAATTCATCTCCAGTCTGTTAGCAGAGCCTCATGTGGTCGCAGGGGAAGGGGGTGAGAGCTTCGAACTGAAAAGCGTGTCCCGAGATCACCCTGCGACCACTACCTCAGGACTTACCTCACGCATGCTGACAGGGTTGGCTGATTTTGGCCAGCCCGTCGGAGCAGAATGAAGCGGAAAGGTGCCGTGGCTTGACAGGCACGAAATGCGAGTGGCGCTTCAATTTTTTAGCCCATTTCTATCACCCGAATCCTACGGTTTCTGTCCTACCTCTCTTGCGGCTTGCCTTGCTTTCGCCGCTTCTGAGTCCACCTCAGCGATTCTGGAGCCTTCTCCCCGTCGTGGTTCGTATGAGCTCGTCGAGCCCCCCTCCTCCCCCTTCCTGCCGCCAGGCAGGGCGGGATTCAAGTACTGCCCAAATTGGTTTTTGAGCTTCAAGCTCCATCCCTATGGCCCCCTCAAAAGAGGCCCCAGACGGCGCTGTGGGACGCGACGCTTCCTCCTGCCGAGTCGATTCGATCCGATCCCTTCCCCGCCCCCTCCGACGTGGGTTCGACGCTGATTCGACGTGCATTCGACACGGGTTCGACACGGATTCGACGCGGTCGGTATGGATTGGACATGGATGCGACGCGGATGGCTGGCGCGCGGGGACCGACGAGGTCCTCCAAAGATGCAACACAAGGGGGTGCCGAGGGCTTCAGGAAGGAAGCTTCAGGAAGGAAACACATGCCCTGAAAGGGCCCTCCTGGGGCCCCGAAGGTGCACGAAATGTGTACCTCTCTCCCCCCCTCCCGTTGCGGTAGTTTCGCGTCGTGTCGGCCGGCGGCGACCCCGCCGCTGGCGTTCAACGTTGAACGCCGCCGGCGAGCCAGCGTCGGCCGATGTTGACCGATCTGACGTTTCGGAAACGGCCGATCGTTCAAGACTGAACGATCCCCGCGGTGTCAGGAGCCAATGCCGGGGTGGACACGACACGAACCTGCGGTACGTGCCTCCATGATGCAACGCCCGAGCTGACGGCCCCGCCGGGCCGGGAGGAAAGCCGCCGGCCCTTCTCCGACTCGAGCCGAGCCCTGGAGCGCTCGGGCCGCGGCGAGCTGCTTCCTGCGTGCCATGGCCGGGTCCGACCGTCGCCCGTCTCGCCTGCCAGCGACCGCAGCCGGGCCCGGCTGCAGAGGGGGAAGCCACGAGGGTGTGGGGAGACGACGCGAAGATCGGGACAAAATCGGACCGGGATAACTCGAAATCTCTGAGAATCGGCGGGTTTAGAGGATGTATTGGGCGCCGCGGACGCTCCAGAGCGTTCCGGAACGCTCTGAGAGCGCTCCGGAACGCTCTGGAGCCATTTATCCCGATCCTAGCCCTGTTTTAGAGGGGCTTCGACAGTCCTGCGCTCCCGCGGGAGGTCTGACCGACCTGCGACGGGGAGGTCGGCGAGGAAGGGGCTGGGGAGGGAGGGGAGCGCTTGCAGAGCGGGAGACCGGGAGGCTGCCGCCTCGCGGTCGGCGGACGTGGACAGAGGAGGCCTTCCGATGCCTCTGCCTGCCTGTGCGCGGCTGCGTCGCTGTGCTCCTCTTGCGCCCCCTCTCCAGCGTCGCTGCTCTCTCCGAACGTCCGCTGTCCTTTCCCCATGGTGATCCTGGCGGCGGCGTCTCGAGAGAGGGAATTTCGCGGGGGGACGGGGAGGGGCAACACTCCCAAGACACGCGGCATCCTCGGTTCGCCCCCTTTTCCTCTTCCTCTTCCTCCTCCTCCTTCTCCTGCTCCACAAGCACTTCATATGCGCAGCATCTTGTGTATTATGTTGCCCTGCGAACATGCGTGCGCGAGTGCACGCATGCCCTTCCGTCGTGCGAGGAGTGTGCATCAGTGTGACGGGTTCTACTCACGCGAATCCAATTGAGGTCGCTTGGCGACGCGGCCGTAACAAATCGAGGTGTCCTTCTTGGATGTTTCCTGCGATCTTATCTGTCCTTCTGGAACGGGCCTGGGCAGGCCAGAGCGCCCCCCTCATCCCTATCCGCATTTGCAGAGTATTGTGTGCGACAGAGTTGGATTGGCCCTCTTCGAGGGCGCGCTCAGGAGCGGCATCGTCCGTAAACGTATGTCAAGGCTGGGGGGAGGCAGGGGAGCACTGCACCACCTAGCCGAGAGAATTTTGCATTGGGGGGCACGGGTCCCATGGTCGAGCCAAGTGCCGCTGCCAACGCGCTGTGGCGATTCCGCGGTGCTGTGGCGACGCCCGCGCTGCGGCTCCCGTGGGAATCGGCGAGCCCCGACCCTCTGGCAGCACCCTGCACGCTGCTGCCGGTCTGGGAGGGCCACGCGGAGGAGCACGCCGAGACCTTGGGCCCTGCAGCCACTGGGGGGGCAACCAGAGCCCGAAGAGAGACCGTACTTCGGACCCCTCCCTTGCCCCAACGCGAAGCTGAGGAACGCGAGTTGCGATTAGGACAGCTTCTTCTCGTCGCTCGTCTGCCCCGCAGATTACTGCCATGCTCCGAAGAAGCCTCACTCGCGCAGGGGCGGAACCGTCGGAAGTAGAACACTATACGTCGCACTCGTGCAAAGCCACCTTGCTGTCTTGGATGGCCAAGGCTGGAGTGCCTGTGCCCGTCAGACGCATGTTAGGCGGGCACATCAAGCCAGGAGACAAATCAGTCATCGAGTATTCTCGCGACGCCATGGCGGGACCTCTTCGGGAACTCAAGACCGTGCTCTTGAAGATTGCGGCGGGGGAGTTCGACCCCGATTCGACTCGCTCCGGGAGGTGGCGCGAGAATGACGCCTCCGCGACCGCATCGTCGTCGGTCGGGGCGACTGGCGGGCCAGCGGCAAAACGGGACGCAACGCGGATTGCACCTGAGGAGAGGCCCGATGTCTCCGACGACGTCGCAGGCGCAGACTCTGAGGTCGAGTTCAGCGATGGCAGCAGCATCGGGGAAGCCGGCGAGGCGGAGGAGCACGAGACATTGGCCGCCGCTGAGACCGTGGGCAACAACCTCGACGGAATTCTTTACGCTTCGCGTGTCCCCACCAGCCCATCTCAAAACAGCAACTCTTGCGAAACATGCCGACAGTCGTGTTTTTCAGGCGTGTTTCCGCCTGCCCCCGCATATCTCCCCTGTTCCTCCTTCCTCCCGCCTCCTTGTACATCCTCCTCGTGGTGGGAGCGGGAGAAGGACGAGGCGGAGGAGGAGGGAGAGAAAGCGCTCCTCGTGGTTTGAGTCGTTTGGGGTTTCTTGTCCTGGTGTGAGTCGTTCGGGCCTTTCTTCCTGGTGTGAATCGTTCGGGCTCGTGATGTGAGTCGTTCGGGCTCTTCGTCCTGGTGTGAGTCGTTCGGGCTTCTCGTGGTGTGAGTTGTTCGGGCCCCTCGTCGTCGTGTGAGTCGTTCGGGCCCCCCCTCCTGGTGTGACTCGTTCGGGCTCCTCGTGGTGTGAGTCGTTCGGGGCCCTCGTCGTGGTGTGAGTCGTTTTGGGAGCCTCTTGGAGGCCTTTTGGGGCGTCTTCGGGGCCTCTTGGCGGCCCCAGGGGCTTCTAGGAGCGTCTTGGGTGCATTGGGGGAGCCTCTTCGGGCCTCTTGGGAGCCTCTTGGAGGCCGTTTGGGGCGTCTTGGGGGCCTCTTGGCGGCTCCAGGGGCTTCCAGGAGCGTCTTGGGTGCCTCGGGGGAGCCTCTTGGGGCCTCTTGGGGGCCTATTGGGGCATCTTGGGGGCCTCTTGGAGGCCTCTTGGGGGCTCTTGGAGGCCTCTTGGAGGCCTCTTGGAGGGGTCTGGGAGGAATCTTGGGGCCATCTGTCGGGCGATCGATCACAGATGGGGGGAGCACTTTTCTCCCTCCCCCCGTCGGGGCCAGAATCCTCGTGAGGGGTGTCGTTTTTTAGCCCTCCGAGGAGTCGAAAAAAGACCCCTCCGGCGACCCGCGGAGGGACCTCTCCAGGCCCAGGGGGAGGGGGTAGGGGGAGGGGTAAACCCCTCCCCGAAGGGGAAGAAGGGGGGTTGAGAACAGAGCGGGCTCTAAACCACTCACGCCCAAAGGGCTGGTGGGATTCTCTGGCGAAGCGCACAGTCCGCCCTTTCGACCGGCCCCGGGATGCGACAGGGAGCAGCTGTCTACAAGGACCAGGAATGAAGAGTTGGAGGAGGCGGTGAGGACCAGGAACGCTGGCCTTGCTTTCCTGATCCCCACCCTCTCGTCGTCGCCCGTGGCACCACCGCCTCCCGCTCATTCTCCTTTCGCCCAGAAGCACATGCCCCCGTGTCCCAGTCGGGGCTCTCGCTCGACACATCCCCTCAAAGTCGACCCCCGGCGCGCGAGAAAGTCAGGCCCCACCGCGTCCCCAGGGACCATTTCCGGGCAGCTGCCGGCGAGCTCATTGGCGCGCCGGGGCGCGCCGGGCGTGTCCCAGTCTGGGGTCTCGCTCGGGACACTCTCGCAAAGTCGCCAAATCGCCCCCTGAGGGAGGCTCCCGAGGACGATGACGAGGATGAGCAGGGAGACAAGCGTCGGAGGACGGAGGGGGGAAAGAGGGAGGAGGGGAGGAGGAGGAGGAGGAGGAGGAGGAGGAGGAGGAGGAGGAGGAGGAGGACGGAGGAGGGGAGGAGGAGGAGGAGGAGGAGGAGGAGGAGGAGGAGTGAGGAGGAGGAGGAGGAGGGGAGGAGGAGGAGGAGGAGGAGGAGGGGAGGAGGAGGAGGAGGAGGAGGAGGAGGAGGAGGAGGGGAGGAGGAGGAGGAGGGGGAGGAGGGAGGGGGAGGGAGGAGGAGGAGGAGGAGGAGGAGGAGGGAGGAGGAGGAGGAAGAGGAGGAGGGAGGAGGAGGAAGAGGAGGAGGCAGAGGAGGAGGAAGAAGTGGAGGAGGGGGAGGAGGAGGCGGCGGAGGAGGAGGAGGAGGACGTGGAGGAGAATTGGAGACGGCGGAGAAGGAGGTGGAGGAGGAGGAAGAGGAAGAGGTTGATGATGAGAAGGAAGATGAGGAGGAGGAAAAGGAGGAGAAGAAGGAGGAGGATGAGGTGGTGAGGATCAGGAGGGCGAGTCTCGCCCCCCTGATCCTCACTCTCCTCATCCTCACCTACGGCACCACCGCTTCCCGCTCATTCTCTCTCGCCCACAAGCACACGCCCCTTCTTCTAGTACAGAGACTCCCGATCAACCGCAGAGCGGCCAGATGGTCACATCTAGCCGCTCTGCGGTTGATCGGGAAGTCGATTGATGTGGAAGCTTCAGAATGTGACCATTCCCATGGCTGAAGGCTGTCTCATAATACGTCGTAGCGCCCGTCGTATCTCTTCAATGTCCAGAGGCATTCTAAACTCATTCACGTACCCGAGCGACCAAACCCTCAAGATCATCGAGATCTTGCCACGAGGGCCCCAACAGAGACTCCCACTGCTCCGCCTTCTTCTCTGGCATCTCCTTGGGACGAAGAAGGGTTCGCTGCCCAACTTCAACTCCTCGGGACCGAGAGCCGTTTGACGAATATTGCCATGTAGTGCTTTGATGGCTGGATGTGTCTCGCTCCGCTCACAGAACCGCGAAACAGATTTGTGGACTGCGCACTGCTGACTGTGCCTGGCGAGTCCGTCCGCAAAGCCCACGCAAGTGGTGAGCGCAGCGTCAGGCTGCTGAATACTATGAATTCCCTTCCACTCGCTCCACTTGTAGTGATCTCGTGGCCAGCGTAGCAGTCAGCGTGGAATTCTGGCGAGAAGATCGCGTACAGCTTGTAGACGAGTTTCTTGTTGTTTGGATCCCCTGGCTCGCCTCCTATGGTGCTGAAACCTGATCAAGACCGGCGAGAGGCGAGTCCACCACCCACTGACCTTGTCCCGCAGAGCTGCCGTGCGCTGTGGGGTGGACTGCTGGACTGCACTGACTTTGAACTGCGGAGCATACCCTCGTGAGAGGCTGGGTGCTGGTAAATGATGGTGGTGGGCGTGGGCCGCCTTGTCCACCGTTCGCACCAAACTACAGTAGAGTATGCCGATGTACGGTGGAGCTCGAGCTCCGAGGAGCCGAAATGCTACGGAGGAGGCAACAGCATCGGCGAGGAGAGGGGACGAGCTCGGAGAGAGCCCCGCCTTTTCCCTTGGCGGTCGTGCAGGTAGCTTCGGAGACATACAGTCCGATCTCGTGGGGCCCTGCACTCACCGGCGGCCGAGACCGGGAGACGGCTCCTCCTGGGCGTCCGCCGCATGGCCCGTGCGCTCGGGGATCGCTACGGGGGCCGACTTCTTCTGAGATGGGCCTGGTTCCACGGGGGCACTCGCGGGTGCAGGCGGGCCAGGGCTGTGGCAACTCCGAAGGGGGGCTCGTCCACCGACGGGTCGTGGTCGAGGGAGACGTCCCAGTCGGAGTCGGTGGCTCCGTCGGTGACGTCGAGGCCTCCTGCCCTGACGCCTGGGGCCTCGCAAGCTTGCCATTCCGTTGTTCCAGCGCGCACTGCTTGGCAGTCGCCTGCTTCTGCTTGCTAGTGGTAGATTGGGACCCCTCCGCGGCCTGTTTCTGAGGCCGAAGGACTTGAGGTAGCCGCGGGGCCAGCTTCCCCAGCGGGGTGGGAAGCTGGGCCCCTCAACCCACAAGCTCGATGCTGAGCCCGACGTGCGGGCGCCACTGCGCGGCACTCACAGTTTGCACGTTACGAGTGTGCGAACGAGCAGCGGGGTACACAGCTAAGTCGTCTAAATGCGAGGGCTTGTGATTTCCACGTCTCCTGGCGTGCACGTGAATTCGATAGACCACTAGTTCTCCCAAGGAAACCCGTCTTGACCAGAACAGCCGGACGGTCCAGGGCAACTGGAGCACAGACAACCGACTGGCAAATCTACGGAACCGAGCTGCAGTTTGACCACGAAAACCGATCGGCGAGTGCCCTAACAGGTACGTATACTAGAGAGAAGCTATTGAAGTTTACGGATAATAGCAGACCACCGTCGAAAGCCGAACCCTTGTCCGCCTTCAACCCTGAGGCTGCACTGGCTGCGTCTAGAATGTGAGCTGGAAGATGATGGCGTGCAAGGACAGACTCGTCTCCCTCACATGCTTTCTCTGACCCCCGGGAAACGAACCACTTCGTCTTGGGGCGGGCGCCGTTGAGCTGTCTCTCGCCTTCGTGCGCCACGCATGGGTGCACTTGCCGAGGACGTGTGCTTCGCAGAAAGACATGGACCTATACTGCAGTTGCTGCTAGCACTGGGGGTGCTCCCAAACCCTGTCGCCCATGCAGCTGATGTTCGAGAAGATGGCGAACACGGACTTCTCCTCCGCAGTGGCGTCGCCGTCGATGCGTGCAGAAGTCCCCAAATTCACAGCCACCGACGAAGACGAGCCAGTACCTGATGCACTGGATGTTGAGACTGAAGAGGCACCAGTAGACGCAGTGACACCAGACATTGAAGTTGACCCTGCAGACCTGGTACTGGACCTCGAAGATGTGGGCGATGACCCAGCGTTGGTGGCGCTGGTGCTCCTGCTCCGCGCCGGCCCACACGACGAAGAGCTGGCGGCCACACCTAGTCACTCGTTGGGGCGCCCTTGCCCCCATCTTCAGAGGCTGCCGCCTCGGCAATTGCCTGCGCATGGAACTTCTGCTACGCGAGACGGGCGGCTGCCTCCTTGATCTGCGGCTCGTCCTTCTGGGCCTGCGCGTGGTCCGACGCCTGTTCCTTGGCCCCGGGCCCGCTCGAGGCCGCTGCAGACTGCGAACCCGCAGCCTCTGTGCCAGTGCTACCACAACCACTGTTGGCAGCCTGGCCGTCCTCTTCCTTTCTCTTCTTCGCCATCCTGGACTTGATGTCGGCTTGGGCGTTCTTGGCGCGGTCTACGAATTTCTTCAGCTCTGCATCCTCGTCCTTGAACGTGATGCTTTAGCCGTCGAGCTCTGCTTTCAACTGTCGAAGCTTCAGCTTCTCACTTTCGTCACGGTCACAGCTCTCGAACTCCGCGAGAATCTTGTCGTTAATCTCGATGCCAAACACCGAGGCGGCAGGCTTCTCGGATTTTGCCTGGGAGGGGCGGCAGCCCTCGGCCTTCGCGAGCGCCGCTGTGGCCGCTCGCTTGGCGGCCTCCGTCCTCGCCAAGTCCAGCGCTGCCTCTTGCTCCTTCCCCTCAGCCAGCGCGAGCTGGCGCTTGATTTGGCACACCTGAGACACAAGTTGGTCGTGCTGATTGCTCGCCGCCTTGTGCACGCCGTCCGCTTTCTTCGCCTGGTCGACCTCCGATTCCCCGATGACGGATGCCGTCATCGTGTTTAGCCGAGCCTTCTGTCGAGGGAGGAAAAACAACCCATACCAGACAGTTAGCTTTTGCTAAATGGCCTTGGGCGTTTACCAAACAGCCCTGCCCTGTTCGGTTCCTTCAGTGGGGGCGTTTAGTAAACGGCCTCGCTTGTCGAGGTGGTTTTGAAAGGGGGTGGGTTGTTCGCCCTCTGTTCTGTGCCGACAGCACCGCCATGAGCTCGGGACCTTCTGCCCGCATGGTCTTTTCGAGGAGGACCGCCACCTCCGCCCGCGCCCTGGACTTGCCGCCCGTGCGCCTCGGGGTGCTGGGCTCTGACTCGTCCTCGAGGTGGAACTTGCGGTCCTTGTTTGCCGTCGGCCGGAAGAGACCGTAGGCGAAGTAGCCATTCGTTTCGCGAACGCTTCGCGCACTTGCAGCCCGTGGCCTTCAACCCGTCGTTCCTATGTTTGACAGAATTTGCATTGCGACCAAAACCGGGTCATGGTAGAAAACTATTCCCATCTTCCGTGGCCAGAAACTCAATGTGTGGGCAATTCGTCGCCGAGCTCCCTCAAGCACCTCGCGAAGGTACCGGGAGATCCCGAACCAGATGCTCGGGCTCAAATGGCCAGAGGGAGGAAGAGGAGGGGGAGAGGGAGGAGAAGGGGGAGGGGGAGGGAGGATGGTGATGATGATGATGAGGAGGAGGAGGAGGAGGAGTTTTGTTAAGAGCCCGTGTTCGCAAGGTTGATCTGGTGAGGCGGCCCTCGGCCTTCATTGGGCTCCCCTTGTCTTGGTTTTCTTTCGGCTTCCTTCGGGTCCCTCAGTCTTGCTCTCCTCTAGGCCTTCCTAAGTTCGCCGGTCTTGGTCTCCCAGTGCCAGGCAATGTCAAGACATGCCAAGCAACACCAAGGACGCCAAACAACGCCTAGCAACGCCAAGCAATGCTAATCAACGCCGTGCAGTGCCGAGCACCGCCAAGCATCGCCAATCAACGCAAAGCAATGCCAAGGAGTTCAGAGTACTTGCTTAGGAAGCTTTCCCCTAATCGAGGCCGCGCCAGGCTCCTTTGGTTGACCCGTAGCGGATGCCCCTCTTCATCGTCGTCGTCGGCCTCCTCCTCCTCCTCCTCCTCCCCCTCCTCCTCCTCCTCCTCCTCCTCCTCCTCCTCCTCCTCCTCCTCCTCCTCCCTCCCTCCACCCTGGCAGACCATCCTGAACGTCAGCCGCCCTCTCGTTTCTGTGCGTTGGGTCGCCTGGGATCCAGGGCTGGGCCTCCTATCGTTTGGGAGGGTGGCTTTTGAACCAGGAACACCCCCCTAGGCTCACGGGGTGAGAGCCTCCAGCAAGACGACGCGCAGGCGTGCTGAATGGCCGAGTCCGACCCACAACACTGACAGGCCAACCTGAACCTTCGGCATTCTGTGAAAGTCTGAGGCATCCCTCTAGCAGACGCAGTGCGGGGGGAGGGGGGGCGGGGAGTGGAGAGAGGTGATCGGATGAGGAGGAGGAGGAGGAGGAGGAGGAGGAGGCGGAGGCGGAGGCGGAGGAGGAGGAGGAGGAGGAGGAGGAGGAGGAGAGGGAGGAAGAAGAAGAAGAAGAAGAAGAAGACGAGGAGGAGGAGGAGGAGGTGGAGGAGGAGGAGGAGGAGCAGGAGGAGGAGAAGGAGGAGGAGGAGGAGGAGAAGGAGGAGGAGGAGAAGTAGTAGGAGGAGGCGGAAGGCGAGGAGGAGGAGGATGAGGAGGACAATGTCGAGCCCGACCGGCCACCCCGGCAGTCCAACCTGAACGTCAGCTCGGCGATGCTGCACCTCGCCGCCGACGTGCTGCGAAGCGTGGCCATCCTGGGGGCCGCGGCGCTCAGCCGGGCGGCCCCGCGGCCCTTCACCGCCGGGCGCCCCACACGGGGAGGGGCGCGAGGCGAAATTTCAGAGCCATATCCTCGTCGTCGTCGTCGTCGTCGTCGTCGTCGTCATGATCCTGTTCCTCCATCTCCTCCTCCTCGTCCTCGTCCTCCTCCTCCTGTTCATCGCCATCACCATCAACGTCACCACCATTTCCCTCCTCCTCCTCCTCCTTCTCCTCCCTCCTCTCCTCCTCCTCTCTCCCTCCTCCTCCTCCCTCCTGCCTCCTCCTCCTCCCCCTCTTCTCTCTCCCTCCCTCTTCGGTGCCTCCTTCCTCTCTTGCCTCTTCCTCCTCCTTCTCCTTCTCCTCTCTACCTCCATCCTTGTCCTCCTCCTCCTCATCCTCCTCTTCATCCTCCCCTGTCCTCCTCCTCCTCCTCCTGATTCTCCTCCTTGCCTCTTCCTCTTCCTCCCCCTCCTTCTCCTCTTCCTTCGCCTCTTCCTCCTCCTCCTGCTCCTCCACCTCCTCCCCGTTACCCGCCCCCTTCTCTGTCACAGTGGTGCCCAGGCGCTAGGGTGCGAGGAAGAGTCGTACCTGGTGGTGGTGGGAGGCCCACCTGTCACGTTTCGCGTTTTTCCTCATCCAAAGTGGTTCTCTTGTTTTCTCTGCACACCCCCGCGCATGGTCTCCTCCTCATCCTCCGCCTCCTCCTCCTCCTCCTCCCCTCTCTCGTCCTCACACACCCACCCACGCACTCATCATCATCATCATCATCATCATCATCATCATCATCATCATCATCATCATCATCATCATCAGCATCATCATCATTATTATCATCATCATCATCACCGTTTTCATCATCGTCATCATCACCATCATCATCATCATCATCACCATCACCATCAGCATCATTACCATCATCATCATCATCATCATCATCATCATCATCATCAACATCAGCATCCTCAGCATCATCAGCATCAGCATCAACATCAGCATCATCATCATCAGCAGCATCTCCATTATCAGCATCATCAGCATCATCATCATACCCAGCATCATCATTACCATCGACATCATCAGCATCACCAGCATCATCATCACCATCATCATCATACTCAGCAGCAGCATCATCATCATCTTCATCATCATCATCATCATCATCATCATCATCATCACCATCATCATCATCATCATCATCATCGTCATCCTCACCATCGTCATCGTCATCCGTAGCCATTTTAGCTCAAGCCCTCTGGCGCGAGAGAGGCCGCGACGGGCTGCGGCCCCGCCCTCCACGCGCGCGGGAAGAGGTAGCCCCCGATGATCCCGTCTTTGCAGCTTCCGCCCTCGGCGGCAGCATGGCGCCTGGGCCAGCATCAGCAGGACTCGGAGGCCTGGCTGGCACAAGAGGCGGCGCGGCACGCGGCGGGTCTGGAGGCAATCCGGAATCGCGTGCCATTGGCGATGCCGATCGGCTCCCCTGGCAGGCAGCACGGAGACGAGCAGGCCCGGAGGAACAAGAGGACGACGAGGAGATGGAGGAGAACGACGATCAGGAGTTCACGGACGACGACGAGTGGCCCGCGGACCGCTTCTGAGTTGCTGCGCCAGGGCCCCAGATCGGGTGTCGCAGCCGTCCTGTCTTTCAGCCTGTCCAGAGTGAGCTTGAATTCGCTGTAGCCGTAAGAGTGAGCGCAACCTGCCGTTCTACACGATTGCAGGGCCCTTGCGTCACCACTGTGTGCACGCGAGGACTCAGGATCCATGTGCCGCCTGGTTGGACAAACAATTCGCTGTTCGTACAATTAGTATTACTTGCGTCGTAGTCGTTATTCGTAGTATTGTATCCTGTATGTTTGAAACGGTTGTTGTCATCACCACCGCCACCACCACCATCGTCATCATCATTATCATTCTGTTCAGCACCACCATCATTGTCATCATCACCAGTACGATTTGGCATCCATACCTCCATACCCACCATCATCAACAATCCCATTTTCATCATCATCATCATCATCATCATAATCAGATCACCATCAGCATCGTCATCATAATTATCAGCATTGGCGCCATCAACTCCCCACTTCAGCACCATCACCAGCATCATCATAATCACCAGCATCACCACCACCAGCATCATCGGCATCATCATGGTCATCATTATCATGGTCATCAACATCGTCATCATCATCATCATCATCATCATAATCATCATCATCATCATCATCATCATCATCATCATCATCATCATCATCATCATCATCATCATCATCATTACCATCATCATGGCATGCTGCTGCTGGGCACCGCGCTCGAGGGCACCTGGCCCACGGCGCTCGCTGGCGCAGTCGCCACGGAGGGGGGCTGTTTAGGCGCGGGCAGGAGAACCAGAGCAGGCCTGCGAGGCTATGATCTGCTTGGCTTAAGTCGGGCAAGTCCTTCTACAGGGGGAGTACTCGAACATAGTCAAACATAGTACGGGGATTTGTTTGGTTGATTCTTTGCATCTAAATGTGGAATATGTTTGTTTATTCGTTTCAAATCCGCCTGTAGGGAGACATGCCCGACCTAATGCTTGGCGGGTTCCCGGTGCCATCGGCGCGCGGCGCAGGCAGCGTGGACGACTTTGGTCCACACGCCTGCCCGCAAGCTCGAATACGATATGCGCTGATGCGCCAGTGGCGTACTTGACATAACGAGGGCGCGGTTGCAGGCCGCAGTGGTCCAGGGGCTTGAGGTGCTCAAGGGGTTTCCGCTGGACGTGGCCGGCGTCGATGCGGCGCGGCTGCCGCCGTGCCTCGGCGGGCTGAGGATTCGCTTCCCTGCGGATTTGGAGGCCGATGCGAGCTACCTCGCATGCTGGTCCGCCCACACGCGGGACGTCCGTCGCCGCGCGGCGGCCCGCGGGCGCCTGGTGCACTACGATCCCGACGCCGTGCCCGCCATCGAGGCTGCCTCGCGGTTGCGGGCGGTTTGGGTTGACCTCGCACCAGGGAGCGGCATGGGTTTCACCGCAGATGCGCAAACCGAGTACGTTGGCGGCCCGCTCGTCGTGTCGGACATCTTCAGCTTTGTCGGGGACGTCGACGATTCCTCTTCGGTCCGCGCGCGGTGGCTGGGAGCGCGGCGAGCGGGGGTCCAGCGGCCGGCACCCCGGTTGGGCTCGACAGCGGCGCGGCGGGCGCCCCCGAGGCTGCCAGTGGTGCAGCGGTTCTGCCGGCGCCTCGCGGCGTCGAGCTGGCTCCCTCCTCGTCCATCGCGATCTGGAGAGGGCCCGCCGGCGGCTCCTGGGGTGCCTCGATCCGCGGCCTTGACGCACTGTGGGCCACGAGGCTATGGCGCCGCAGAGCACACGCCGACGAGCGCCAGCGGAACCTGCTCTCGCATGCTGGCCTGGGCGCTTGCTATCCAGCGCGCGCGGTGGATACAAGTCGGCTCGGAGTTCTGGCGCAGGCGGCTTTCCTGAGGCGGCGTGGCGCTTCGCTTGCCCCGCTGGGGGCCACCGGCAGGCTGCGGCGGGCCTCTGCCGTCGGAGTGCGGCGGGGCGCTCGGCCGGCGCGCGCTGCTCACGCCCTGGAGTGCCCCCTCAGAGCGCCACGAGGCTGCGGGCTCACACTGGGGCCGTGCGCGGCCTCGAGGAGGAGCTGCGCTCCGTGGGTTCCGTCGTCGACCTGCAGCGGCGGGTGCCTGCGGACGTTGCCGGACGGCACGATCCAGGAGGCGGTCATGGATTTCGTCGTCGCCTTCGCTGCAAGCGCCGAGCTTTGGTGGCTGGACGTCGACATCCAGTCGCCCTTCAACGCTATGCTGGCCGACGCTGGCCGCGTTCCTGGGGCCGCAGCTGCGCGCTGGCTAGCAGCTGGAGCTGGCGAGCAGCTGGCGAGCAGCGTTCCTGGGGCCGTAACTGGCGCTGGCCCTTCAACGCTACGCTGGCCGACGCGGGCCGCGTTCCTGGGGCCGCGGCTACGACGAGCAGGTGCGCAGCGTCGCCGTCGAGGCTGGCGGCCGCCCACCGCCGGCGCCGCCGCGGCGTTCGCGGAATTCGCGGCCGCCTCGCAGACGCACGGCCGCCCGCAGCGCGACGGCCGCCGGGGCACGTCGGCGCGGCGGCTCGCCGAGTGGCTCTGTGCCGTCGTGGTGCTCTGGGCTGCGGACGTCGCGGTAGCGGCCCTGGGCCACTGGAGGGGGGCGCGGAGGAGCGGTGGAGCTGTGAAGGGTGTTTGCGATCTGTGATGTGCAGTCGAACTTCGGCCGCCCAGAGGTGTCCGTGTCATCATCATGATCATCAGCACCGTCAACGTCGTTCTCCACGTGGACACCCCGTGCAGAAACACACCCACCCACGCGCGCACACCTCGTTATCACCATCATCAGCAACATCATCGTCGTAACTCCTGAACCTCTCACACTTGCACGCTCGCGCCCACGCGCGCACTCATTCATCACCGCCACTCATCATCATGTGGGGTCATTCCGTCTGAGTAGTTCTTTACGAGCCGCCCGAACAATTTCTGTTGTTCGCGTCCCGTCCTTGGTTGGACGAAGAGGTGTCTTACGGTGGGATCGCGTCGTGTCGACCGGCGGCGACCCCGCCGCCTGCCTTCACGTAGCGCGACGCTGGCGACCCAGAATAGGTCGAGTTTGATCGATCCGGCGTTTTGGAAACGGCCGATCCTTCAGGGTTCAACGATCCCCGCGGTGTCAGGAACCAGCAACGAAGTCGGCGCGACACGGGCACCTGTTCCCTCACGTCCCTCCTCCCTTTTCCTCCTGTTCCTCCTCCCCCCTCCCCTCCTTCTCCCCCTTCTCCGACGAACGAACAACACACGCCCATACTCTTAGGGGGACGGAGGGGGCTATGGGCGCGTGTTGTTGGAGGGGGATCCCCGCTCGATCGGGAGTTCCTTCAGTGGTCCGACAATTTGGAGGTGATGGTGATTGTGTTGATGACGGTGGTGATGCTGCTGCTGATGATGATGCGGATGATTATGATGACATTGTAGAAAAACGGGTTGAGGCGATGCGGGGACGAAACCGAGGATGATGATGAATATGCGTCGGCGAAGCAGTATGCGTCGGGATTGCGTGTACGGGCGAGCAGAGCAAGGAATCTGATGAAGATGATGACGGGTCTGCGGGTAATGGAGGAGTAGTGACAGGAAGGGGGGGACCGATTCGGCAAAATGATGAGTATGCTCATGATGATGGTGCTGACGATGATGACGATGCCAATTGCCATAACGGTGGAAAGGCTGATAACGCTGGCTGTGCTGATGATGAGGATGATGGCGGTGTTAGTGATAATGACGGTGATGCAGATGATGAGGTTGATGGTGGTTGATGATGGTGATGCAGGTGATGATGATGATGATGATGATGATGATGATGATGATGATGGCGATGATGATGGTGCTGCAATTGGTGGTAATGAGGTAATACGAGGGCTACTTGATCTCAAGGAGTGTTGTGACACTGATTGCGATGTTGCTGCGGATGGAAGTGGTCATGATTATGAAGCTGCTGATGTGGACATTGGTGTTGATGATGCGGATGTTGATGCTGATGATGACGCTGATGACACTGATGGGGATGATGATGACGATACTGATGATGCTGATGGTGCTGGCGGCGATGATGCTGCTGATGATGAGGAAGCTGATGACAAAGGTGATGGTGATGATGCTGATGATGCTGATGGCGCTGATGCTGATGGTCATTCTGATGCTGATGCTGGTGCTGACGGCGGTGGTTTTTGTGGTGGTTTTGGTGGTGATGCTGGTGATTATGATGATGGTGGTGGTGATGATGGTGATACTGATGTTGATGAACTGGTGATGATGATGCTGATGTTGAGTGTGATGGCAACGACGATGTTGTTGATGATGATGATGATGATGATGGTGATGATGATGATGATGATGTGACAAAGGTGATGCTGATGCTATTGATGATGGTGATGATCATGATACGGTTGCTGGTAATGGTGATGCTCATGCTGATGATGCTGCTGCTGATGTTAATGCTGATGCTTGCGACGGTGGTGGTTGTGTTGGTGATTGTGATGGTGATGGTGACGATAATTCTTATGATGATGATGCTGCTGATGATGATGATGTTGATGATGATGATGGTGGGGGTAGTTTTGATGATTATTGTTATGATGATGAGGATGATGATGACGATGATAATGGGGGGTTGGTTGTGATGATTATTGTTATGATGATGATGAGGATGATGATGATGCCGTTCATGATGAGGAGTATGAGGATTCTGGCCATGGCGGCAAGGAACACGAGGAGGACCACTGCAAGCTCAAACCCGTCCATGATGTTGGAATGACCCCCACTCCGAGCTCGTCCTTCAAAGGCCACTGAAAGGATTCATTTTCACTAAGGGAGCTGCCTCGGTGGGAGACAACCAACCGAATGAAGACCCTGGGCCTTGCCATGAGTACCATTCCCGGGATTTCCTCGCCACGGATGAACCTGACTGTTGCTTTTTGATTCTTGGACTTGAACACAACAAATCGTCATACTTGTTGCGCCCTCGCAGTCCAGAGTCCTTCCAACACGCAATTTTTGATACGTTGACCTTGATCATGTGTGAAATGCGTCCAAATTTGCTAAATGGAATGCGCGCGGCGGTTAGGCAAGAACCACATGTTGAAAGCCAACCGCCCTCAATGCGTGAAGCTTTCGCACATGTTTCAAACGAATGTGCGTGGCGCCAAGGCGAGAGCCACATTTTGAACACGGCCCGCCCTGAATTTGTGAAACGGTTGCAAATTGTTAGGACGAATGTGCGCGGCGCTAAGGCGAGAGCCACATTTTAGAAACCACCCGCCTTCAATGCGTGAAACTCTTGCAATCTGTTCAAAGGACTGTGCGCGGCGCTAAGACGATAGACACATTTTGAAAACCAGCCGCCCTCAATCCTTGAGCCACATTTTGAAAGCCACCTGCCGTCAATTCGTGAATTTATTGCAAATGTTTAGAACGTGTGCGGCGCTGAGGCGAGAGCCACATTTTGGAAGCGGCCCGCCCTCCATCTGTGAATCTTTTGTCATTATTCAACTTCACGTTCACAAGTGGTGAGGAAGTCTCACGCGAAACGTCCAGCCCGCCCTTTGGACCGGCTTCGGGGTGCGACAGGGAGGAGTTATTCAGATGGATAGGGAATGGAGGAGGAGGGAGAGGAGGAGAAGGAGGAGGAGGGGGAGAAGGAGAAGGAGGAGGAGGAGGAGGAGGAGGAGTAGGAGGAGGAGGAAGAGGAGGAGGAGGTGGAGGAGGAGGAGGAGGAGTAAGCGGAGGCGTATGCTGCTGCTGATGACGATGACGACGAGGACGATCATGATGGTGATAACGATGATGATGGGGATGAGACGATGCTGATGAGGATAAGGAGGAGCAGGATGAGGAAGAGGATGAGAAACGCGAGGATGAGAAGGAGAGGGAGGAGGAGGAGGAGGAGGAGGAGGAGACGGAGGAGTAGGAGGGGTAGGAGGAGGGGGAGTAGTAGGAGGAGGAGGAGGAGGAGAGGAGGAGAAGGAGGAGGAGGATTAGGAGGAGGAGGGGGAGGAGGAGGAAGAGGAAAAGAAGGAGGAGGCGAATGCTGCTGCTGATGACGATGATGATGCTGTTGAAGATGATGATCATGGCGATGATAATGATGAATTCGATGATGATGAGGATGCTGATCATGACAATGACGAGTATGCTGCTGTTGATGATGATGGTGATCATGATGCTGATGTTAAAGCTGATGCTGATGAGGATGGGCATGGTGAAGCTGCTGATGATGATTATGATTGTGAAGCTGATGATGATGCTGATGCTGATGGCGAGGATGATTATGATTATGCTGCTGCTGAGGATGATGATGCTCATGGTGGTGGTGGTGATGATGATGACGATGGTGCTGATGATGATGATGATGATACTGATTATCATGCTGCTGCTGATGATGAAGGCGATGATGATGCTGATGCTGATGCTGCTGCCGCTGATGATGATGATTTTGATGATGCTGCTGCTGCTGATGATGATGATAATGATGATGATGATGATGATGCTGATACCTGGTGGTGATGGTGATGGTGATGAGGATGCCGCTGCCGCTGATGATGATAATGATGATTTTGATGCTGCTGCTGCTGATGATGATGATGCTGATACCTGATGGTGATGGTGACGATGATGATGATGCTGATGATGATGATGATGCTGATGACGATGACGATGACGATGATGATGATGATGATGATGATGCAGATGATGCTGATGACGACGATGATGATGCTGATGATGATGCTGCTGATGATGTTGATGATGATGATGCTGATAATGATCATGATTATGATGGTGATGCTGATTATGATGATGATGCTGTTGATGACGATGACGATGACGATGCTGATGATGATGCTGATGATGATGATTCTGATGATGCTGTTTATGATGATGATGCTGATGATGATGATGCTGTTTATACTGATGATGCTGATGATGATGCTTATTATTATTATGATGATGATGATGATGATGCTGGTAATGATGATGATGATGATGATTATTATGATGATGATTATGATGATGATGATGATGATGATGATGATGATGATGATGATGATGATGATGATGATGATGATGATGATGATGATGATGATGATGATGATGGAGGGGGGATGAGGAGGAAGAGGAGGAGGACGAGGAGGAGGAGGAAGAGGAGGCGGAGGAGGAAGAGGATAGGAGCATGAGGTTGAGGAGAATGAGCAGAAGGACTTTGAGGAGCAGGAGGAAGCGGAGGAGGAAGTGGAGGTGGAGGAGGAGGAGGAGGAGGAGGAGGAGGTGGAGGAGATCGGGAGGAAGAGGATGGGTCTAAATACGATGAGCTGTGACGATCGGGGGCAGGAGGAAAGGGATGCGGGGGATGAGGGGTGACGCGCCAGAGGAGCGGCACGAGGAGGCGGAGGCGGCGGGACGAGGGATGAGGAGGCGGATGTTTGGACGGAGCAGGGCGGGCCCTTCGCCCAACGGCGGGGCGGCGGCTCGAGTTCGGGTGCGTGACCGACGCCGGGCGGGCGGACGCGTTCTGCTCCCTGGCGGTGGCGGCGCTGGTCTGCCTAGGCACGAGCGGGTGGGGCAACGGGGGGGCGGGGCAAGGACGGGAAGAAGAGGAGGAGGAAGAGGAGGAGGAGTTATGTTTATGTTATGCGTGTGATTGAGTGTTTTCGCCTCGTCCCTTCCCATTCGCGGTTGGCTTGGTCA
Organism: Prorocentrum cordatum; assembly: GCA_963575745.1. Lineage (NCBI taxonomy): Eukaryota > Dinophyceae > Prorocentrales > Prorocentraceae > Prorocentrum > Prorocentrum cordatum. The sequence continues at coordinate 106,288 of CAUYUJ010019868.1, read as the reverse complement.
CTCTGCGCCCGCACGGGCTCAACTACTTATCCTGCTTTTTGTTGCTCCTCTTTTGCCGCACGTGCCGTCTCCTGAATTCAGGCCTAGTAACTATTTCGGCATCTTGCAGTTGCTTCATTTTGCACGAACGCAACAGCCTCGTCGCTCGTGTTTGGCTAACGTAAACAAGGAGGAGGAGGAAAAGGTGTAGGATCCGCAGCCATTCTGGCTCAAGCCACTGATTGGTTCAAGAACATTCTTGGCGCAAGGCAGGGGCTCAAAGGGGGGTCCAAGGGTGTCCTGTCCGCTTTGCCTGACAGCATACAGGCTGTTGTGAGGTCATCGTCTCCCAGCGAGTCACCGTACATTCCTTTCACGATTATCATATGTTTTCTGCGCGCCTGTTTGGCGTGGGGCGATGCCGGGGCAGCTGGAGGGCACCTCAAAGAAACGTATCTTGGCTGGCCGAGAAGAAGAATACGAAAAAGAAACATTTTCCTAATACTAATAAAACTAATGATAATAATACTAATAGTAATCATATGAATAATACTAATCCTAATAATAAGACGAATACTAATAATAATAAGAATAAGACAAATAAGCGAAATTGCTCTCGAAGGCCGAAGGCACATCGGAAGTGTAAGTACGAGCGCTGTGGGTGCAAGAGTACCCCCGGCGTAAGTGGTTCTGCGTCCAGTGTGACGTTGCCCGGGACGTCCCCGTCGCCTCCCGGCCCGAGCTGCTGGCGCCGAGTGACGGTGTCGGCCAGTCGAGGGCCGTGGGCCTGCAGCCACCACTGGGCCCGGGCAGGGGCGACCAGGAGCTCTCGATTCCCGAGGTCGAGGAGTTCTTGTCGCGCGCGGGAAGAAGGTCGGCGATTCGGTGCTCTTCTCGAGGTATGACAATTTGTGCGGGAATTCAAGCAGCGCGAGGTCGAGGCCCCTAAGGAACCTCCGCTGCAGGGGCGCGCGCGCGCAAGGCGCACAAGGAGGTCGAGCACTTCGGGCGGGTGTTGGAACACGCGGTGGACAAGCTGCAGCGGATTCGCCAAGGCGTCACGCTCATGTCCAAGCCTTTGGTCGGCAGAACAGCAGTGCCGCGAGCTGCTCGGCCAGATGTATTCACACGCCAATCAAAACAAGGAAAAGGACGCCACCACGACATCGCTCGATCAGCTGCTGCTGTGCTACGCGTCGTGCATTGACTTGGCGGGCTGCGAGGATATGTCCAGGCTTGCGGACACAAGCGAGTTCACGGAAGGCGATCAGTATGTAGTGGTAGCGCGCAAGGAACCGATCCCCGAAGGCGCGCAGGACATTGCGAACAAATAATTGTACGACGCCGCGAAGGGGACCGCAGAGCGGCTGCGACGCGTGCGCTCAAGGCATAACGGTAGGCTCCAGAAGAAACCGAAGAACAACGACGGCGGGCAGCAGGCAGGCGTTGAGATTCGCGGGCATTCCGCACCTCGTTCTCCTGGGGCTCCAGGCGGGCCTGCTGCTTCTGAGACCAGCGGCGGCGGAGCCGCTGCTGGCCCAGCCTCGCCGCAGCTTGACGTCCGTGCGCTGGCCGCTGGGGCGCTTGGCAGCAAGGGGGCAGGACGGGATGGCGCTGCTGGTGGAGCCAGCGGTGTTGCTGCGCCCGCGGGGGCGCAGGCAAAGGGGGTGGGCGGCCGCGGGGGTGCGTGGCAGGGCCGGCTGGGCTTGCAGGGGCCCCGTTTGGCCGCTTGGGATTTTGTTTCTGGCGCCCGCCTGGCCCCCGCCGCCGCTGCTTGATGGCCCCCCTGGCATGCCCCCCCGCGCCCTTCCTGCCCCCCTAGTGCCAGGCCTCCCACGGGGCCCCAGAGAATTCGCGGGCAGCGTGCTGCCCGGCCAGGGTGGAAGCAGAAGCGTACTGGGTCTCGGCCCAGGGAGTGTTTTGCGTCCAGATGCGCGCGATGCCACGGCGTGTGCTTCGGCGAAGCAGTTTCGCCAGGGGGAAACCTTGAGCCATGTCGTCGTGCTTCGGGATTATATTGTCGACTCGTCGGGGCGAGCCGAACGCGACGCCTGGCCTGGGAAAGGCGGGTGGAAAGTTGGCGTGGAGGCTGGAGGTTTCTCTCGTGGAGTTGCCGTCGCTCGCGTAGAATATGTCGGCCTGGGGGCGCCGCCGACCAGCGTCGAGGGCCCGCCGTGCCCGCGCCGCCAGATGCTCAGGTTGGTGAACGCGCGCGTGCTAGGTGGTTTCGTTCTCGGGTCCATATGCCTCCCCGACCAGAATTCGCCGGGCCCAGAGAGGGAGTCAAAACCTGAGTTGTCTCTGGGAACGCCTTCTTTCCAGGGGATTGTCCTCCTAGCGGGCTCGGGGGGGGGGGGGGGCTGCAGCGCGTCGCCCGATGAGCTCCGAGCCGGGGGGTGGGTTGGGCGCTTGGGCGGGGCGGACCATGCGCCCGCCGTCCTTTGCCTGTGCAGGTCGACGTCCAAGGTGTGAAAAAACGATCAACTATTGTGCGATGTCAACAGGGCGAGTGGCGAGTTCTGGTTTCTGTTGCGTCAGTCGGCGAGAATCCACCGAGCCGCGCTGTCCCGCGGTGGTCAAGTTCACGGGGGGCCTCTCGACGCGCTGGTCCAGGCACTTGGTTCGCCGAGAGCGTTCCCGTCGCAGTCTGTGGTTGGGCCCTTTCCAGTGCCGCCAGATGATGGTTGTCTTCGCGAATGCGTTTACTCGACTGGCGATCGGGGTTTATCTGATGTCTATTATCGTTAATCCGTGAGCGCGCTGGACAGGGGGTCGGGGGCGCCCCGCGGGCCCCTGGGCCAGCCCGCGCCTGTCGGGCGGGCCGGGGGGCCCGAGTTCATGCGAGTGTCAGTTCTGCTGGCGTCGGGCGGTCGGCGCCCCATTGGAAGTCCCGAGGGTCGGTGTTGGCGTCGTGTCTCGAAGCTGTCTTCGGGGCCGGGGTGCATCCGAAAGCGAGTTGTCCGTTGGGGCGGGGGCGAGTCCATGAGGGCTCTGAAGGCAGTCGAGAGGGGGTCTAGACAGTTGCGCACAGTCGAGGCCCAGCAGTCTCGGGCGCCGAGTTTCGCTGCCTTGCGCCGCGCCAGCGGCGGGGGAGTGCAGTCGCGGGCCGACGAGGCGTCGCCCACGAGGTAGCGCGCAAGTTCTCCGCGGGGCGGGGGAAGGAGTGGATATGGCGGGCGCAGGTGGCTGTTTCCAACGGCGCTGGCAAGGCGCGCCAGTGTTCGCCGCGCCCGATGGGGTGGATCACGCCCGAGTCGAGTGCCTGGGCCGACGGCGACTTCGCGGTGCTTTTGGGGCCGCGAGGGCACGTCGAGACCCTGGCGTCGCACTGGCCGGGCGTCGCGCGGCCCCGGGAGGCCGCCGGGGAGTTCCCTGATCCTGTCGGGCACCTCGCGCGTCAGTCCCAGGCCCGGGCGGGGGCCCAAGGGGTCGGGCGCCCAGACTGTTCGGGGCCACCTTCGGACGACGACGTCCGCGGGGCCACCGGGGACTGTCCGCAACGCGCGGCGGTCCGCGTCGATGTCTTGCGGCCCAGAGGCCCGGGCAAGGCCTGGGATGGCCTCTCGCTGTGCCCGGCGCGCGGTGGCCAGAGATGGAGTTGTCGGGGGCCTGCCCTGACGTCCGCCGCGCCGCCGCCCTTTCGGTGTTAGGCGAGCCGCGTGGGGGGCGTCCGACCGAGCGCTCTGCTTCCAACGCTGGCGAGCGCGTTCGAAGCCGCCGAAGGGCGCGACGACGCGCTGCGAGCGGGATAACCGCAGGCGCAGCCAGTGCGGGGTCCACGGCAAGAGCTGCGGACGCACGGTTTGGGGGCAGAGCTTGATGGCCGCGCGCCGCGTGGGCGCAGGGGTCCGCGCAGGTTCCTGCCTCGTCAATCAACCAAGAACTGCGAGAACCTTGCCGCTGCGCGCTGGTCGCGGCCGTTGTCATTCGCGTGCGTGACATTTTCGAGGTGCGCCTGACGCTTTCACTTTGCCGCGGCCGCTGCATTGTGGATGTTACGGGTGTCGCTGGGTGTCCTGTTACGCCCCCCTGGTGGCCCTGGCCCCCTGGGCCTCGCGAGGGGCCTCTTTGGCGGTGTCGCGTAGTGCGGCGTTGTGGATGATGCAACAGCGCAGGCAGCGTGCAGCACTGCGCATGTTGAATGTGTTTTATCTCGCGCCGTTTGCTTTCTTCGCGCGCAGCTTGAGAAGCTGCCGCTGGTGGCCCCCAGTCGAAGGGGCTGGCGCCCCGTCGCCATTCGGTCTCGAGACTCGCCGTCGTGTCGAGGCTGAAAAAGTGGAACTCGACTGGGGCTGCGTCTGGGAGGGGGCGGGGGTGCGACCAGACAACGCGGGGCGTGGCCAAGGGGCCCGAGGGCCTCCAGGAGCGCCCCCCCAGAAGCTTAGGGACCGAGGGAAACTTTTCGGGGGTCCCTGGCGCTTTCGCACATGGCTGTTCACAAGTCGCCAGAAAGGGTGGCGTCCACTCTGCCGCGCATGGCTGTCGTACGAATTGCGTGTCCACCATGGCCCTTGGCCAGCCCCGAAGTGTTCTAGGAATTGGACTGTTCGGGGCGCCGAAAGGGGGGGCCGGACGCCAGAGTTCCCCTTCTCGATGGGTTCGAAGGCGGGCCCGTCGTTCGACGCGCGCGCTCCTCCTCTCGCTGCTTAGGGCTAGGCAGCCCGACTTCGTTGGGCAGGGCATCGAGTGGCGGAGAGCAGTTTTGCGGCTGGCCTGATCGAGCTCGGCGGGGCGCCCATGGGCCCCCCGGCGCTGTTGTGCCTGCAGTTGAACGACCAGGCAGGCATATTCCAAAGCTGGAGTAAGTCTGCAACGGTTCGAGGGGTCGGCGTTGACATCCAGCTCCTGGGGCGCGCGTCATGAGGTTGTAGTTCAAAGGGCAATCCGGGGCGCGCCGCTTCGAGGCCTTGGCGACGTTTTGCGGGGCCCCATGTTGGAGCCCATCATCGAGGCGCTCCGAACACTTCGGGCAGGGGAAAGGTTTGCGGCTGCAGCTTGGCTCGCGGGGGCGGCGGCGGGAGGGTGTCCTGCGCAGCGTGCGCTATGTGATGGTCGGCGGGTTGTGGATCCTCTCTGCCAGCTTTGGAGAGCGGATCGGCGCGCCAGCTCCGAGTGGCAATGGCCTGCCCTCTGCGCCCAAGCTGGCCGCGAATGGGATGTCGTTTCTTCTCGAGGGTGTTTGGGGCTTCGGATTTGCCTGCATGGGTCTGGCGTGGGCCCGGCCTTGCCGCAGTTCGCCAGGGCTGGCTGGGCCGTCGTGAGCATGTCTTTTCATTCCTGGGGCGCGTGTGTCACGGAGTCGGCGCGCCGGCAGTTGCCGCCCGCAGTTCAGACGAGCGCGCGCGGCGAAGTCTTCGCTCTCCTCGCGTGCTTCCGCCTCGCGGCCATGGGGGCGGTCGTCGATTGCCGGGCAGCGATCGATGCTTGGAGGCGAGGTTCAAACCGGCACCTGGAGAAGCTCGCTTTGTCGGAGCTTTCGGTTGAGATCTTCAGGTTGGGAAGTGAGATTGGAAACGATGGGGCCGCCGCGTCCCAGATCAAGTCTCACCTCGTCGGGGCCCAGCCCCGTAGGCCGTTTGCCGAAGTCGTTGAGGGCTTGGCAGCCAGAGATGTCCCCGATGGTTCCAACGTCGGCATGCCCCGTCGGGCCAGGCCGTGCCGGCCAGAGCTTCTGCCCGGTTCCAAGGGGCATGCTGGCATGCTGGCATGCTGGCGAGGCAGACTCGTGCCGGTGTGTGTGTGTGTGTATGTGTTGTTATCCCTGCGTTGGGCCGCTTGGGATTGCGTGGCTTAATAGTTCATCCCGCAACATGTGGTTGATGAGGAAGAAGGTCGCTTGGTGCGTGTTGTGGAGCTTTCGGCGGCTCCCGATCCCATCCGTTTTTTTTTGTTTGTGTTTGTTTGTTGGTTTCTTCTGGAGTGCCACGACGGTCCGCGTAATGGCCACGCAAAGGATTCTTTAAGGAAACCCAAGAATGGATTGGACCTCCGCACGAAGCAGTTCGTGGGGATGTCTGTCCCTTTGGTCTGGCAGCCATTTGGCTGCCAGACCAATGACGCGAGGTATTTACCATACGTTTTCAAACCTTCTCCATCCAGTTCCCCCCCCATCCGCCGCTTGCTTGCAGGCTCTGCCAGCGGTAACAGACAACATCGGAGCCAACAGGTGCCAACAGGAGGAGGAGGAGGAGGAGGAAGAGGAGGAGGAGAGGAGGCGCATCGACAATGTTGCAATAAACCCTCCCTCCAAGTATCCTGTGTATACCTCCGTACACCACCATATGTGTGTCGCCGCGCCGTTTGTTCCGACGCGCGGCGCTACGTCTTAGAGCCGGACGATTCGGCCGCCCGGGCAAACGCCGCCTCGGGCGCGGCGGGCTCGCTGCAGGGCCTGCCGCGGCGCCGGCTTCGTCGACTTGGGCGCGTGGCGCAGGGCTTGCCGTGAGTTTGCTGCGGCGTCGGCGTCGTCCACGGTGGCGCGTCCAGAACACCGCGCGGCGACACGTTTTCATTGCGGTAAGTGGCATGATCTACGACAGTCGTCTGGGAATTCTAGCTCGTGCCAGAACGCATCGCCTGGGATTGCAACGCCTCGGATAAACGTGACGACTGCGTATTGACAGCCATGAAATGTGCCAGAGCACCCTTCCTGGGACTTCAACACCGCGAATCCACATGCCCTTCGCTCCATGACAACCCTGCGTCGTGCCAGATCGCCATTCCTGGGACTCCGATAACAGGAACCCTTGAGACTGCTGCACATGTTTGAGACTAGCGTGTGCGGCGCTGAGGCGAGAACCATATTTTGAAAATCGCCGCCCCTCCACCCGTGAAGATGCTGCGCCTGTTTACGACGAGTGTGCGCGGCGCTAACGTTCGTGCCCCAACTCTCCCCTCCTGCTGCCGGGCAATTCGCGCCTACCGTCGCCCCGCCCGCGCGTGCGGGCTCCATTTGCCGCGCTGCGACGTAAATCAGTGTGCGCGGTGCGGAGGCGTGAACTGCATTTTGTAAACCGCCCGCCTTCAACCCTGGAGTCAAGCGAATGTGCGCGGCGCTTAGGTGAGAACCACATTTTGAGGACCGCTCGCCCATCCGTGAAGCTGTTGCAATCTTCCCAGACGAATGAGCACGGCACTTCAGCGAGAGCTACATTTTGAAGACGGCCTGCCCTCCATTCGCGAAGTTGCTGCCAACTCTTGAAACGAGTGTGCGCTGTGCTACGGCGAGGGCCACATTTTCAAAAGGGCCCGAGTTTCAGGGTGGCGAGTGGCGAGGAAGTCTGAGGCGAAACGCCCAGCCTGTCCTACCGACACGTCCAGGGGTGTGAGAGCGAGGCGTCCTTTACAAGGAATAGGGGTGCAGGAGGGTGAGGAGGATGGTGAGGACGGAGAGGACGATATAAAAAACGGGGGTTTGAGGTGGAAGCTGGCAGATATATAAGGAGGAGGAGAGGGAGGAGGAGGAGGAGGAAGAGGAGGAGGAGGAGGAGAAGGAAGAGGAATAGGACACAGGAGAGGAATGAAGGGTACACGGGTGATAATAATGATGATGATGATGATGATGATGATGATGATGATGATGATGATGATGATGATGATGATGATGATGATGATGATGATGATGGTGGTGGTGATGATGGTGATGATGATGATGTTGATGATGGTGATGATTGTGATGATGATGATTATGATGATGTTGATGCTGATGATGCTGACGTTGATGCTGATGATGATGATGCTGATGCTGATGATGCTGATAGTGAAGAAGGTGATGCTGCTGATGAACATGCTGATGATGGTGACGACGATGCTGTGGATGATGACGCTGATGACGATTATCATGCTAATGTTGCTGCTGTTGTTGATGATGATGATGATGAAGATGGCTGATGACGGCTGATGGTGATTATGATGTTGAGGAGGAGGAGGAGGAGGTCGGAAACAATGGAGGATACAGTATTGAGGATTGGCGACGATGACGATGCTGATGATGATGATGATGAAGAGGAAGACGATGTGGATGATGAGGAGGAGGACAGTAAGAAGAAGGGCGAGGATGAGGATGATGATGAGGATGCAGATGATGATGATGATGATGATGATGATGATGATGATGATGATGATGATGAGGATGATGAGGATGATGAGGATGATGAGGATGAGGATGGTGATGATGAGGATGAAGATGATGATGATGATGATGATGATGATGATGATGATGATGATGATGATGATGATGCTGATGATGATGATGCTGATGATGATGATGATGATGATGATGATGATGATGATGATGATGATGATGCTGGTGATGATGATGCTGATTATGATGCTTATGAAGAGGAAGAGGAGGAGCAAGAGGAGGAGGATGAGGATGGGAGGAGGCGGAGGAGGAGGAGGAGGCAACGGAGGTCAAGGAGAATGAGGAGGAACACCAGTGGTATGTGTCCAAGTGTTGCCCAAGAGAGGGGAAGCGGAATCGTCATCGCCATCGTCATTATCATATCGATCTTCAGCAGCATCCAGCTCTGCAGCCGTCTTGGCGAAAGGCTCAAAGGCGCCGCACCAGCACAACCGCTTCCGCCATTCTTCGGGCGCCGCGATGGTTCGCCCGGTCGTCTACGCTCCCACGAAGGCGTTCAAGCTGTCCGACGCGGAGACTGCCAGGTACAAGGAGATCAACGCGGCAGTCGCAGGCAAGAAGGGCTCGGACCCGAATGCTGCCCTGGCCAAGATCGAGGCAGCGCTCGCGCTGGTGAACGCCGCAGAGCAGGCTCCCGACGACTCGGTGAGTGCTTCCGACGCCGCATTCGTGGGCATCGTCCTGGGCGGCGCGGACAGCGGGGAGGCCGTCAGCGGGGGAGATCTGGCCGTAGACACCGAGGACGTGACCCTGGAGGAGCCCAGGGCGATCGCCGAGGACGAGGAGGACGAGGAGGACGAGCGTTCGCTGTGGGGGGACGGGGAGGACGACCCGAACGAGGAGAAGGACGAGTGAGCGCGAGCTGGGACCTCGGCAGGGTTGGCAGAGTGTGGGGCAGGGGGGGGGCTTCGCCCTGCTATGGATGTTGCCTGCGGAGACAAGCGCGGTCATTGCTGACCAGCTGGCGGCGGCAAACCCCGCAACAGTGCCATCGTCCACAGCGCATCAGGATGGAGGTTGGCTTTAAGACCTAGTCCAATCCAGCGGGTTTGAATCGCACTTTCATTGTCCTCACCCTCGTTCTCCCGTTCTTCCTTCATTGCAGGAGGCCTTCGGGGGCTTGATCGTGGCCTCTTGGAGAACTCTTGAGGGCATCTCTGAGGAGCGTCTGGGGATTTTTGGGAGTATCGGGACCGTCTTGGGCGCCATGTTTTTTACCGAGCTCTCCCGAAGAGGCTCGGTTGATTTACGACCAATTGCGAAATTGCGGATCCGATCGACGCTGGGGTATCGGACACCCCTGCCCCGCTGGGGTTCATTTGGCTACAAACGGCCTTTGGATTCTGAACCCCAGCCGCCGTTTCAGAAATCAGACCTGCAGGGGTAGGGATCACACGGGTTGTCTAATTGAGCCATGTTGGTGACGTCCGAGCGGGTCTTCGGCCCGCCTTGGAGCGCTCTTGGGGAAGTCTTGGGCCGTCTTTGAGGGGGTTCTCGGTCCATCCAGGGCTACCAGAAGCCTCGTCCTTAGAGGCACTCGGATACCTCAGAGGGCTGGCCCGAGACCCAAGCAGGACCAACGACGTCTGCAGGCCTCGATCCTCCTCTGCTCGTGATTTTTGTAGACGCTGCGGTGCATTCGGGTTGTCCCGCAGGAGTGCGATTGATCCCCCCGCGTGAGTTTATCTGGGGACCGTTCGCACAGGTCAGATAGAAATTCGCAGCGATACCCTAGGTCCCCCCCCTAGGAGCGCGACCATGAGCGCGCTTCGCGCGTCGCGGCCTGCGTTGGAGGGCTGCCTTTCTCGTGGGGTGGAGGGGCGCGAGGTTGCGAAGATGACCGCGCGGCGCGCATCGCGGGGCGCAATGCGCGCCAGAAGCGCTGCCGCTGCTGCTGCTGCTGCTGCTGCTGCTGTTGCTGCTCCTGGGATGGTCCGAAATCAGCAGCTCAGTACCTTCACATCGGGTTCGCAAGAATGCCCAGCACGTAGTTTTACTCGTTCTTTCTCTTTCGCCTGGAGCGGCTAGGGCAGATCCGTGGCTGAGGCTTGCGAGGAGGTGAGTGTCCGGGGACTCCTGAATTCACTGGAGGCTGGTGCTCCATTCCTGTTCCTTCTAGGGGATTCCTCGTCTGACCACCTGACGTGTCCGTAGGGCGGGCTGGACGTTTTGCTTGAGAACTTCCCTGTCAAAATGGGGCGGCTCCCTTTCAAAATGGGACTCTCTCCTTCGCGCCGCGCACATCTGGCTTACACACTTGCAACAGTCACTAAGACGGATGACGGCTCCATTTCCATGTTGGGCTCGCGCTGGAGACTTCCATTGCTGCACAGATGGAAGCTGACGTACTCTCAAGCTGGGGATCTCGCTTTAAACCTGTGCTGCAGCGGGGGAGGACCTCTATTTCAGGACGGAGATCTCGCTGGGCACCTCGCGTAACTGCGATCATACACGCGTGCGTCCCTAAACAGCCGCTAGGAGGATGGCAAGGCAGTTCATTGTCAGAAGGGGGGGCCGCCGGAATGGCAGGCCTTAAGGGGGTGCTTGGCTTTCAAGAGGTCGCCTCCTGTAGCGAGATGTGGGGGCTCGTAGGAACTCTCGAGGAGGGGACTTGTTCGGAGGGGTGTGCTGCAGCTTCCTTGAAGGATCGTGGGTTTACGCTGGCCTCGCTCCTCCTCCTCCTCTTTACTTCAGAGCGGGGCTCTCTCTGGGCACTCGCTTGTTGTGCACTCTAGGACCCTATCTCGTTGCAAACGGGGCTCGCTGGAATTGTGGGCCCATGGGGCACACGTCTTGGCTCTTGTACGAGGGCCCCACCCCGCAGTGGACCAGCAGTCTTGTAGGAGCTCACGGGGAGTGGACCTGGGGCGGCTTGGCGCATTGCAGCATCGTCGAGGCCTCTTGGGTATACTCTGGTCCTCCTCCGCCTCCTCCTCATTGCGTTGCGCGGACTTTGGGTGCAAATCCTGTAGCGTTCATGAGAAAGATCAGAGGCCAGGCGACGAGGCAGGCCTGACCTAGCGGCGGTAAGAAGGAAGATGGGGCACGACAGCGACGATGGGAAGCAATGAGTGGAGCATGCTCCTTTTTTGACGTTACGCGAACTCAGGGCTCGCGCCTGAAACATGTAGTGGTGGTGCAGGAAGAAATTGCCGACTTAGGCGGAACGCCAAACAGGTTTGGCCGTGAACGGGTACAGGAACGGCCGTGCAACGGGACCAGGCCAAGAACAGTGGCTCTCAAGGGCGAGAGCAGCCCAGTCCGCGGCGACAGGCGAGGGGAGGTACCCTACAACCGATAACACCAGTCCAGGCAAGTAAGCCAGAGGAAAAGAGAAGGGGAAGTGTGTTGGGGTATGCTACTCCTCCTCCTCCTCCTCCTCCTCCTCCTTCTCCTCCTCCTCCTCCTCCTCCTCCTCCTCCTCCTCCTCCTCCTCCTCCTCCTCCTCCCTCTGTGCTGCCGCAGCCGCGAGTGGCGGCGGGGCCGGCCTGCCACGCCGGCGGGCGTGGCCGCGAGCCAGGCCTCGGCCGCGAGCCAGGCCTCGGCCGCGCGCGGGGGGGGGGGCCGGGGGGGCGCCTCGGCGTCGTGGAAGCACCCCCCGCGGGGTTGAGAGGCTCGTCGCGGGGGCCTCCCCCGGGGCCCACCCGACGGGGCTCTGCGGCTCCAGCTCGGCTCGAGGTCGACGCCGGGTCGGCTCGGGTTCGACTCGGGTTCGACTCGGGTTCGGCTCGAGTCGACGGACGTTCGACGCAGCTTCGACGCACGATTGTAGCGAGTGGCTCCAGGAAGGTCCCCAGGACGAGCTTCGAACCTGCTTCCTAGAATGCGCGGGCCTCAGCTGTAGATTTAAGGCTGGTGCCTTCTAAGAAGCAGCCTCCTAAGACGCCTTCCCCCTCCCCCCGACCCCTCGTGTGCGGTGCCAACCCCCGCCCAGGGCTCGGGAGACACGGCGTCCCTGCAGGGCTCACTGCGATCCGATCGATCCGACTTGATATCGATTCTGGCCGATTCGGTTCCGGTGTTCGGTTTTGAAGCTCTGGCGATGCGCTGCGACTCGACGCTTGCACGGCGGTGTCGTGCATCCTGGCGCAGCGGATTCGATTCGACTTGGATTCCGTGCCGATGCAGCCATCCAGCGCGCACTCCCGTGCGCGATCTCGCGATCCGAGGCCGATGGATCCTGCCCTTGGGTGAGACCCCTCCTCCATTCGTGCTGCTACTCTCAGGCAGGCCTAGGACGATGATAGATCGCTCCACGGCGTTCCAGATCGCTCAGATGGCGTGTCGGAACGCTGTGGAACGGCCGCGGGCCCCGACGCACCCTGCACGCCCGCCAGCTCTCAGAGATTGCCGAGGTGCCTTCGTTCAGATTTGCGCCCTCGTCCTGCCTTCGCTCCGCACATCGGGCGGCGGGGCCCGTACCGACACACGCCGCCACTGGCCATACGCCCACATTCTGGGCCGAGGCCGTGCCGGGGGGCGCATACGACGCTCGTGCTCTTGTCCTCGGACTGGCTCGTCGTCCTGTGCCTCCTCATCTCTGGTTGGACGAAAGGGAGGGGGGGGGGTTCGCACCGGCCTAGGACGGGGATCAATCCGTTCCATAGCGTTTTCCGGGACGCTCTCAGAGCGTTCCGGAACGCTCTGAGAAGGACGCGGCTCCCGATACATCCTCCAGAGACGCCAGATCTCAGAGATTCTCGGTTTATCTTCACCCGATTGTTTGTCCTCGCCGTGGCTCCGTCTTAGGGGGAGGGAAGGGAAAGGGAGTGGGAAAGGGAGGGAAAGAGAAAGGGACAGGGAAGGGGAAAAGGCAAGGGGAGAGGGTGGTCGAAAGGGAAGGGGAAAGGGCAAGGGGAAATGGAGAGGGAAATGGGGGGGGGGGAGGGAGCGAGAAAGGGGAAGTGAAAGGGAAGGGGAAGGGGAAAAGGGAGAGGGGAGGGAAAGCGAGAGCGAGAGGGAGAGGGAGAGGGAGACGGAGAAGGAGAGGGAGAGGGGGAGGGAAAGGGAAAGGGAAAGGGAGTGAAAGGGAGAGGTAAAGGGGAACGGGAAAGGGAAAAGGAAGGGGAAGGGGGAGGGAAAGGGAAAGGGACAGGGACAGGGACATGGAAGGGAAATGGGGAGGGACAGGGGAGAGGGCAAGGGAGAGGGAGAGGGAGAGGGGATAGGGGCGGAGTGGAACGTCTGCTGCCTGCAGCCGGTCTCGGCCCCGCCGCGGGGCATTGTCCTCGGTGATTGCCCTCGGTGCCCGCGGGTCGCTGGGGGGCGCCACGGGGAAAGCCAGTTCGTCCTCCTCCTCCTCCTCGTCCTCCTCCTCCCTCTCCTCCTTCTCCCCCTCCTCCTCCCCCCCCCCTCCTCCTTCTCCTCCTCCTCCTCCTCCTCCTCCAGTAGAAGCCCATGCCAAGAAACATCCAAACCAGGGTCTATGTTGATCCGATCGATGTGATGTTGGACAGCCTGAGCTGATTCGATGCTGATACAGTGGAGACCCATGCCAAGAAGGATTATGTTTGCCTCCAGGGTTTCTTGGGTTTCTTGGGTTTCGATGGTTCTGCGATGGGAGGTGTGACGTTCCCACACCGAGAACCCATGGACGTCCTGGGGCTTCAGGGCTGGGATTCTGGAGGAAGGTTTCTTGTGGTCGAGCTCCTACTGTATGCGTTAGCTGATTTGCGAACGTCCTTTCGCACCCCCCCCATTCATCCGACCCTCAGAGGAGGACGAGGTACCCATACCGCTGCCCTTCGCCCGTTTTCCCCGGTTTGGGCCTCCTCGGAGGCCCTCGTCGCCACCGTTGGATTCGCCTTGAAATTCTGGTCAGAACACACCCCAGTAGAGGTCCTGGCCCGGGAGCAGGGGTATCCGTACCTTTTTGGTTCCCCCAGACCCGATCCTTATCCTTTCCGATTCCTCCTCTTCCGCGGAAGGCCTTCGTCTTCTGCTCTCTGCTCGTCCTTCCTGCGTCCTGGCCGCCAGGCTCCGTCGCGCTGCTCCAGAAGCTGGTGCGCTCGTCCTGTGACGGGCTGCAGCTGTGTGCGGTGCGCCTCCCCCCCCCCCTCCACCGCGAGAGGCCGCGGGAGAGGGTGGGATGAGGAAGGGAGGAGAGGAGGAGGGAGGAGGAGGAGGAGGAGGAAGAGAAGGAGGAGGAGAAGGAGAAGGAAGAGGAAGAGGTGGAGGAGGAGGAGGATGAGGAGGGGGAGGAGGGGGAGGAGGAGGAGGAGGAGGGAGGTAGACAATGAAGAGGCCGATGATACTGCTGAGCATGCTGCTGATGATGCTGGCGATCGTGACGATCATGCGCATGATGATACGGTTATTCTTCATGCTGATGAGGAGGGTCATGTTGTAGATGATGGCGATGCTACTGTGATTAATGGTAATAATGATGGTGATGACGATGAGAAGCAGGATGTTGGTAGATGACGACGCCGAGGGTAATGCTGATTATGTTGCTGATGATGCTGGTTGTGATGGTGACGATCATGCCTATGTCAAGGTTTTACTGTTACGGTTTACAGTGATAAGCTTGGTTGTGCTGTTGATGATGTTGTTGTCGTTGCCGCTGTCGCTGTTGTTGTTCTTTGTGATGCTGATGATGATGGTCATGATGATGATGATGATCATGATAGTGTTGATGATGCTTTATATCGTGATGATCGTGTTGTTGTTGCTGATGTTGATGATGCTGATGAGGTGGAGGAGGAGGAGGAGGAGGAATACCTATGATTACGATGATGACGATGAGGTGGGACCAGGAGGGGGTCGACGAGGAGCAAGGATGGTGATTCTGAGTATGATGACGCTGCTGCAGATAACAATGATAATGGAGATGATGCTGCTAATGATGATGCTACCTATGGTGACGAAGCTGTGTATGATGATGAATACGATGGTGATGATGTTGACGATCTGTTGATGGTGATGTTGACGATTCTGATGACGATGCTGATGACGATGATGCTGATGATGACGATGCTGATGATGATACATGCGCTGATGTTGACGATGAAGACGATGCGGGTGATGATTATGACGGTTATGATGATCATGATGATGCCGGTGATTGATGACGGTGATGTTGATGTTGATCATGATGCTGACGGTTTTGTTCATGGCCATGGTGATGCTGATGATGTTGATGGTAATGTTGATGGCGACGATGCTTATTATGATAATGATGAGGGCGAGGAGGGGGAGAAGGAGGAGGAGACGGAGGAGGAGGGGGAGGAGTAGGACGGAGGTAGGCAATGACGATGGCGAGGCTACTGCTGAGCATGCTGCTGAGATTTATAGTTATGGTGACGATTATGATCATGTTGATACTGTTAACCTTTACGCTGACGAGGCTGGTCACGTTGATGGCGATGTTGCTGTGTATGCTGTTAATAATGATGGTATTGACGATGAGGGGCAGGTGGTTGGTAGATGACGACGCCGAGGCTAATGCTATTATGTTGCTGATGATGCGGGTCGTGGTGGTGGTGATGCTGGTTTTTCGGTTACAGTTCACGGTGATCTTATTGATTGTCTTTGTGATGATGTTGTTGCTGTCGCTGTCGCTGTCGCTGTTGATGATGCTGATGCTGATGATGATGCTGCTGCCAGTGATGATGATGCTGATGCTGGTTTATGTCATGATAATCGCTGTTGTTGCTGATGTTGGTGATGCTGATGAGGTGGAGTAGGAGGAGGAGGAGGAAGAACGATGATTCCGATGATGACGAGGAGGTGCGACCAGGATGAGGGTCGACGAGGAGCAGGGATGGTGATTCCGAGCATGATGACGCAACTGCAGGTAGTCATAATGATGATGCTGCTGCTGATGACGATCGAGATGATGATTCGGACGATGATTCCACGGATGGTGACGATGCTGAGTATGATGATGATGATGATGATGATGATGATGATGATGATGATGATGATGATGATGATGATGATGCTGATGACCATGATGGTGGTGATGATGACCATGATGATGACGGTGACGATGTTGATGATGTTGATGCTGTTGATGATGTTGATGATGCTGATGACGATGATGTTGAAGATGCTACCGATGCTGATGATGCTGAGGATGATGAGGATGATATGGTAATCATGAGTGTGCTGATGTTGATGTTGAAACCGATGCGGGTGATGATGATGATGATGATGATGATGGTGATTAGTATGATGATGATGACGATGGTTATGATCATGATGGTGATGATGGGGATTTGGTGATGATGCTGGTGGTGATGAGGATGACGGTGCGGTTGATGATGATCATGATCATGCTGGTGATGATGATGGTGGAAGAGGTGGAGGAGGGGGAGGAGGGGGAGGAACAGGAGGAGGAGGAGGAGTTGGAGGACGGGACGAGTGAGGGGGCGGAGGGGAGGAGGAGGAGGGGGGGGAGGAGGAGGAGGAGGAGGGGCAGCAGGAGATCTCTCCGACCCCACGCGCGACGCCCAGGAGTGGGCGAGGGGGTCCTGCCGCGGCGAGCCCGCGGCGTGATGCCCGCTCGCGCTGGTCGGTAGGCCGTTTCCTGTCGTTCCCCCCCCCCCTCCTGTGGTTCGGCCTTCCCCCCCTCCTTTCTCTTTCCGGCCCTCCTCTCCTCCTTCCCTCCTCACCCCTTCTCTCCTCCTCCTCCTCCTCCTCCTCCTCCTCCTCCTCCTCCTCCCTCCTCCTCCTGTGTTCGTTCTCATATATCCTCCTCCCTCCTCCCTACCTCCTCCCTCCTTCTCCTCCTCCTCCTCCTCCTCCTCCTCCTCCTCCTCCTTCTCCTCTCGCCTATTTCCAAGACGCCGCGATTAGATTGGGTGGCCCCGTGTGGCGCCGAGGCTGGTCGCAACAGCGTTGCCACTGGCGGGTCGTTAGGCCCTCGGGGAATTTGCTTCCTCCACCTGTCTGCCCTCCCTCCCTCTCCCGCCCTGTTCCAGCTCTCTGCGCGTGGTGCTACGCAAGACGTCCCAGACGCCTCCTATTCAAGAGGCTTGTTCCGTTCAGCCGACCCCCCGAAGAGGCGTGGAGTCCACACTTGAGGTTCGTGGGTTTCTTGGGCACTATGGGGGATTCGCGTGGGCGTCTTGGAAGCTTTTCGGGGGCCTGGCGGCACCTCGTGGAGGCAGTTTTGACGTGTGTTGGGGGTCGCCTTAGGGCCTCTTTTTTGGGCCTCTTGGGGGCCTCTTGGGGGCCTCTTGGGGGCCTCTTGGGCTTATTGGGGGCCTCTTTTGGTCCGCTTGGGGGCTTCTTGGGGCCTTTGGGGGGCCTCTTGGGGCGGAAAGATAGGATTTCCGGTTCGTGTTCTCCCTCTTCGCCTCTCTCGGGGCCCTCTTTGGGCGATCTTTGGCCGGCTTGGGCCCCTCCTTGGGCCGTCTTGGAGCCTTCTTGGGCCGTCCTGGGGCCCTCGTATGGGCCTCTTGGGCAGTTCAGGGGCGGTCTACGGGACCGCTGGGGCCGTCTTGGAGCGTCGGAAACTCGAGAAGGCGATTACCTTGGGGACCTCTGGGGCCGTCTTGGAGCGTCGGAGGCTTGTGTGTGTGGGTGTGGCCAACAATAACAAAACACACATACGAACAACCATTGATTTTTGTATTTTCGGGGCCCGCTTGGGAAGGCTCTTGGGACTTTTCGAAGGCGTCTTTGGACGTCTTGGCCATCGTATGCGTCCTGGGCCCGCTGTGCCGCGATTCGGGGCCGTCTTGGAACACTTGCTGAGGCCACGGAAGGCAGATCTGGAAGCTCCAGAGTATCGTGGTCGCGCCGAGGAGCCCAGATACCCCTCCCTTGTGCCCCCCCCCTTGACGGGGATGTTTGGAACCTGGGGGAGGAGCAACCAGGGGGAGGGGGACAGCCGCCCATCATCGCACACGCCTTCTCACCCCCGGCAAGTGGGGCTCGGCCTCCCTCCGCCTGTCTCTCCTCCCTGTCCTTCCCGCCCTGTTCCAGCTCTCGGCACGTTGCGCTGCGCAAGACGTCCCACACGCCTCCCGTTTCCAGGTTGCCATGGCCCAGCAGCCTCCGTAGTTGAGGCTGCCTGAAGCAGGATTCGGCGCGAGAGTGCCTGGCGCCGTGCGTTTCCCTGAGTTGTGCGCGGCGGTCGGTAGCCCAGGCCGCGTGGACTGCGGCGGCCAGGTGGTTCCGAGCTTATTCTCGAGCTCTTGCGCGAATGAGCCGCGCCCACCTCCACTCCAGTCCTTTCCACTGCGTGCTCGGGGGCTTGTGTAGCTGCCCTGGTACGCGCGTGTTGAAACGCAACACGTACCGTGTTCAAAAAGTTTGCGTTAACACTCTGCGTCTTGGCTCGGCACGTGTTGGTGCACGTTTCTTGGGAACTTCTCGCGCCAGGCCTGCGCTTTCAGTCTACGTGTTGAGCTCCGTGTTAATAGGCTACTGTTGCATGTTGGGTATCGGGGTGGCTAAGGCCAGAGGACGAATCTGACTCGCATCCCCGAGCTCTCCTCCCCCGCTCCTCCCTCCTCCTGACCTCCACAAGGGCGCCGACGGGCGCAGGAGATGCGTGCAGTGCCTGCGTGGCTCTGACAGCAACCAGGGCTCGTATGGCCTCGGAGCGTGGGCGCAACGCGCTCAAGAGCTGGAGCGGGCTTCGAGAGATCGCCCCTCCTCGCGCGTGCTAGGACGCACAAGCTGTGGGGCACGATGAAAGGCCCCCTCGGGGCGCCCCGTGAGCAGGGTGATGTAATGCTGCGCTGTGTCCAGTGTGCGCAGTCTGCGCCCTCCTCCTCCTCCTCCTCCTCCTCCTCCTCCTCCTCCTCCTCCTCCCCGGCCGTTTTGCCCTCTTCCACCCGTTCCAGTGCGCCCGGTGTCTGGCGCGGCCCTGCGGCTCGGCCGTCGCGCGCGCGTCCGCCAGCGCTGCGAAGTGCGCGCAGCATGCGCAGCTCCAGCCTCGGGGGCCGGCCCAGCCGCGCCCTGCCGAGTGTCCAGGGTCGGGGCTGCTGCGGGCGAGGCTTCCATCGGAGTAGAAGGCGGGAGGGGCTGGTGCCAGAGCAGCGGGCTTCTCAGGGGCAGCGGCTCGTTCTCAGTATGGGGCTATCGCCCTGGCGCCGCGCACGCTCGTCTCCAGCGTAAATCGGGACGGTCACGCGGATGGGGGGCGTCTCGTTGTCAGTATGGGGTTCTCGCGTGGTCGCCGCGCGCGTTCATCGCCAACATGCCCAACAGTTCCACGCCTCCCTCGTCCCTCCCGCCTCTCTCCAGTCTGTGCGCTCTGCGCTGCGGCGGGAGGAGGAGGAGAAGGCGGCGGATGACGATCTCAGACCTCGATGTTCTGCAGGAGGCTCCGACTAACCCTCACCAGTCTGGGGTAAACATGTTTCAGCGTCTTACAAGTGCGGCCTGACCCACTTAAGCTGGTACCAGTCCTCTTCTCTCCCCGTGGCAATCATGGGCACCTTGCTGAGTCGAGCAACTCTCTCGCTTCTTCTCCTCTCTCTAGCCCCCCGTTGTCCAGTGCGAGGGCGGTGCGCAGGCGCCCCCCCCGGCACTGCCAGCCCCGCGCACCGACCCGCCCGTGACGCGCCCGGGAGCAGCAGTGCCCCGCGGAGCGCTCGGCGCTCCCAGACGGTGACAAACAGGACTGGCGGCGCGCCGGTTGTCTCCCGGGACGATCGAACTGGTACCGAAAAGATGGGTACTCCAGATCTCGTAATAAAAGGGAGGGGGTCTGGACCCTCCAAGACAAGCCATTTCAGACCTCCCCCGTGGGAGAACCCTCCAAAACATCGTCCCCAGATCCCCCAGGCCCTCCGAGATAGCCTGGAAGAGACCCCCCCCGAAATGAGACGCCCCTCCCTTTATTCCAAAATCTGGAGTACAATGCCCAGCAGCATGTCTGGTTCATTTTGGCCAGGACTCGTTGTCCGCGCCGCCGCGGGCCGCCTGCCCAACCGCAGCGGCCGTCGGAGTTGGACCACACTTGTTGTTCGGCATTGTACCCCGTTTTTTCCGTACCCATTCCGGGCGTCCAAAGTCTTGTCTTTGTCGTGCGGCGCGTGGGTCAACGTTGGGTGTGGCACTTTCTTCGTCCGGCGCAGTGCCGCCGCCCCGCGCCCAAGGATGTGCCGGACGGGGCTAGGACGAGGATAAATCTGTTCCAGAGCGTTCTGGAACGCTCTCAGAGTGTTCCAGAACGCTCTGAGAAGGCCGCGGCGCCTGAGACATCCTCCAGAGCCGCCGAATCTCAAAGATCCTCGATTGTTCCTCACCCGATGTTATCCTCGTCCTGGCTTCGTCTTAATTTGCAAAGAGGGGTGGGGCAGCCCGGGCATTTGGCGGCATGATTGCCCGCGCGCGCAAAGGGCCCAGCGCGAGGGGCGCCTCCAGGGGAGCTTCTAAGAATCGAATAAGAGAAACCGACATAAACAGACACTTTCGGCGCTCCGCGCGGACTTCTTGGGTCGGCGCTTGGGGCCCTCTGGCGGCGCCTCTGGCGCCCCCCCTGGCGCGCTCCGCGCGCCGGGATGGGGGGTCCATCGCAGATCCAAGAACTCCGCACGGACCGTCGATAGTTTATGGCTATGCGATTTTTTCTTCTCCTTCTTCTGAAGAAGGCATGGGGCTGCTTAGGGCAACCCGCACGGCCTCTATAAACAACGTCTTGGAAGCACCCCTGGCCTTTCTGAAAATATTCTCCCTGTCTTCTGAAAAGCCCCCCGCTGAGATGGCCGCCCCCTTCGCGCTATCGCTCTGTGCGCGTCGCCAGCAGGAGACTTGCGCTCAGATGGAGGGAAGCTCAGAGGAGGAGAAAAGGACCTCGAGTAGAGGATCGACTACAGTTTTGATCTACCCCCGAATCGATGTTCCCAATCGAGTCTACGACGAATGCGTAGAACGTTGATAAATCTACGGAGGAGTCTTAGCATGCTTCCGTAGATTCGACGGGAACATGGATTCTGGGGTACACCAATCCTGTAGTCGATCCCCTACTCGAGTACCGGTACCGTCTGCCCTTGCCTCGTTTTCGTATCGTTGGCACCCCTCGTCACCGCGGCTGGACTGGCTTCGAAGTGCTGGTCAGGGTCCACCCGAGACGAGAGAGCTTGGCACCGACCAGCCGCATCAGTATTTTTCAGGGGAGGGAAACACACACAGACACAATTAATCGTCGATGCCCTAGGAAAATATGGACAAATATTGGAAATGAGGGGGAAAACGAAAAGCCAGAAAGTATGGGAAAATTATCCTGGCGAAGGACCCAACCATATGCAATCGTGAATGCTGCAATTGTGAATATCTTCTCGGTGGAGCCCCCTACGGGGCCACGAAACGTACGAGGGGTGTGCCGAAATGGGTGTGCGGGACGCATGCGGGCACACCCACTAGGGCCTTCGGTGGAGCTCCCTATGCGGCCACGAAACGTGTGAGGGAGTTGACGAAATGGGTGTGGTTGACGCATGCGGGCGCGGGCATTGGGGCCTTCGGTGGAGCTCCCCATGGGACCACGAAACGTTTGAGGGGTGTGCCGAAATGGGTGTGGTTGACGCATGCGGGCGCGGGCACTGGGGCCGAGGGGTGTGCCGAAATGGGTGTGCGGGACGCATGCGGGCACACCCACTGGGACCTTCGGCGGAGCTCCCTATGGGGCCACGGAACGTGTGAGGGGTGTGCCGAACTGGGTGTGGCTGACGCATGCGGGCGCGGGCACTGGGGCCTTCGGCGGAGCTCCCTATGGGGCCACGAAGCGTGTGAGGGGTGTGCCGAAATGGGTGTGGCTGACGCCCCATGCGGGCGAGGGCCTGGGGCCTTCGGTGGAGCTCCCTATGGAGCCTCGAAACGTGTGAGGGGTGTGCCGAAATGGGTGTGGGTGACGCATGCGGCCGCGGGCACTGGGGACTTCGGTGGAGCTCCCTATGGAGCCACGAAACGTGTGAGGGGTGTGCCGAAATGGGTGTGGGTGACGCATGCGGGCGCGGGCACTGGGGCCTTCGGTGGAGCTCCCTATGGAGCCACGAAAAAAGTGTGATGGTCTATCACGTATTTGTGCCGACAGGGGCGTCGGCTGACGCATGTGGGCGTGGGCACTGGGCCTTCGTGGAGCTCCCTATGGAGCCAGAAGGCGTGTGTGAGGGGTGTGCCGAAACATGGTTGTGGGCTGGACACTTGCGGGGCGTGGGCACTGGGGCCTTCGGTGGAGCTCCCTATGGAGCCACGAAGCGTGTGAGGGGTGTGCCGAAATGGGTGTGGCTGACGCATGCGGGCGCGGGCACTGGGGCCTTCGGTGGAGCTCCCTATGGAGCCACGAAACGTGTGAGGGGTGTGCCGAAAGGGGTGTGGGTGACGCATGCGGGCGCGGGCACTGGGGCCTTCGGTGGAGCTCCCTATGGAGCCACGAAGCGTGTGAGGTGTGTGCCGAAATGGGTGTGGCTGACGCATGCGGGCGCGGGCACTGGGGCCTTCGGTGGAGCTCCCTATGGAACCACGAAGCGTGTGAGAGTTGTGCCGAAATGGGCGTGGCTGACGCATGCGGGCGCGGGCACTGGGGCCTTCGGCGGAGCTCCTATGGGAGCACGAAAAACGTATGATGGGGTGTGCGAAATGGGCGTGCTGACGCATGCGGGCGCGGGGCACTGGGGCCTTCGGTGGAGACCCTATGGAGCCACGAAGCGTTGTGAGGGGTGATGTGCCGCAAATGGGTGTGGCTGACGATGCGGGCGGGGCATGGGGCCTTCGGTGGAGCTCCCTATGGGGCCACGAAACGTGTGAGGGGTGTGCCGAAATGGGTGTGGGTGACGCATGCGGGCGCGGGCACTGGGGCTTTCGGTGGAGCTCCCTATGGAGCCACGAAACGTGTGAGGGGTGTGCCGAAATGGGTGTGGGTGACGCATGCGGGCGCGGGCACTGGGGCCTTCGGTGGAGCTCCCTATGGAGCCACAAAGTGGTGCGGGGTATTTTATGTGCGAATTGGGTGTGTGGTTGGGATGGCGGGCGGCGGGCATTGGGGCTTCATGGAGCCTCTTGGGGCTACGAAACGCTGTGTACTGGGTGGGTGAAAGCAGGTGGGAAGAGGGGAAAGAGGGAAGGAGGAGGAGGAGGAGGAGGAGGAGGAGGAGGAGGAGGAGAGGAGAGGAGAGAAGAGGAGAGGAGAGGAGAGGAACGCGGGGCACCGTCTCTTCAAAACGGGGACCCAACACCACAGGATGGTTTGGAAAAACGGGTAATCCTTTTATTTGTGTGTGTTGATTTGTGTGTGTCCCAGGGCCCCTTCAATTTTCCTGTGCTCCCCAGGAACGGCGGATTCTGGAATTTTGGGTTGGCCTCGCGCGCCCCCCGCGTGTGGGCCCGGGTTCCCCCTAGAGGCGGGAGGGAGCGGGAGCGGAGGGAGGAGGGAGGATTGGTTTCGGAGGGAGGGGGAGGAGGAGGAGGAGGAGGAGGAGGAGGAGGAGGAGGAGGAGGAGGAGGGAGGAGGAGGAGGGCGGACGGAGGAGGAGGGAAGGAGGGATGTGGGGGAGGGTAGGAGGGATGAGGGAGAAGGGAGGCGGTGAGGGGGGAGAAGGGAGGGGGAGGGGGAGGGGAAAGGGGATGAGGATGTGGAGGAGGAGGTGGAGGTGGAGTAGGAGGAGGAGGAGGTGGAGGAAGAGGAGGAGGAGGGAGGAGGAGGGAGGATGGGATGATGCTTGGGTTTTGCCTGCTCGCGCCGTGGGCCCTTCGCACAGCGGCCCCGAGCGGGCGGGGCGCTTGAACTTTTTTTGTTTTGTTGGGTGTTTTTAGTTGTTTTTGTTTTTATGTGTTTATTGTTATTGTGATTTTTATTGTTGCTCCTACGCACGGCCTGGCCGCGCTACAGGATGGTGCTACGCCAGAAGGTTTGAGCCGTCGTCTGGTGACGTCCTTTCCACAACTTCTAAAGGGAGAAGGAGGGGGTGGGTGGCGGGGGTGTAGGAATGGAAGGGCAGGGGGATAGCGATGGGGGAGGAACGACAGCGGAACGAGAGCAGGCCGCGATGTAGCGTCCCGCCTTTTGGCACGGGGAAAGCCCGAAGCGCGCGAGCCTTCGGGTGCCCCTCCCCCGACCGTGCCGAAGTCAACATAGTACACACTTGTTCCAATATGGTCAACGTAGCTCCACACGTGCGTTCGGGAGGCCCCAAGACCACCCAAGACGGCTTCTAGTGGGGCTAGAAGCCAAACAAAATTAGCCTGGCGAAGAACCCAACCATATGCAGTTGTCAGTACCGCAGCTGCGGGTTTCACCTTCAATGGAACTCCCCATAGGACTGCGGAACGTGTGAGGGGTGTGCCGAGATGGGTGCCACTGGGGCATTCGGCGAAGCTCCCTATGGGGACATGAAACACGCGCGGGGCGTGCCGACATGGGTGGCGGAAACGCATGTGCGGGCCGCCACTGGGGCCTCCAGTGGAGCTCCCTATGGGTCCCCGAAACATGATGCTGCTGCGGGGGGGGGGGCCGGGATGGGTGGCGGAGACGCATGTAAGCGCCGCTACTGGGGCCTTCGGTGGAGCTCCCTATGGGGCCACGAAGCGCGTGAGGGGTGTACTGGGATGTGTGGCGGGGGCGCATGTGAGCGCCGCCACTGGGGCCTTCGGTGCAGCTCTCTATGGGGCCACGAGACGTGTGAGGGGTGTGCCGAATTGGGTGCGCGTGGTGACGCATGCGGGCGGTGCCACTGGGGCCTTCGGTGGAGCTCCCTATGGGGCCACGAAACCTGTTGTTGTGAGGGGCGTGCCGGGATGGGTGGCGGGGACGCATGTGAGCGCGGCCGCAGGGGCCTTCGGTGGAGCTCCCTATGGGGCCACGAAACGTGTGAGGGGTGTGCCGAATTGGGTGGGTGTGGGTGACGCATGTGAGCGCCGCCACTGGGGCCTCCGGTGGATGATGGGGCCACGACACCTGTCAGGGATGTGCCGAAATGGGTGTGCGGGACGCATGCGCATGTGAGCGCCGCCACTGGGGCCTTCGGTGGAGCTCCCTATGGGGCCACGAAACGTGTGAGGGGTGTGCCGAAATGGGTGTGCGGGACGCATGCGGACAGCAGCACTGGGGCCTTCGGTGGAGCTCCCTGTGGGGCCACGAAACGTGTGAGGGGGTGCCGAAATGGGTGTGCGGGACGCATGCGGACGGCAAACAATGGCGCCTTCTGTGGGGCTCCTATGGGGCACGAAAACGTGTGAGGGGGTGTGCCGAATTGGGTGTGCGGGGAGCATGCGGGCGGGGGCAGCCTGGGGGCCTTCGGTGGGGCTCCCTCGGGGCCACGAAACGTGGAGGGGTGTGCGAATTGAGTAGGGGTGAGCATTGCGGGCGGGCCAGCAACTGGGGCCTTCGGCCGGGGCTTCTACTATGGGGCCCCGGAACCGTAGTTGGGGGTGTGCCGCCGAATTGTTGTTGGGTGACGCATGAAGCAGGCAGCACTGGGCCTTCGGCGGAGCTCCTATGGGGCCAGAAACGTGTGAGGGGCATCTTTACGTGTGCCGATTTGGATGTTGGTGACGCAGGGTGACGCATGGGCGGCGGGCCGCACTGGGGCCTCCGGTAGGAGGAGGAGCTCCCTAGAGCCACGAAACGTGTGAGGGTGTGTGCGAACTGGGGTGTGGGGGACGCATGCGGGCTGCGGGGCACCCGTGCATTCGGTGGAAGCTCCCTATTTGGAGCACGAAACGTGTGAGGGTGTGCCGAAAATGGGTGTGGGTGAAGCATGCGGGCGGGCACTGGGGCCTTCGGTGGAGCTCCCTATGGAGCCACGAACGTGTGAGGGGTGTGCCGAAATGGGTGTGGGTGACGCATGCGGGCGCGGGCACTGGGGCCTTCGGTGGAGCTCCCTATGGAGCCACGAAACGTGTGAGGGGTGTGCCGAAATGGGTGTGGGTGACGCATGCGGGCGCGGGCACTGGGGCCTTCGGTGGAGCTCCCTATGGAGCCACGAAGCGTGTGAGGGGTGTGCCGAAATGGGTGTGGGTGACGCATGCGGGCGCGGGCACTGGGGCCTTTGGCGGAGCTCCCTATGGAGCCCGAACGCGTGAGGGTGTGGCCGAAATGGGTGTGGTGACGCATATGGCGCAGCCTGGGGCCTTCGGCTGGAGCTCCCTATGGAGCCACGAAGCGTGTGAGGGGTGTGCCGAATGGGTGTGGGTGACGCATGCGGGCGCGGGCACTGGGGCCTTCGGTGGAGCTCCCTATGGAGCCACGAAACGTGTGAGGGGTGTGCCGAAATGGGTGTGGGTGACGCATGCGGGCGCGGGCACTGGGGCCTTCGGTGGAGCTCCCTATGGAGCCACGAAACGTGTGAGGGGTGTGCCGAAATGGGTGTGGGTGACGCATGCGGGCGCGGGCACTGGGGCCTTCGGCGGAGCTCCCTATGGAGCCACGAAACGTGTGAGGGGTGTGCCGAAATGGGTGTGGGTGACGCATGCGGGCGCGGGCACTGGGGCCTTCGGTGGAGCTCCCTATGGAGCCACGAAACGTGTGAGGGGTGTGCCGAAATGGGTGTGGGTGACGCATGCGGGCGCGGGCACTGGGGCCTTCGGTGGAGCTCCCTATGGAGCCACGAAACGGTGTACTGGGTGGGTGAAGAGGAGAGGAGGAGAGGAGGGGAGGGGAGGAGGAGAGGAGAGGAGAGGAGAGGAGAGGAGAGGAGAGGAGAGGAGAGGAGAGGAGAGGAGAGGAACGCGGGGCACCGTCTCTTCAAAAGGAGGACCCAACACCACAGGATGATTGGGAATAAAACGTATCTAAAAAACGGTTTCTGGTGGGGCCACGGAGCCTCGCGAAGCTCAACCGATCGGCAGCATCACGCGGGGGGTCGGGGCACAGACAATGACGGAAGCATGGGAACTCGGAGGTCTGCGCGGATCTCTTGGATCGGCGCTGGACCCTCGCCTGTCCCTGGCGCGCCAGAGGCGCCGCCAGTGAGGCGGGGC
This sequence comes from Prorocentrum cordatum, assembly GCA_963575745.1. Classification (NCBI taxonomy): domain Eukaryota; class Dinophyceae; order Prorocentrales; family Prorocentraceae; genus Prorocentrum; species Prorocentrum cordatum. The sequence goes on along the minus strand of CAUYUJ010019868.1, from coordinate 79,290 downwards.
CAGAGGCGCCGCCGGGGGGACACCAGCGCCGATCCGAGAAGTCCGCGCGGAATAGCGTTCCAAGGCCCGAGATGGCCCCGAGACGGCCCACCAGGCCCCAGAGAAGCCCAAGAGCGCTCGCAAGAGGACCCCCAAGAGGGCCCAAAGAGGCACGCATCAGTAATTTCCCTTGTGTGTTTTCAGGGTCTCTTCGCGTTCTCGCGTTGTGGGCTTCCGACGCGCCAAGATGGCCCCAGAGGCCCCCCACGCCGCCCCAAGGCGGCCCACGAGGCCCCCAAGAGGGCCCCAAGGCGGTCCAAGGCCCAAGAGGGCCTCAACGCGGCTTAAGAAGCGCCCGGCATCGCCCGAGAGGGCCCCAAGAGGGCCCCAAGACGGCCCCAACAGGGGCCCAAGAGGGGGCACACAGACCGACAATTCGAGCCTTCCGCCCCCAGAGGCTGATGGAGCCCAAGAGGCCCCCTAGAGGCCCCACAAGGCCCCCAAGAGACCCAAACGGTGCCCCCCCCCAAACAGCCCCCAGGAGGCTTTCAACACTGCCTCTCAGAAGGCGTTTCGCAGCTGCAAGGCCTTTTCGGTACGTCGGTAGCAAGGTACCATCAGGGACAGCGCTTTCAGGCAAAACATTCGAGCGGCCGGGCACGACTGAGTTATGCTATGTGCCAGCGAACCCACCCGCCCACCCAGCCACATAGCGCGCGTTATGTGGTTTTGAAAAAGACTTGAGCTCTATTGGGACGTAACATGGGCCTCTTGGGGGCTTCTTGGGGGCTTGATTTGGGCCTCTCGGGGCCACTTAGGGGCCTCTTGAGACATCTTGGGGGCACCTCGGGACCTCTGGGCCTTGGGGCGGAGGGCTCAAAGTGTCACTTCGTGCTCCCTCTCTCGGACCGCTCTTGAACCTGTCTTGGGGGACTCTTGGGCCGCTATGTGGAGGCTCCTGGGAGTTTTTGGGGGATCAGAGGAGCCTCTTGGGCCGTCTTGGACGCTTTGAAGACCAAAGAGACCGTAGTGATACAACCATGCAACGAATGGATGTTGACGGTTTTGGCCGCTTGGGCCGCCCTCCAGGGCTTTCAAAACGGCCCAGGTGGCGTTCAAGAGGGCTCCAGGACCGTCTTCGGGGCCATCCTGGGCCATGTTGGACATGCCTGTCCAGAGCAATGTGCTCTTAGCTTCTGGGAAAGTCACACGGGGACCCCCCAGAAGCGCCGGGAGCGCCTGGAACTCCAGGCTGTGGGCCCTTACAAAACATGTACAATATGTAACGCAGGGAACTCGCAACTCGTGCCTCAGGGCACGGCGGCGTTTTTGTTTTATGGGGTTCGAGGGTGTGAGGTTCCTTGCCGTCCCCGACGAGGTGTGCCCTCTCTGATCCTCCTCCTCCTACTCCCCGTTCTCCCCGTCCTCGTTGCGGGCGTCGTCCTCGTGCTCGTTCTCGTCCTCGTCCTCGTCTTCGTCCTGCTCCTCTTCGTCTCCCTCCCTCCTCTCTCCTCCTCTTGCTCGTCCCCCCCTCCTGCTGCCGCTGCTGCTTGTCCTCTTCGTCGTTGGCACCTCGCTCGGCTTGCCGCTCGGTCCCCTCGGTCGGCCCCATCGTCTGGCGGTGGTCGCCTCGGTCCCTTGCGCTTTTCGCTCTGCGGCGGGTCACGCACGTTTAGGTGCAGGGGGCCCGCGCTAATCTTGTCAGGCGCGAGTCTTTAGCTGTAAGCGCACCTGCGCTACCATGAGAGGTGGAGGTGCTGGCGTTCATGCTTTCACACCGTTTTGGGCTTATATTTCGACGGCTATCACGACGAATGCTATTACTCCTGTTGCTGCTGCTGCTGCTACCCTGATAGCTACTATTCTGATTATCACTATGTTGCATTCTTACTACTATTACTACTACTGCTGATGCTATCACATTTGCTACTATTACTACTACTGCTGCTGCTGATGCTGCTGCTGTTGCTAGTATATGAGTACTGCTGCTACTATACTACGAATACGGAGGCTACTGCTGTGACTACTATTGCGGTTGCTGCTGCTGTGAGTACTACCACCGTTCGTAATACGACCACCGCTACCAGTACCACTATCACTACAATTTCTACTGCCACTACCAGTGCCACTACCCCTATCACTACCACTACCACTACCATTACAGTTCTTGCTTCTCGTACTAAGGCTGCGGCTGAGACTCTTACTAGTGGTACACTTACTATTACCAACGCTACCACCACTACTACTACTACTACTACTACTCCTACTACTACTACTACTACTACTACTACTACTACTACTACTACTACTACTACTACTACTACTACTACTACTACTACTACTACTACTACTACTACCATTGCTGCTACTACTACTACTACAGCTACCACTACCACCACTACTACTACTACTACTACTACTACTACTACTACTACTACTACTACTACGACTACTACTACTACTACATCTACTACTACCGCTACTACTGTTGCTGCTACTACTACTACTACTACTGCTACTACTACTACTACTACTACGACTATTACGACTACTCTTCCGATTCGTACTACTACTGCTCCTACTACGACTACGACTCCTACATCTACTACTACTACTACTACTACTACTACTACTACTACTACTACTACTACTACTATTACTAATTCAACAGCACTACGACCACTACTACTACGATTATTTCTACTACTACTACTACTACTACTACTACTACCACCACCACTACTACTACTACTGCTACTACTACTACTACTACTACTACTACTACTACTACTACTACTACTACTACTACTACTACTACTACTACTACTACTACTACTACTACTACTACTACTACTACTACTACTACTACTACTACTACTACTACTACTACTACTACTACTACTACTACTACTACTACTACTACGACTACGACTACGACTACGACTACGACTACGACTACTACACATACGACTACAGTTGCCATTACTACCACGATTGTCACTATTACTACGGGTGCTACGACTGCTACCCGTTGAACGACTACTACTGTTTCTGCTACCACTCGTATTCGTATTACAAGTGCTATCGGGTTGTAGCGAACTTACACAGTGGTTGCCAGATTTCTGGCTCTGGCAAACCTCCCGCCCAACGAACCGCAACTTGGTTTGCACAACCCATGCGGCAGCGATTGCGGTGAGTGCTTGGTGTCGGCTGGTGCATCTCCACGCCCATGCTAGCAACGGTGCTGGTGACGATGATCGTAACGACGGCGGGAGGGCCAGCGACGGTGCCGATGCTGATCACGCCAGCGACGATGACGGCGCCCTCGCGTCGGTTATGCAGGTTTTTGATGGAGTTCGACATGCGCGCGCGGCCGATGCGCGCGAGTGGCTCGCGTAATATAATTTGGCACGGATCTTGCCCCCCCAACCCGCGCACAAAGGACCTTCGAATGAGTTTGGCATGCGGCGCGAGAGACCCGTGTTGCAGAATTTTGTGAACGTGTTGGGTCACCGGTGGTTTTTTCGAGAATCCGCACGGCCGCGAACGCAGATCTTTCTGCGAGGGCCGATGTTGCAAGACCATGTGTGTTGATATGTTTTCGGGGCACTCGTTTTTCAAGAATATACGAAGCCGAAGGTTTTTAAGAGATTTCGGCATGCTCGCCCGACGACTCTCGCGTACGCACTTCGTCCCAGTTGTTGCACTTCGTCCCAGTTCTTGCGACAGCATGTTTTTTTTTTTTTTTTTTTTTTTTTTTTTTTTTTTTTTTTTCTCAAAAGGGCGTTCAAACCATGTCGACACGCGCTTGCGAGAGGCCCGCTTGTTAGCATGTTATGAAACACCTCTGGCTGCCAGAGCAATTCGCAACAGCGCGGGCGCAGGCTGTACGCATTGTTGCGCAAAGATATGGCTTTGTATGTTCGTTACCCGACTTGGAATCCTTACGAAATTCGGGATTGCGGAGGATTTCGGCAGGCGTGCGCGACGAGCGTGCGTGTGCATTTCGTCCGTTGTTATCAAAGGGATATTTGAATTCCTTGTGTTTTCGGATAATCGATTTTGCGCGCATACGATCTGTTGCAGAGGATGACGGGGGGGCGATACGGGTCTCTTTGTGATGCGATGTGTTCAAATTTACGGGGGATAATGTGGCAGACTGGTATGTAAATCGCAATGCGAAACAAAGATGGCCGGTGAACCCCCGAAGGGTGGGGGTAAACTGTTCTGATCATATTTTTGTAGGAAAGGATAATGCGTACGCCTATTCATCCCGTTGCTGATGCGATTGTTTGATCACTACTACACATTGCATTGCTAATACCAGTTGGTACATGTTCGTTCACGAATGGTACTAGTAGTACTAGTGGTAGTAGTAGTAGCAGTAGTAGTAGTAGTAGTAGTAGTAGTAGTAGTAGTAGTGGTAGTAGTAGTAGTAGTAGTAGTAGTGGTAGTAGTAGTAGTAGTAGTAGTAGTGGTGGTGGTAGTAGTAGTAGTAGTAGGAGTAGTAGTAGTAGTAGTAGCAGCAGTGGTAGTAGTAGAAGTAGTAGTAGTAGTAGTAGTAGTAGTAGTAGTAGTAGTAGTAGTAGTAGTAGTAGTAGTAGCAGTAGTAGTAGCAGTAGTAGTGGTAGTAGTAGTAGTAGTAATGGTAGTAGTAGTGGTAGTAGTCGCACTCGTAGAAGAAGAAGTAGTAGTAGTAGTAGTAATAGTAGTAGTAGCAGTAGTAGTAGTAGTCGAAGTAGTAGTAGGGGAAGTGGTAGTAGTGGTAGTAGTAGTAGTAGTAGTAGTAGTTGTTGTAGTTGTAGTTGTTGTTGTTGTAGTAGTAGTGGTCGTAGTCGTAGTATATTTTTTTTTTTTTTTTTTTTTTTTTTTTTTTTTTTTTTTTCGTTTCTCCTTTTTGTAATCGTAGTTTTAGTAGTAGGAACTAGTAATAGTAGTAGTAGTAGTAGTAGTAGTGCAAGTAGTCGTAGTAGTATAGTCGTAGTATAGTAGTAGTAGCAGTGTATAGTAGTATTAGTAGAGTAGTAGTAGTAAGTAGTCGTAGAAGTAGTAGAGTAGTACTCGTGAGTAGTAGTAGTAGGAGTAGCAGCAGTAAGTAGCAGTATAGTAAGTATTAAGCCAGTAGTAGTAGTAGTAGTAGTAGTAGTAGCGGTGGTAGTCGTAGTAGTAGTAGTAGTGGTGGTAATAGTAGTAGTCGTCGTAGTGGTAGTGATGGTGGTATTGATAGGAGTAGTAGTTATTCTATTACTATTCATATTATGACGATTGCTGCTACTACGACTACCAGTACTACTCCTACGACTATAACTACTACCGCTGCTACGAGTACTACTACTACTTCTGCTGCAACCATTACTGGTAGTAGTCGTAGTAATAGTAGTAGCAGTAGTAGTAGTAGTAGTAGCACCAGTAGTAGTAGTAGTAGTAGTAGCAGTAGTAGTAGTAGTAGTTGTTGTAGTAGTAGTAGTAACACTAGTACTAGTACTAGTACTAGTACTAGTGCTCGTATGGGTCGTACTAGTAGTCGTAGTTCTAGTAGTAGTAGTAGTAGTAGTTGTAGTAGTAGTTGTCCTGCTACCACTACCACTACTACCACTACTAGCACTACTACCACTACTGCTACTACTACTACTACTACTACTACTACCACTACTACTACGACTACGACTACTACTTTTATTACTACTGCTTCCACGACTGCTACAACTACGACTATTGTTATTCCCCGCATCCAAAGTGGGGTTCTTGTTTTCTCTGGACACCCCGCGCAGGAACAGGAACACACACACACACACACCCACTCACACTCACTCACACTCTCTCATCATCAACCTCATCAGCATCATCGATGATGCTCTCTCACATGCTTAGTCACTCACATACTCATCATCATCATCACTCGCACTCTCTCACACGCTCACGAACATCATCATCATCATCATCATCATCATCGGCATCGGCATCATCATCATTCAAACATCATCATCGCCATCACCACTCGCAATCAATCATCATCCTCTTCACCACTCATCTTCACCACCACTCATCATCCTCATCCTCATCATCGTTGAGTCAATTGTGAAGAAGTCTCAGGCGGGAGCCCCCTCCCTATGGGGCCCGCAGATCATGTTGGTAATCCGAGCGGGTCATCGGAACCCTGTAACTGTCGTCACTTTTGAGCTCCCCAGGCCTGAAAATGGAGGAAGTCTCAGGCGGGAGCCTCGTCTGTGAGTGAATTGGGAGGAAGTCTCAGGCGGGAGCCCCCTCCCTATGGGGCCCGCAGATCATGTTGGTAATCCGAGCGGGTCATCGGAACCTGTAACTGTCGTCACTTTTGGGCTCGTCAAGCTGAATTTGGAGGAAGTCTCAGGCGGGAGCCTCGTCTGTGAGTGAATTGTGAGGAAGTCTCAGGCGGGAGCTCCCTCCCTATGGGGCCCGCAGATCATGTTGGTAATCCGAGCGGGTCATCGGAACCCTGTAACTGTCGTCACTTTTGGGCTCCTCAAGCTGAATTTGGAGGAAGTCTCAGGCGGGAGCCTCGTCTGTGAGTGAATTGAGGAAGGCTCAGGCGGGAGCCCCCTCCCTATGGGGCCCGCAGATCATGTTGGTAATCCGAGCGGGTCATTGGAACCTGTAACTGTCGTCACTTTTGGGCTGTCAAGCCTGAATTTGGAGGAAGTCTCGGGCGGGAGCCTCGTCTCTGAGTGAATTGTGAGGAAGTCTCAGGCGGGAGCTCCCTCCCTATGGGGCCCGCAGATCATGTTGGTAATCCGAGCGGGTCATCGGAACCCTGTAACTGTCGTCACTTTTGGGCTCCTCAAGCCTGAATATGGAGGAAGTCTCAGGCGGGAGCCTCGTCTGTGAGTGAACTGGGAGGAAGTCTCAGGCGGGAGATCGAGGCGCGGGCGCGGAGCTTGCTGATGTTCAGGCCCAGCGAAAGGGAGTTCACATGGCAGAGCTCGGGGGCGCACAGCGTGCGCCGCTCGGGGTTCACCCTGACGCACGCGTCCTACCTGACCTCCACGCTGTCGCAGGGCCAGACGCTGCGCAAGGGCGTCACCATCGACTGCGCGAGAGACGAGGACGCTGGCCGCACGGGCATGTCGGACGAGCAGTGGTGGCTGCACCTCTACGTCATGTTCTCCCGCGCCACGTGCATGCGGAACATGCTGATCCTGCGGCCGCCGCCGCGAGAGTTCCTGGAGTGCGGGCCGCCGGCGTCCCTGCGGAAGGCGCTCCTGGAGTTCGACAAGAGAACGGTTTTGTCCAGGGCGGAGGCGAAGCAGCTCGCGGCAGAGCTGGGCTTCGTGCTGCCTTCCGCCTGAGCGCGGCTGCGCCTCGCTCGAAGCCCGCGGGGTTGTCCCAACGGCTTGGTCTTGCGCGCCAACGGCTCGCGGGGTTGCCCCGACAGCCTGGCCCGCGGGTTGTCCCAACGGCTGCGCGACGTGACCAGTAGAGAACGCGCCTGTGCTGGCCGTGGCGGCGACGGCGCCGAGGAACATCGACATGCGCGCTCATGCAACAGGAAGGGGAGGAGGTGGCGGGGCGCGGAACAAACAGGGGGGCGAGGATGGGGACAACGTAAGGAGTGGAAGGGGGGCCCGCGCCAAGGCGAGAGGAAATATACGCAGAAGAGACAGCCAGGACGCCTCACCAACCACGAGGACGACGGTGATGGTTTTTTCCAGATTCGCCCAGAGGATTCTTATGTGGGGTTCTTCCGTCGGAGTAATTCTTATTTTTTCCAGTTCTACTACAATTACCACGTCTACTATTACTACTACCACTGCTGCTACTACTACAACCTATTGCTACTTCCGCTATTTTTACTGCTGCGACTGCTTCTACTGATGCTATTGCTACTACTACTTATACTACGACCGCTACTCCAAACACTTCTCTTCGACCACTACTATTACTTCTACCACTTCTACTACTAGTACTATCACGATCACCCCTACTACTACTACCACCACTATTACTACTACTACTACTACTACTACTACTACTACTACTACTACTACTACTACTACTACTACTACTACTACTACTACTACTACTACTACTACTACTACTACTACTACTACTACTACTACTACTACTACTACTACTACTACTACTACTACTACTACTACTACTACTACTAACTACTACTACTATTACTACTACTACTACTACTACTACTACTACTACTACTACTACTACTACTACTACTACTACTACTACTACTACTACTACTACTAGTACTACTACAGCAACGACAACAACAACTACTACTACTACTACCACTACTACTACTACTACTACTACTACTACTACTACTGCTACTACTACTACTACTACTACTACTTCTACTACTACTACTACTACTACTACTACTACTACTACGACTAATACTACCACCATTATTTTCATAACAACTATAACTACATGATCACCCTCCCTCATTATCTTTTCATCTTGTCTTTCGCCATCTCCCTGGCTCTCTCAGTCTCTCAATTCCTGCGCCCCCGTGCTTCATCCCTCCTGCGCCCTCCCACGCCTCCCAACTTCCCTCCTCCTCCTCGATCCTCGATCCTCGATTATCCTCCTGCTCCCCGGTGCTCCCCCCTCCTTGATTCTCGATCCTCCTCCTCGGTCGTCGATGCTCCTCCTCATCATCCTCCCCCCTCCTCCCCCTTCCCCCCTCCTTTGATTATCGATATTCCTCTCCCCCCTCCTCTTCAATCCCCGATGCAGCCTCTCGATCCTCCTCCTTCCTTCATCCTCGATGCTCCTTCGCGGTCCTCGATCCACCTCTGCCCCCTTGATCCTCGATGCCCCTCGTTGATCCTCCATCCTCCTCGAGCCTCCTCCTCCTCCTCCATACTTTTTCCTTCTGCAGAACTTCTCCGTGTCGCATCCCGAGGCCAGTTTTTGGGCGGGCTGGGCGTTGCGCCTGAGATCGTTTCACCATTGATGTATATGAAGATTAATTTGCAACAGCTGCACGGGTTGAGGGCGAGTCGTTTTCAACATGTGGCTCTCGCCCCAGCGCCACGCACACTCGATTAAACAAATGGCAACACTTCAAGGATTGAGGGCAGTTCGTTTTCAAAATTTGGCTCTTGCCTGAGCGCGGCGCGCATTCGCTTTAAACATTTGGAAGAGTTGCATGGATTGTGGGCGGGTTGTTTTCAAAATGGGGTTCTCGCCTTACCGCGGCGCACATTCGTTTTAACACATTGCAAGAGCTTCACGGGTTGAGGGCGGTTCTTCGTCAAAATGTGGGTCTCGCCTGAGAGCGGCGCACACTCGCTTTAAACATTTGCAAGAGTGTCACGGTTCCCATCATTAACGTATCAAGGATGGTGTTTCGAAAGGGTTCAGGATTGTGCGTGTGCAACAGTTCAGTTGATTCGCTGCATTGGAGTCCCAGGAATGGTGTTCTGGCACGATTCAGGATTGCCAAGGCGCAACAGTCATGGTGATCCGTGGCGTTGGAATCCCGAGAACGCGGTTTTGGCATGTTTCAGGGACTTCAAACGGTTGAACTTCCAAAGAGGCAGTTCCTTCAATGGACATGAACCGTTGTAGGGGCCTATGAAGAGGGAGTTCGGGGGGGCGGGGGTTTATTCCAACATCGTCGATGACTCTTGGGTTTACACTGGTCCTCCTGCTCCTCCCCATCCTCTGTCCTCCTCGAACCTCCTCCTCGAGCCCCGCCATGCTCCTCGAGCCTCCTCCTCCTCCTCCTCTTCCTCCTCCTCCTCGATCCTCGACGCTCCTCAACCTTCTCATCCTCCTCGTCCTCCTCCTCCTCCTCCTGCTGCTCCTCCCGCAGTGCTGATCTCAGCGACGAGAGTCCGCGCGCCATCCCTCGCGGGGCTCCGTCTACGGTCCATCAATACCTATCTCCGTATCCGCCCGCGCCTCAGAAGGGGGCCCGCCGCCGAGCGCGTGCCAGCGGCTCTCCAGCCATCGGGAGGAGCAGGAGCAGACCCGTCCCTCGGAGAAGGGGGAGGATCGAGGACCGAGGAGGTGGGAGGAGGAGGAGCAGGAGGAGGAGGAGGAGGAGGAGGAACCGGAGGAGGAGGAGGAGGAGTAGGCGGAGGAGGAGGCGATGGAGGAGGAAGAGGAGGAGGAGGAGAAGGAGGAGGAGGAGAGAAGGGGAGGAGGAGGAACCGGAGGAGGAGTAGGAGGAGGAGGAGGCGATGGAGGAGGAGGAGACGGCGGAGGAGGAGGAGGAGGAGGAAGAGGAGAAGGAGGACCAGGAGAACCAGGAGGACCATGAGGACCAGTAGGACCAGGAGGAGGAGGAGGAGGAGGAGAAGGAGAATGTGGAGGAGGAGGAGGACGAGGAGCAGGATGAGGAGGAGGAGCAGGAGGAGGAAGAGGAGGAGGAGGAGCATGAGGAGGAGCATGATGATGATGATGATGATGATGATGATGATGATGATGATGATGATGATGATGGTGATGATGATGATGAGGAGGAGGAGGAGGACGAGGAGGCGGGGGAGGAGGACGAGAAGGAAACTGCGAATGACGATGATTCTGCTGCTGATAATGCTGATGATGTTGATGATGCTGCTGCTGGTTTTGTTCAGACTGATGATGATACTGACGGTGATGATGCTGACGGTGGTGATGCTGATGAGGATGGTTATGATGCTGATGTTGATGATGCTGCTGATCATGATGATGCTGATGCTGCTGATGATGATGCTGATGATGATGATGAGCATGATGATGATGATGATCATGACGCTGATGATGCTGATGATGATGGTGCTGCTGCTGATGATGATGATGCTGTCGCTGATGATGATGCTGATTTTGCTGATGATGCTGATGATGACGATGCTGATGTTGATGCTGGTGATGCTGATGAGGGCGCTGCTGCTGCTGATGTTGCTGCTGATGATTATGATGAGGATGTGGCTGATGAGGATGATGCTGATACTGAGGATACTGATGATGATGCTGATAATGCTGCGGATGATGCTGCTGACGATGATGATGATGATGATGATGATGATGATGATGATGATGATGATGATGATGCTGATGCTGATGAGGATGAGGATGACGATGATGATGCTGATGACGATGATGATGGTGATACTGAGGATGCTACTGCTGATCATGATGATGACGACTCGCACGATCCTGATGATGATGCTGCTGCCGATAATGCTGATGATGATGACGATGACGATGATGAGGATGATGCTCATGATGATGATGACGATGCTGCTGCTGATACGCATGATGATGATTATGATGCTGATGATGTTGCTGCTGCTGATGCTGACTGTGATGCTGCTGCTGATGCTGTTGATGATGCTGCTGCTGATGATGATGATGATGATGCTGATGATGATGATGCTGATGATGATGATGATGATGATGATGATGATGATGATGATGATGATGATACCGCCGCTGATGATTATGCTGCTTATGATGATGCTGATGCTGATGCGGCTGCTGATGATGCTGTTGTTGCTGCTGCTGATGATGATGAGGAGGAGGAG
>CAUYUJ010019868.1:45020-67692 GCA_963575745.1 Prorocentrum cordatum | reverse complement strand
GGAGGAGGAGGAGGAGGAGGAGGAGGAAGACGAGGAGGAGGAGGAGGAGCAGGAGCAGGAGCAGGAGCAGGAGCCGGGGCAGGAGTAGGAGCAGGAGGAGGAGGAGGAGCCGGAGGAGGACGAGGAGCAGGAGCAGGAGGAGGAGGAGGAGGAGGAGGGAGTAGCAGGAGGAGGAGGAGGAGCAGAAGGAGGAGGAGACGGAAGAGGATGAGGAGGAGAAGGAAGAGGCCTGAACGTTCCGCCCGCGCTCACGCCCGGCGCTGGGGCGCAGAGAGGGCGAGGATCGAGGACCGAGGAGGAGCCTTACCTCCTTGGAGGGTCTATGGCTTGAGGTCATCGGGCGATTTCGTGATTTCCGCGTGGCGCTTGCAGCCTGGGGATGCCTCTCATCAGCCGCGCCGTGCCGAGAGTGTTCTGGGAGTGCCTGGATCGTCCCGAACGTCCGCTGGAGGCCCGTGCTACGGCCCGAAGACTGCCCAGAGGACGGAAGAGCCCTGAGAGCCTCGCGTCGTGGAACATCGCGACGGCGGGTCTTTCCTCCCTCCCGCTGGCGGCATTCGGGAGCCCTCACGGGTCCCCGAGGCCGTCCAGGAACCGACTCAGGATGAACCGCCGGTCCCCTTTGGGAGAGAGAAGGAACACGACGTCTGATGTTTGGGTCCCTCTTTCCTCTTTCCTTTTCCTTCCCTCCTCTCTCCTCCCCTCATTCCTTCCTTCCTTCCCCTCCCCCTCCCCGCCGCCCCTCCTTCCTTCCTTCCCCTCCTTCCTCCCCCTCCTTCCTCCCTTCCTTCATTCCCCTCCTTCCTCCCCCTCCCCCTCCCCTTCCTTTCTTCCTTCCCCTCCTCCCCTCCCTTCCTTCCCCTCCTCCCCTCCTTCCCTTCCCTCTTTCCATCCTTCTTCCTCACTTATCATTTCCTTTCTACCTTCGCCTTCTCCTCGGGGGAGCTTTCGGGGAGCTGTCGGTGCTCGGGCGACCCATTCTCCCTTTCCTTCTGCTTTTCCTCCCCATCCCTATGCTCTGTTCGTCAGAGGAGCATGAAGTATTGATATTGATAGTTTTCCAGATTTCCAGGTTTTCCTGTTCTTCCGCGCTGGCTCCAGGGACGAATGGTCGAGCGCATTCCGTCGCGCAGGTTCTTTGCGTGATGTTCGCAGTGCGTTTTTCGCGCATCGGAGCGCCCTCGAAGATTCCAAGCTGCATGCTGTGTTACTCTTGGGGGGTCCGCGAGTCGCAGTTGCCGTGGCGCTGTTTTCGAGGTAGCCCCTTCGAGTGCTGTTCGCGGGCGCAGCGCGCGGCGCGCGCTGCGCACAATCGCGCGCGGCGCGGCGCGTGAACCAGCCGGCCGCGCCCGTCGGACCGCCCGGACATGATTTCTGGATTGTAAAATGCGTCAGAAGACGCTTCCGCTTTTTCCCGCGCAAGCGGTTCCGGAATTTTTCAAAAAGGAGCCCGGAAATTTCTCCAAAAAACAGTTTTGAGGGGTGGAATGCGCCCGCCGCGCAGGACATCTGAAGCTTTCTGAAATCCGGAATTTTTCAAAATGGATTCCGGAATTTTTCAAAATCGATCCCGGAAGTTTTCAAAAACGTATCTGGTACGTTTCAAAATGTAGGCCGGACATGTTCGAAAATGCCCCCAGATTTGTTCAACTTTACCCCCGGAGAAATTTCCAGGGTCGAGGATGCTTTGCCTTGCCAGGTCTTTGGAAATCCGCCGAGGCGCGCGGCGCGCGGCGGCGGGCAATACGACGGTGCGCCACCGTCCCCCCCGCGCTCGGCAACGAGAAGGGGGGTCAGCAACTGCCAAATAACCCCTTACGGGCGACCACTCGATTGCGAATGGGTGACTGACCAGCGGCGCCAGCCAGCCAGAGTAGACAATACTCGACGCAAGGTGCACCCCGCGCGAAGGCTGTTAGAAATCCCGGAATTTCCGGAACGTATCAATAGCACGGTGTGTCAATAGATTCTTCCCGTCCTCGTTCGGTCGTTCATTAGTTTTCTCTTTGCTCGTCTTTGCTCTCTTTCCCTCCACCGCGACGGCTGGGGACGAGAGCTAACCGACGGTACCAATTTCGAATCGACCCGCCTTTAGCTTCAGGCCTCATGCAGGATGAGGAGGAGGAGGAGGAGGAGGAGGAGGAGGAGGAGGAGGGGGAAGGAACAGGAAGAGGAGGGGGAAGGAGGAGGAGGCGGAGGAGGAGGAGGAGGAGGAGGAGGAGGAGGAGGAGGGGGAAGGATGAGGCGGAGGAGGATGCGGAGGAGGCGGAGGAGGAGGAGGAGGAGGAGGAGGAGGAGGCGAGGTGGTGGCAGTCGAGTCGCCGGTGAGAAGGTGCGCGGCCACACGCTCAGCCCCCCTCCCTCCTTGGGTTCCTGCCGGCCGGCGCGCCCGTGGAGCGAGATCGGGCAAGGAGTGTGCCGATGGGGGTCGCGGTCGGAGGCTTACGTCGGGCGTGTCCCTCTACAGCAGGAACATCCAAAGACAGTCCCAGAAAGTAGTCTGGGGACCATTTGTCTAGCCTTTTTTGGCGATGCTTGAGTTTTTGGTAAACAAATCAGTTAACAAGTCCCCGATCCGCCTGCAGGGGGACATGCCCGACCTGAGCGGAGGCGGGTGCGGTGCGGTGTGCGGCCTTCCCGGCGGATGGCGGGGTCCCATCCGAGCTGTCCGATGTGGGCGGCCCGATCTCAGGCGATCTCGCACAGATGGAGGAGGGTCCCCTAGAGGGCCCCCCTAAAGGGGGTGGCATAGAGATGGGTGATCTAGATGGGGTGGCCCGAATGGGGAGGCATCAGGGTCGGTCATGGGGGTTTTCCGGGCTCTTTCTCCTGAGGTTCTCGGTCGGGCGGTTGGCAATAGGGGGTGGCCTGCATGGGGTGCCCAGAGGGCCCCCCCTAAATGGGGTGACCTCAATTTAGGCGATCGCAAGCATGCATCACGGCGGCGTGGGTTAGAGACGGGTCCCGCTTCCATGGGACATCGCACATCTCCGCCGCCGAGCGAGGCGCCGTCGGCCGCATCTTGGGGAGGGCACCTCCCCCGATCCATGGATTTGGCGACCGCGCGCCAAATCCATGGATCGCTAATCCATACTTGCGATCCCCCGACCGGCGGATGGCGGGATCCCGTCCGATCTGTCCGATGTGGTCGGCCCGAGCGGTCCCTGCGGTGCTCCGACCGGTCCGGTGCGGCTGGCCCGAGCCGACGCGGCTCCGCGGCGCTCCCTCGAAGCGGCTCCGCGGCCCCGAGTCGCCGCGGGGCAGCCGGGCGCGGCCGTTCCGGTGCGATCTCGGGACGCCGTGCCGATGCGGCCCGACCCAACGCGCGGTCCTGTCCGATCCGACTTCCCGAGGAGTTGCTGACGACCTCCGCTGCCCCACAGGCCCCCTCGGGTGCTGAACAGATGACGACGGGAGGTCTTTCCGAATCTTCGGCCTCTGGGGGCCCTGACTGGCCCTCGGGACCGTCAACAAAACGACTGGGGATGAAAAGCCGGTCCCGGGGAGTGGGTCCGGACCTCTCTTGGGGGGTCGACGCCATGCACAGACATGACGACGTCGGGGGTCTGGGCCCGATGCGCTCGTTTGGCGACGCGGCGCGTGCCCCGTTCCAGGCGTCGCTGGCAGCGCGCCGCGTGTTGGCTCGGCACGTGTGGGCCCGCGCTCGTAGGGGGGCCACGTGCGAGACCTGCCCCTCCCCCCCCCCAGGATGTCTGGCAGGGAGGGTGGGCCTCACTTCGCTCAAGAGCTCCCGAGCGAAGCGAGCCCCACCCTCCCCCCCGCAGAAGTCGTGGGCGGGTGGGGGTGGGGTTTGCATGTGGCCTTCTACCGCGCTCTGGCAATCGTATGGCGCCAGACCCAGGTTGCCAGGGCTCGTTTCGATCCCTCCGATTCGATTCGAATCGACTTTGATGGCTTCCGATTCCGATTCTGTTCGGCTTCAGACTCCGATGCGGACCCCGATGTCTCACTGAGGCCTTACTTCCCTGCCGATTTCAATCGATTCGACTCCTCCCGACTTGGCTGCCGATTTCAGCCGATCCGATTCATTCCGATCGCCGATTCGACTTATACATATAACGGCGCACCGGGTCCGGGGGCCCGGGGCCGGGACCACGACCGCAAATGTGGGGACTGGGGGCTCTGGAGGCGCCGGAGGCCCACAGAATGCCATTAGAAAACGCCAGGAGAGCCCCAAGACGCTCCAAGAGAGACCCGAGACACCCAAAGGTCGCTCTGAGACGCCCAGCATTGCCTCCGGACGGCTTCAGAAGCCCCCAAGACGCCCCAAAAGGCGTCCAAGCCGCGCCCGAAGAGATCTCCAAAAGGCAAAAACAGCCCCGCTCCCTTCGTAAAACGTATATTTTTACTACATCAATAGTTGTCGCTGCCGTACAGTTCATGACGACGCCGGAGGCCCCCAAGACAGCCCCAAGCCAGCCCAAGAGGCGCCCCAGAGGGCCCCAAGACAGCCCAAGAGAGCCTCAAGACGGCCCAAGAGGCGCCCAGAACAGCCCAAGTGCGGCCCTGAGGCCCACAAAAGGCTACCAGAAAGGACTCGGGACGTTCCAAACGCGACCCGAGACGCCCAATGGTCGCACCAAGACGCCCAACATCGCCCTAGACGGCTTCAGAAGCCGCCAAGACGCCCCAAAAGGCCTCCAAGACGCGCCCGAAGAGATTTCCAAAAGGGCAAAATAGCCCCATTCCCTTCGCAAAACGTATATTTTTACTACCTCAATTGTTTTCGCTGTCGTATAGTTCTTGACCACATCAGAGGCTCCCGAGACCGCCCCAAGACAACCTAAGTGGCGCCCCAGAGGGCCCCAAGACAGCCCAAGAGAGCCCCAAGACGGCCGATGAGGCGCCTAAAACAACCCAAGTGCGCCCCTGAGGCTTACAAAAAGCTACCAGAAAGCATTTAATACGCCCAAAGGTCACCCAAGACGCCCAACATTGCCTCCAGACGGCTTCAGAAGCCCCCAAGACGCCCCAAAAGGCCTCCAAGACGCGCTCGAAGAGATCTCCAAATTGCAAAAATAGCCCCATTCCCTTCGTATAACGTATATTTGTGCCATATCAATTGTTTTCGCTGTCGTACACTTCTTGACGACATCGAAAGCCCCCAATACTACCCCAAGGCAGCCGGGGAGGCGCCCCAGAGGGCCCCAAGACGGCCCAAGAGAGCCCCAAGGCGGCCCAAGACGCGCCCAAAACAGCCCAAGTGCGCCCCTGAGGCCCACCTATTGGATTTGGCTCATGACCCTCGTGATATCAGAGAAGGTACGAACACCGTTTTTATATTCAGCTGTCTGCGGCATGCCCCGCCACCGTGCCAGCGCAGCTCTTGTGACACCTCTTGTCTCTATTGAAGACGCCCCAAAACAGCCCAAGTGCGCCCCTGAGGCCCACCTACTGGATTTGGCTCAGGACTCTCGTGATATCAGAGAAGGTACGAACACC
Source organism: Prorocentrum cordatum (assembly GCA_963575745.1). NCBI lineage: Eukaryota > Dinophyceae > Prorocentrales > Prorocentraceae > Prorocentrum > Prorocentrum cordatum. The sequence continues at coordinate 62,229 of CAUYUJ010019868.1, read as the reverse complement.
GTTTTTATATTCAGCTGTCTGCGGCATGCCCCGCCACCGTGCCAGCGCAGCTCTTGTGACACCTCTTGTCTCTATTGAAGACGCCTAATGCGAATCACCACCGCCCCCTTGCCTTATTGGAAACGTTTATGTGGCCAAACGTTGGGCCAAAGTTTGTCCAAGGTATTGGGCTATGTGTTCCCACAGCCGTTGTGGAAACCCCTGGGGAACACTTGGGGGAGGAAGAGGGAGAGGATTAGACGCAGGAGCAAAAGGTGGAGGAGGAGGAGGAGGAGGAGGAGGAGGAGGAGGAGGAGGGAGGAGGAGGAGGAGGAGGAGGAGGAGGAGGAGTAGGCCTCTCGGGGGCCTCCTGAGGGCCTCTTGGGGGCCTCTTGGGAGCTTCTCGGGGCCTCTTGGGCCGTCTTCTGTCGTCTGACGCCTGCGGAGGCCGTCTTTGAGGCCTCTCTGGGCCGCCTTGGGGCCTTCTTGGGGCGGTCCAGGGCAGTCTTGAATGTCTATTGGGCCGTCTTGGAACCCTCTAGGGACCTTCTTGGAGGCCTCTTAGGCAATCTTGGGGCCCTCTTGGGCAGTCTTGGGGCCTTTTTGGGCGCCTCTTGGGCTGTTTTGGGGCCACCTTGGGGGCCTTTTGGACCTTTCTGGGCCGTCGGAAGCCAAACAAATGAGAACGCTAAAATCGCTTCAAACGTGCCGCCGCATATTGTCGACCTCTGCGCGGCGTCGGACGCCGAGCCGCTTGGCCAAAATATTCCGGAAGCCGTTTGGCTAAAATATCTTTGATGGCGCTCGCCCTTCTCTTGCGCCTTGCTTAGGTTCAATTGGGCTTAACCTACGCTCATGTGGGGTAGTTCGAGGGCACCTGGAGGCTCTACGCGGCCGTCTAGGCGTAGGATGCGCAGGATGGGTCACACGTGACAGCTTTCGTCTTCCCTTGTGGACTAGCCCTTCTGAGTCGTCAAATTCGACACCTCTTGTTATCACGTTTCTCCCGGCTCTCATGAACACTGCCTGGATTGTCTAGGGGCCCACCTACGCTTGTGCGGGGTTTGGATGGGGCTGCCGCGTGCTTAGCCCGAGATGCAGGATGCGCTGGATGCGTTGCGTGTGGTACCGAGCGTCTTCTCTTCTGGACAAACCACTCCCCGTCGTCATCGGCCTGTTTCTGGGGTTGCCTTGGGCTTCTGTGGGGCGGTTTCGGAGAGCCCTGGAGGTCCTCCAGGGCTGTGTTTGGCCAACTAACCCCAGCGTCGGGTGCCGAAGAGGGAGAGGATGAGAAGAGGGAGCAAAGGGAAAAGGAGGAGAAGGAGGAGGAGGAGGAGGAGGAGGAGGAGGCAGTAGGCCTCTTGGGGGCCTCCTGAGGGCCTCTTGGGGGCCTCTTGGGAGCTTCTCGGGGCCTCTTGGGCCGTCTTCTGTCGTCTGGCGCCTGCGGAGGCCGTCTTTCAGTCCTCTCTGGGCCGCCTTGGGGCCTTTTTGGGGCGGTTCAGGGCAATCGTGGATGTCTATTGGGCCGTCTGGGAACCCTCTAGGAACCTTCTTGGAGGCTTCTTCAGCAATCTTGGGGCCCCCTTGGGCAGTCCTGGGGCCTTCTTGGGAGCCTCTCGGGCTGTCTTGGGGCCATCTTGGTGCCTTCTGGGCCTTTCTGGGCCGTCGGAAGCCACACAAATAAGAACGCACAAATCGCCACAAACGTGCCGCCGAATACTGTCGACCTCTGCGCGGCGTCGGACGCCGAGCCGCGTGGCCAAAATATCCCGGACGCCGCGTGGCTTAGTGCCCGAAGTGCTCCAAGGCTCTGGTGGCTCGCCAGAATCATCGGACAGGCGGCTGGTTCTTCGGATGCAGTCAGTTTCCGGACTGCAAGGGCACGCTGAACTACAACGAGGGCGAGCAGAGGCTGCGCGAGGCGCGGCCACCGCCGTCTTCGGCCTGAGCACACTCCACACCGGGGCCCAGAGGGGCCCCTCGCGGGCGCCACGTGCGCCCAGTACCCGGGGAAGGATGTTTGGAGATGGTGCTTATGGTGAGTGCAGACAGTGACACGTCTGACGTACCAGTGGCGCTCATCGATACCGGTTGCACAAGATGTATGCACGGCAAACACTGGCGGGAGCTGTTCGAGAAGAGGTGCCTGCATCCCCGCGGCCTCGAGATCAAGGTGACGGACCGCGTGAGGAGTTTCTCCTCGGCCTTTGGCAAGAGGCAGGAGGGGCGCGCGGTCGAGATCCCGGTCGCCCTTGGCGGCCGCCGCGGGGTGATCTTCAGCGCGGAGATGGAGGACTGCGACACCCCGCTCCTGGTCAGCCTGGCGTCGCAGGAGGCGCTGGGTGCCGTGCTCCACTTGAAGGAGATGCGGATGGAGCTGCAGACGCTCGCCGTGGACGTGCAGCTGCTCAAGGTGGGCGGTCACTTGGCAGTGCGACTTGATGACTGGGGAGACGATGACGGTCACCGATCGGCAGCAGCTTCGAGTTCAAGATCAGCGACGGCGATCTCGAATAATAGGGACTCGGAGTTCTTCTACGCGCAGGCGCAGAAGGAGTCGGTCTTCGAGGAGTCCGACGGCGAGGAGATCCGAGTCGAGGAGGAGGTTGGCCACGCATTCCTGTCGAAGGATCGCGGTGTGCTGGCCACCGACGCGACAGGGATCCTCTCCAAGACGACTCGGAAGAAGCTCGAGTCCACCTGGCGTGAGCTTCGTGGAGAGGATCGTCGACTACGGGAGGAGCTACTTCGACCGAGGTTCGAGGCGGAGCGTTTCGTGACCGCCGACTTCCAGACCACGGTGGTGTTCGAGCCGTTCGGTGGAGAGCACATCCTGACGCGCTACGGTGCAAAGGAGTACGGTTGGATGCAGTCTCAGCCGCTGGACGTGGACCACTCTCCCGACTATGACCTGCTCAAGGGCCCTGGACGGGCCTTACTCTACCGGATCCTCGACCTGCACTGGCCTTACATCACAGTGTTGGCTTTTCCATGTCATCCGTGGTCTTTGATGACCAACATGAACAAGCTCATCGACTGGGATGAGGTCCGCAGGAGTGCTCGTCGTTATCTTTTGCTCGTTCGACGGGCATCTCGATGTGTGCATGCGAGAGGACGGCATTTCTTGATAGAGCAGCCTTTGACAGCACTTTCTTGGGAGTATGATGGCATCCTGATACGTTTGTGGGATTTGGAAGGTGTTGTGTTTGTGCGCGGAGATCAATGTGCCTACGGAGCCTGCGACAGGGACACGGGCAAGCCGATCAAGAAGCCGACGGGGTGGCTCGCGAACAGCGCAGCGGTGGCGAACCAACTGAGCAAGCGCTGTGCCTGTCCGCCCGGCGCCCACCAGCAGCTGCTCGGGAGGAACTCGGGCGGCTATCGGGCGCAGCAGGCGGCAGCCTACCCCGTGGGCCTCGCGAAGGCCTTCTGTCGCGGCGTGCTCCAGCAGATGCAGATCGACTACCGCAGCTCGCTGGTCATGGATGCGGCCTTCCCGGTGGAGGATGCTTGCCCTCACGAGCGTCCGCGATCGCGGAGCCCGCCGCGGGGAGAGCCTGTGCCAGAGGAGGCGCACCAGGAGGGCCCGCCTCTCGGAGAGGACGCGCCGCCTGCCGAGGCGGCGGCGGAGGCCGCAGAGGCACCGGCCGAGGTGCCCGTGAGGCCCAGGCGCGGCCGAGCGCCTGCTCGCCGCGAGCGCGGCGTGCCTCCTGGCGGACGCCCGCTGGGCTTCCGCCGGGGACGGCGTACGCAGTACGGCGAGTTCGAGCTGCTGACGGTGGAGCTGTGCGCTGAGCTGGACACGTTCCGGAGTTGGCATAGGAGGTTACTGGAGAAGATGGGCGAGGATATCGAGACGATCATCTGGGGCTCGGACCTCTTCCTGGAGGAGCTGGGAGGAGTCATCAGCGAGCCGCTGAAGATGGTGAAGGCTAGACGCGGGGGTCAGCGGCTCCAGACAGCGCAGCCGCAGCTGCACGCCGCGGACGCCCCGCTCAGGATGGTCACTACGCTCAAGGGCGACCAGCTCTTCAGGCTAGACTTCGAGGACTGGTCGCAACAGTCACTGCAAGCACGACGGCGCTGGTTGCCACGACATCTACTCGAGAACGACGTGGTGGTCTTCTACTTCGCGGGCTAGGAGCGGGGCGACCTGCCCGAGGGGCCGGCTGCAGCACAGCAGCGGGACGCCTCACGGGAGAGGAAGCGACGTTGGGAGCTGTTGCCGAGAGCCGCCAAGAGGGCGATCGAGAGGGTGCACGTGAACCTCGGGCACCCCTCGCGGCCAGCGCTGCTCAGGGCGTTGCGCCTGGGCAAGGCAACGGCGCTGGCGCTGAAGGCAGCGAGGCTGTTTGTTTGTGAGAGCTGCCGGCGAGCGCAGCGACCCAGCATCCCACGTCCGAGTCAGCTCCCGAGGGTCGACGAGTTTAACGTGCTGCTCGCGATGGACTGCTTCGAGAATGTCGACAGCGCCGGCAACAACTGGGACTTCCTTGGCATCATGTGTATGGGGGCGAACTTCCACGTGGTCTGCCTGCTGGAGGACACTCACAAGAACCCCAAGGCCTCGGAGGTCAGGAAGTTCTACGAGCTCTGCTGGGTCTCCTGGGCTGGCCAGCCGGAGGAGGCGATCATGGTGGACCGCGCGCGGTCCTTCCTGGGCGAGTTCGCGGATTACCTGGAGCAGGAGGGCGTGCGCTTGGACTCGGCCGCTCTGGCCTCGCCGTGGCACATCGGCAAGATGGAGCGCCACGACGGCATCTGGAACTCGATGCTCACGAGGGTGGTGCACGACAAGCAGGTGGCGGGCCTTGAGGAGATGAGAACGGCAGTGACGGAGTGCAACAGGGCCAAGAACACGTTGGCCCGGCGGGCTGGTTTCAGTCCCTACCTCTGGGTCCTCGGACGAGATGTTCGCCTCCCGGCGAGCCTCGCGGACGACGCCGAGGTGGAGCGTGTGGGCGAGCAGGTGGCAGCTGCTACGCCGGGCTCGCGTTTTGCCCGCGAGGTGGAGATCAGGACCCGGTGCCGGATGGCTTTCATCCAGACCGACCCGGAGGATCGACTTCTACGAGCGGAGCTTCGACAGATACGACCGACGAGAGGGCCGTTCGTGGTTGGCCAGTGGGTGCTTTTCTACGACCAAGCGCAGCCAGCCAAGCATCGACCTGAGCATCCAGACAACTGGCGAGGGCTGGCGCGCGTGATCGGACATGAGGGACGGCATGGAGTGTGGCTTGCTTCCCGTGGCCTCACCGTGCTCGCGAGCCCGGAGCACCTGGCTGCAGCGACTGGCCACGAGATCCACGCCTGGAGATCGATTGCGCAGGAGCAGGAGTTGGTGCACGACACGCCCGTCAGCGGCGGCAGCGGCTTCGTGGACCTGCGAGGCCGGCCCAAGCCCCCCGCCGCGGCGGGGCAGGAGCCCGCTGAGCAGGGCGACCAGAGCGGCATGGACGTCGGGCCGCGGGCGGAGGTGCCGGAGGAGCCGCAGCCCGCCTCGGCTCCGCCTGAGCCGGAGGCGCCTCCGGCCCCGCCTGAGGCGGAGGCTCCCCGCGCGGCTCCAGCCGCGCCCGAGCCGCCCGCGGCGCCAGCCCCAGCTGTGGGGGCTGAGGACGTGCCCGTGCCGCCCGACCTGGACTTCGACGCGATGGAGTTCGACGCGGCGATGCAGGAGATCATGAGGGACGACGGCGACGATGACTGGCACCCCGACTCCCACGGGGTGCACGCGGAGCCCGAGCCGGGGGCCTCTCGGCATCGGCGTCCTGGGAGTCTCCTGGAGGAAGAGGAGACTGAGGAGCGCCGCGAGCGGGAGGCCAAGCGACGGCGCCTGCTGGACGATGTCCCTGTCTCGATCCGACAGGGGACTGCAGGATCCAGCCTCTCGGCGCCTGTCGACTCGGCGAAGTTCGTGCTGGACAATGACCTGGATGAGTTCATGGAGGCCGGCTTGGAGACGTACCAGCAGGGTGAGGCTTTCTTCGTCCAGGAGGGCATTGGCAAGGAGGAGTTCATCTTCGGGCTGATGCGGAATGAGTTCGAGCACGCTTTCCTGACGAAGAAGCCTGGGAGGAAGGAGATCAAGCTCGGCAGCTTGCCTGAGGGGCAACGCCGGATGTTCATGGATCGAGGTGGCAGCCGTGATGCAGAGTGGCGATCCTGGCAGGACTTTGACGCGGCTGAGCCGATCCCGCCGGATGAGAGCGAGGCGCTCCGCGCGGACAAGGCCAACATCATCATCCCGATGCGCTGGGTGGATACCGACAAGAACGACGGGAAGTATGATGAGGCCGGAGCCCCTCTTCCGCTGCTCGCGAAGGGCCGCCTGGTCGTGGTGGGCTTTCGCGACCGCTTGCTGGGTATGTTCAGGCGGGACGCTCCCACTGCCTCACGGCTGGCGGGGGCGCTGCTCCTGACGCTGGCGGCGGCCATGGGCATGATCCTCTCCCTGGGCGACGTCAAGAACGCCTACTTCAATGTGCAGAACCTGCAGCGCGAGGTCTACCTGGAGCAGCCTCGAGGAGGCCTGCCTGGCCTTGCCCCAGGCCAGTTGCTGAGGGCCCGCAAGGCCATCGACGGCTTCGCGGAGGCAGCAAGGCTATTATGGCTAGCGCTGCGTGACGCCTTGCTGTCCGACGGCTGGCTTCAGTCGCGCCTGGAGCCGGCGCTCTTCTACAAGCGCGTGGACGGGCAGCTGAAGGGCATCGCGGTCTCGCACGTTGACGACGTGCTGGTGGCGAGGATGAAGGACACGCAGCTGTCGGACCTCTTGCCGAAGGTCCTGGGTGCGTTCCAGTGGAAGTGGAGCGAGCTGCCCTTCACCTTCCGCGGCCGTGAGCTTTCAAGTGATCCGAGAGGTTTTCTGGTTAAGATGGTGAACTACGCAACTTCCCTCAAGCCGATCAAGATCCCAGCAGGACGAAGGAAGCAGTTGCAGGAGGACTTGAACGAGGATGAGGCGAAGGAACTGCTGAGGGTATCTGGTGAGATCGGCTGGCTAGGTCGACAGTGCCGACTCGACCTGGCCTTCCTCTCGGGCGAGCTGCAGAGGGCCCGAGCGGCCCCGTGTGTGGCGGGCCTGGCGAAGGCGAACCTGGCGGTGTCTGAGGCCAAGAAGGGCGCTGAGGTCGCGCTGGTTTACCCGGCCAACTTGAGGCTGTCCAGCGCTGTGATCGGCGCGGCCGTGGACGCGGGTCACGCGAACGGCCCGGAGCACGACGACATCGAGCGCTACAAGAGCTGCGGTGGCCACGTGGTGCTCCGCACGACCGACGGCATCCTGGCCGGACACCAAGCACCGGTGGCAGTTCTGGACTGGAAGAGCGGCATGACGCAGCGTGTGTGCCGCTCAACCTTGGCGGCGGAGGCCAGTCACCTGGCAGACGCAGTGGAGGCCGTCGACTGGGCGGCAGTGCTGTTCAGAGAGGCTACGAATGTCTCGGTGGATTTGCTCAACTGGCAGGGGGAGGTGCAGCGGCTTCCCCGCTTTTGGGCAACAGACGCAAAGTCCGTCTACGACCACCTCACGAAGGAGGGCTCGGCTAAGAGCAAGGACAAGAGGATGGCGATCGAGGGCGCCTTGCTCAGAGAGGTGCTGCGCTGCGAGAACACCCACCTCAGGTGGATTGACGGCTCGCAGAACATCGCAGATGTGCTGACGAAGCTTGGGGTGGACAAGGTCTACCTCTACAAGGTGCTGCGGGAGGCCAAATGGAGCCTGGTGCAGGGCCCGGCGGCGGCGGCGATCAAGATGAAGAAGAGTACGTGCTAGCCGCAAGACCGCCATCGACACTAGGAAGACTGAGAAGAGGCAGCAGGACAAACTCGTGAGAGCGAATGAGATGCGGGACATCGCAGATTGAGGTGACAGCCAGGCGGTTTTCGGCGTCTCCTTTTGAGGGCGTGTGAAGATTTCCAGGCTCGCCTCAACCCGCCTATCCCTTTCCTCTTTGCTCTCCCTCTGCCCCTCTCCCGTGCTCCCGCAACCGCTGTGGGCCCAAGCCTGGGGCCCCAGGTTTTACTGCCTCTCGGGCGGCCCGCGCCCGAGACTGGTGAGCCTGCCGGCGCGCTGGTCGGAGCAAAAGGGGTTGCGCCCACTCGGATTGCAGCAGAGCAGCAGATCGGAGTTCAAACCAGACCTGAGGTGGTTTAACCAATTTCGCCCGAGATCATCCTTTTCTGGGTTCAGAGATGTCCTGTCAATGTTGTCGCCAATGACCCATTTGACAATCTGTGTCCCTTGTCAGATGAGCACTCGGGGGGAGTGCAACCCTCCGTGTTTCCGGTGGCAGATATGCCAATCGGGGCCACCCGTCGAACGGGCGAGGATAGCTGGGCACCACATGAGGCGAGTTCCCCGCCCTCTGCTGAAGTGATTTTGGGAGAGGGATGAGATGATACGCGACGTTCGTCCCGCCGCTCGCCGTCCGGGCCGTCCGGGTCGCCGTCCAGGTCGGGGGAAGGCCTTACGGCTGGTGCCGCCGACCCGGACGGCGACCACGGCGGCGTCGGCGGCGGCGACGATGCTTCGTGGGGCCTCTTCGGGGCGCGCTCATAGGCCTCTGGGGGGCAGTCTTGGGGCCTCTTGAGAGCTTCTTGGGGGCCTCTTGGAGCCTCTTAGGGGTCCCTTCGGGCTTCCCGGGGGCCTCTTGGGGGCCACTTGGGGCCTCCTGGGAGCTTCTCGGGGCCGAGGGCTTGAACTGTTCGTTCGGGCTCCTGTCTGGGCACCCTCTTGGAGCCGTTTTGGTGGCTTCTGAGGCCGTCTGGGAGGCCTCTCGGGCTGTCCTGGGGCCCTCTTGGGTCGTTTTGGGGTCGTCTTGGAGACCTCGTTGAGGCCTTTTGTGCCGATCTTGGTGGCATCTTGGGCCGTCTTGAGGCGCCAGGAAGCCGAAAAGGCGAGAACGCCAGACTCTTTTCACAATCCCAGAGAAAATGATTGAATGTTGCCTGTTGGGGCTCTCTTGGTGTGCTCTTGGAGGCCCCTTCGAGCGTTTTGGAAGCCGCTTGGGTTGTCAGGAGGCCATCTTTGGCGTCTTGGACTGATTGTTCGGCGATTCGGGGCCCTCTTGGACCGTCTTGATTCGCTAACCCCCCCTTTGCGTAGCCTTCTATTGAAAGGCTGCGACCCCAGTTTGTTCTTTCGCTATGTTAGGCTGATTCCCGATTTGTTTTAGACTAGATCGTGATCTAGTATATGTATATGTATATATATATAGATATGGATTCGATTGTGGGCTCTCTTGGGCTTCCGATCTCCGTGCTGAGCTCCGTGCTTTGTGGGTGGATTTCTCAAGCTCTCCCCCGCCTCTGGCGGTGTGCGTTGCGAGCAGGAACACAGCAGAGCCACATGGAAGTGCGGCATTGACAGTGTAGCTCCGCACACGTGACAAATGTTAACGAGCAGGAGCGCAGCAACGCCTCAGGGAGCGAGGCATTGACAGTATCGAGGTTGTCGCTGGGCTGGGAGAGATGTTGTGGCGTGCCGGGGCGGGCGAGGCATTGACAGTGACATTGTTGTGTGCCGGGGCGGCGGAGATGCCGAGAGCGATCTTGGGGGGGGGGGGGCGCCGAGGTTAGCACTGAATCATGGCCCAGCGTGCCAGTGCCTCGGCGGCCTGCGCCGCCTGCCTGCTCGGAGGGGGGAGGAGGAGGAGGAGGAGGAGGAGGAGGAGGAGGAGGAGGAGGAAGGCACTTTCTCGGGAAGGCGTGCCGGATGCGCCGCAAATCCGAGGAGCACCAATTCTTGTACAACGAGCGCACTTCGGCTTTGATCAAAACATGGTTTTCCAGGTTCGGTGTGCAGCCTTTGTTTATCAAGGTGCTTAAGGCAGTATTCAAGAGTGCTTGGAGAGAGACCCACATGCCGCCACACAGAGGGGTACGATACTTAGAGAAAGCCCGTTCTTATAGGAGTAGACTTTGGTGGGAACCTTGCAAGAACGACTACAAGAGACGTCGCCGGGAAGGCCTCCTTCATGCATCAGCGGGAAAGTTCGCTCTGTGGGAAGATATATTCTGCGATTTCTGGGGCCCGGAATGGAGGGTCAAGAGGGACTCGCAGTCGACTGAGCAGGAATGGATGGGCATGGTCCCGGATTTCTGCGAGAGTGTATGCGTAGCGTGGGATTTACCTGTGTTGGGGATCATCCGTCGGGCGGACGCTGGAGATTCTTTTGCGCCTCCGGTCAAACGGCTCAGAGTAAAAACATACGTGCTGGAGGACATGCCGGCCGAGCACGCCATGCCGGGATTCACGGACAAACCCTTCGACTGGGACACGGCGCGACGAAGATTTGTTATCGTATGTGATTGCAAGCCAGTCGTAGATATCTTAATGGGTCACGACGTGCCGTTGCCGACGGTGGAGCAACACGTCCCAGTTTTCAGCCGGATCTCAAGTCGGCTGGCGAAGCTCATTTCATTAGACATTTTGCCATGCCGGTCTCACTTGGACCTCATCTTGTGGAAGAAGCGGGAGTTTAACCAGCGGGCCGACTATTTGGCGAACGTGACAATGGATATGTCGACCTCTTGGCAGAAGGTCTTCCACTGGCTGTCTTTAGGGTGGGTTTAGGTTGAGTTGGTTGAGTGTTTTTTTGTTTTGATGCCGACGACGATTGTAATGATGGTGGTTCTCAAATCGTAGTGCTGATGGTGGTGGCGATGGTGATGGTGATGATGGTGGTGCTCATCACATCCAGAATCACCGTCGTCACCATCACCATCATCACCATCACAACCGCCCTCACCATACCATCACCACCATCCCCATCATCATCATCATCATCATCATCACCATCCATACCATCAGCATCGCCATCACCATCACCATCGTCACCATTGTGGTCCGTAGGACTTGGTTCAAGGTAATGTCGTCGTCCGCTCCTGCGGTTTCCCCGAGCCCTCCTTCGGTTTCCCCGAGCCCCGCGGCCTCCCCGAACCCTGCGGCCTCGTCCTCTCCTTTGGTTTCCCCGAGCCCTGCTTCTTCGAGAGCGCCCTCGGCGGCTTCTTCGACAGCGGCCGCGGCGGTTTCTTCGAGAGCGGCATCCTCGAGCCGTGCGGCCTCGTCGAGAGCGTCCCCGTCGAGCCGCGCGGCCTCGGCGGCCTCGTCGAGGGCAGCTTCGCCAAGCCGTGGCAGCTGCAACAGCTCGGACGCCGATGCTGACGTAGGGTCCGACGCCGACGGCGCCGACGGAGTTGCCGACGCAGCGGGCTCCGAAGAGGACAGCGGCTCCAACAGCGGCTCCGACAGCGGCTCCGACGAGGACAGCGGCTCCAGCAGCGAGGCAGCCGCGGCTGCAAGAGCGAAGGCGAAGGCCGCCCCGAGCAAAGTAGTCGAGGAGTTCCAGCCTTCGTTGTCCATGACCCTGGAGGAGCACGTCGCCAGCCACGACTACCCAAAGCACGTCTCCACCTGCGGCGCTTGCAAATTTTGGAAGAACAAGGAGAAGTGGAGCGCCTCGATGTCTGCGACGAATCCAGTAACACTGAAGAGTGAAACTTGGATAGGCTGCGTAGGTGGTAGATTTGCAGTCTGCTTGTTCTGCTCGGCGTTCAAGGGCGCTCGTTGCATATCCACCCTAGGCCAGGGATCCGGGAGTTTCCAACGCAAGGAAAACCTCGTGCGCCATGCGCAGCGCGAGGAGCACCAAGCACCCCACAACGGCTGCATCGTCCAGTTCCTTCAGTAGTTTCGACGTGTGGCGGGATGCGTTCGTTGGGGGCGACCGCCAAGTTTTGGAGTCTAGTCCGCAGCGCCGAAGGCCGGTGACCACCATGGCTCAGCACGAGAAGATCATCAAGCAGAGGATCCTCAAACATGGTGCTGTTTTTCGTTTGGCTGCGGACGGCCTCGACCGCGCGTACCAGGTCGAAATTGGCACCGAGCTGTGGTCGATCTCGAAGGCTTTGGACTTCCTCCCAAGCTACGGTCTCAAGGCAGGCTGGCTGGAACAGCTGGGCCCCAGAGGGCCCTGGATCGTGGATCGGGCGATCGGGATGCGGGAGTTCCCGCGGGGCATGGACTGCGACGGCAAGGCTTCCACGCTGGAGGAGTGCGTCCGTCGCGCGTGCCAGGCGGCAGGCGGGGAGCTGGACGGGGACTTGCGCGGGCATGTGCGACAGGAGACTCGGGCATGGTGCAGCGATGGGGCGGATCTAAGTGCACCCCTGGCTGCAACAGCTACGTTCCCTGGGCTGGCGTGTCACGCGTGGGGCGAGTCTCACTCGCCCCATAAGGTTCTGGCGAATTCGATGAAAGGAGACAGCGAAATAACGAGCACGGACAAGCTGCTGGTAACGGGTAAGAAGCCGCCAAGTCTGGCCAAGTTCCTGACTACCTCCACCGTGTTCCGCAATGCACCCGGGGAGCAGCAGCTGGTGGAAGACGGCGCTGCGTTCGTCAAAAACTGCGGCTGGGCCCCCCGGCGTTTCAACAGTCGGGCGAGGCCCTCAGCACGGCAAAGCCGGCGTTGGGAAGTCATTTTCCAGGCGCTCGGAGTGGAGCCTCAGGGGAAGGACAAAGATCGGCGCGTTCTCGCCCGACAGATTCTGGAAGGGCTCGGGGGCGAAAACAGTTCGCGCCTGCTCCTGGGGGGGTAGCTGGCCGACTTGAGCGCGGAGCACTACTCCTGGGTCGCCGCCGGAGACAGGGGCAACCCCGACGCTGCCAGCGTTCAATCCAGGGCCGCCGCTCTCCTCTCCAAGCTGGATACATTGTTCGTCCATGGGAATATTCCGGGCATCCCCAACACGTGTACTGGCGTCACCCTCACGTTTCTGACGGCCACGAAGCGGTTCGCGTGCGGCACTGGCGTCCAGACCGTTGGTATCGGCGATTGGGGAACGGAGCCCCGAGCCCGCGAAGCCGCCCACGCGGCTCTTCGACGAGCGCAGGGGATCGCGGCCAATGTGAAGGAGACCACGAAGCTATATCGGCCAGAGCATTATTGGTTGCACTCCTTGACAGCCTTTCGCTTGCCTTCCCCCTGTCCCTGTCTGCAACAGAGCATGCAACAGAAGCCGAGGCCTGTTTGCAGCGCATCTGCCAGGCGGCAGACCTCCCCGAGCAGGAGGCAATCTCCCAGCTGCGGCAAATGTTGCCGCGTGCCGAGGTGCATCATCGAGACGGGGGCACCGCGCGGCAGGCTTGGGGCCGCGCTGCGGTGGAGTGGCCCGAGCTCCCCAGCGGCCGCCGCCTCGTGGAGCTCTTCCTTGTATGGAAAACGAGCACGGGCAACGTGGAGAGACGATTCCGCCGTTTCTCGGAGGTGCATTGCCCCGAGAGGGCGCGGCTCCTCGATGTGTCCGTCGAGGAGTGCACGCTCGTGGACCAGGCGCCCTCCAGCAGGTTGCTGCGCGCGTGGCTGGACGACAACGAGAGCTCTGCCGCCAGTCGTTGGTGCAGGCATGTGTTCAAGCAACATGAGGTCGCGCAGGGGAAGATCGTGCCGCTGAGGAGGGCCGAGAGGCGCGACAAGGGAAGCACGCGGGAGCCTGGGGCAGCACGTCGGACAGAGGTAGGCTTCGGGCGCAGGCGAGCAGCTGCCGCCGACGCCACGGCGGCCGCTTCCCCGAGCAAGCGCGCCCGCCTTCTCGCGGAGGGCGCCCCCGATCTCGCTGCGCTGGCTCAGGAGGCGGCCCAGGCGAGCGGCGCAGATCCAGTCGGGCCCGCTGCAAAAGTCGTCGCCGCCGTCGCCAAGCGGGAGGCCAAGATCCGAGAGCGCAATCTTGGAGGGGCGAAGGCCGCCGCCAAGGCCAGGAGTACGCGAGAGAAGAAAGTCCTGCGCAGTGCCAGGCCAGCTGCGGGCCGCGACGCTTACTTGCTGCCCCCCCCGCGCCCCGCTGGGCCCATGCTGGCTCGCATGGTAGATATGGGTGCTCGCAACAAGGCGCAGCGCTTGCGTTTCAAGGCGTTCCACGACCCGGCGGACTTCCTGGACTACCTTGCCCGCCATGCGGCCAAGGGGAAGGGGAAGGGGAGCCAAGAGGAAGGTTTTTTTAGCACGGCATCTACTGGCGTGCCGCCTGCTTCGCCGGTGAAAACTATTGACCTCTGGCTGTGGCTAACGCGGATAACGCAAGCATTAAGTCGGGCCTGTCCCCCTACAGGGGAATTTTGGACGACAAATAAAACATAGCTAAAAAAATGCATGGTCAAACATCGTCCCCGAACTATTGTTGCCTATTTTTGAATATTCCTCCTGTACAGGGACAGGCCCGACTTAACGCAAGCACCCAGGAGGCCAGGAACTCAATGGGAGTCACCAGACTCAGCGAGGCTCACGCGGGCAGCATGGACCAACGGGCTCTCGGCCTCCTCGCGCCAGAAGTGCCTCTCGCACCTCTCGCAGCCGCTGCCTCGCCTCGGGCTCCTCGCCTAAATTCCTCATTGGGAGCGGGGGGAGCCACCTCGCTTGGCTCGTCCTCTGGAGCCTCAACAATGTCAGGCGACACCTCTATCACCACGCTGTCGAGCTTGGGTTGTCGGCCTCTTGGCATGCGATACTTCCGTCCCTCGAGATGATTGCGCGCCAGAGACTGACACACACACACACACACACGAGCCAGCAAGGCCAGAGAGCCGAGCGTTGAGACAGCTTTGCACCGCACGCACACATAGAGAGCCGAGTCGTCGCTGCAATCGAAGCTCAGGAATAGTTATGTGTCCTTTGGCTGCAACTTGCTGCAGCATCCCTGGCGGCAAACCCAAGCAGCCCTGTGTAGGCGGCTTCGCACTCTGCCCGAAAACAATGTCAGCTGGCGGCCAGCTGCTAGCCTGCCAACTTTCAAACACATGCCGCACCTCCGGAAAGCGCGGTACCACTCCCATTCGCGTTGGACCGAAGGGGCCCCTGGCTCCTGGGGCGAAGGCTCCCGACGGGTCAATTGGCAGCCCTGGAGGTCAGGCGCGGGCCACCGGGGCAGCAGACGGGCGGCCAGTCGGCAAATGGCCCTGAAGGATGCGCTTGCAACCCCTGGCGGGCCGCACGATTAGCTGCAGCATTGCCGAATTGCTCCCAGCGCTGCTGCTGGGTTAGATCAGGACTGTCGGCAGCGTGAGCTTTTTTTACTTTCCTAACCGAATTCAGATCACGAGAGTGTGCAATGAGCATCGTGCCCGCGTACACTTTCTTATACGAGAACGTGGCCATGGGAGGGAGCGCGAACGTGTTCACCACATTCGCACAGTCTGCGAAACCTTCCGAGGGGCCTCCAAGGTTTTGGGCAACCATGGCCAGGGCCCCAAACTCTCCCGCCTGGGGCGTCTGCGGGAGAGAGGCCAGGAGGAGGAGGAGGAGGAGGAGGAAGAGGAGGAGAGGAGGAAGGGGAGGAGGAGAGGAGGAGGAGGCAGGAGGAGAGGAGGAGAGCAAGGAAAGAGGAAAAGGAGGAGGAGGAGGAGGAGGAGGAGGAAGGATAGGAGGAGGGAGGGGATGGAGGAGGAAGGGGAGGAGGAGGAGGAGGGGGCAGGAAGGAAGAGGAGGAGGAGGCAGGAGGGAGGAGAGCCAGGAGGAGGCCGAAGAGGAGGAGGAGGGAGGAGAGGGAGGGTGAGGAGGGGGGGAGGAGGGGGAGGAGGCAGGGGAGGAGGAGGAGAAGGAGGAGGCAGGAGAGGAGGAAGGAGGAGGAAGGAGGAGGAGGAGGAGGCAGGAGGAGGAGGAGGCAGGAGGAGGAGGAGCCAGGAGGAGGCAGGAGGCAGGAGGAGGAGGCGGAGGAGGAGGAGGAGGAGGAGGCAGGAGGAGGAGGAGGCGGCAGGAGGCAGGAGGCAGGAGGAGTCGCGGCCGCCCGCCTGCACCCGCGGGCACCTCGGCGGCCGCCGCGGCCGCCTCCTCCGGGCGCGGGCGAGGGCGGGGCGGGGTGGGGGGCGGGGGGGCGGCGCAGGTGGCCCAGCGCAGAGGGGCGCCTGCTGTCCCTCGGCTCGAGCTGGAGTTCCAGATGCTTCTGGACACCTTTTGATGCGCGCCAGCCTTTCTAGACTTACCTGAAGTTATTGAAGGGGCCCCAGGACGCACAAATAAATATACACAAATAAGATTATTCCCCATAATTTCATATATGTTCTGGTTTTTTGTCTCCCCCCACGCCCCATACTTTCCTATATTTTCCTGGGAGTCGACGATTAATTGTGTCTGTGTGTTTCTTTCCCTCCTAATTACCTGAAGTTATCTGGTGCGGAGCTAGCGTTCGGGGAGTGGCCATCGCGCGCCACTGTGTGGGACGCCAGCAGGGGCAGGCGAGCAAAAGGCAGGCTTCCCCAAATCGACCGCGCAGGAGGTGAACTGACGAGACTTGCGCCTATCTACAAGCACAAGGGTATGACGCGAGACATGGCAATGTCAATTGGTTTACGTTGCCTTTCTCTTCTGAGCAGTGGTCGGTGCTTGAAGATGGCTTCCTCGACCTCCCATTGTGAGCGCTACGGCACTGCGCGCCCATCAACGTAGTCGGGACAGCCGCGCGCCCATCCCCGCAGTCGGGACACCTCCTCCTCCATAGCGACGAAGCGGCCGCACATGACTGGCTTCCCCAGGGCCTCCCAAGAGCGCCAGAGGCGGCCACGTGTAAGAACATGCGCGTCCGGCGGCGGGCCGGAACCGGCTGCACGGAGCGGGCTTCGCCGCACCCCCCCCGCCATTCAGCCCCCACCCACCTCGTCCGAACCCGATCCTCGCACAAGTGCCGCAGGATGGTGGAGGAACGACACGCTGCAGAAATGTTACGCCGTGCATGCCCTGTTAAAAGTCACTGCCTTCACTAATTCTGGCGAATCGCTTGTTTCCAAACGTTTCGAACGATGAGGTGAATCCTTGACGTCGCTGGGAAAAATCGCTCGTCGTCGTCGTCATGTTCGCCGTCGTCATCGCCATTTGTCGTAGTTGTCGTCGCCGCCGTCGGTCGCCGCCGCCTTCGCCTTCGCCGTCGGCATCGCCGTCGCCGTCGGGAGAGGGGGAGGGAAGGTGGGAGAGAGCGAGAGAGGAGGGAACGGGAAGGAGAGAGGGAGGGGAAAGGAGGGGGAGGGAGAGGGAAGGAGAGAGAAGGAGAGCGAGGGAGAGGGAGAAGAGCGAAGGAGAAGCTCACGCGCTCACCGCGCGCTGCGAGGTCCCTGCCATCCAGTCATTGATCCTTTTTCTCTCTCTCTCTCTCTCTCTCTCTCTCTCTCTCTCTCTCTCTCTCTCTCTCTCTCTCTCTCTCTCTCTCTCTCACTCTCTCACTCTCTCATTTTCTCTCCCTC
>CAUYUJ010019868.1:30000-44920 GCA_963575745.1 Prorocentrum cordatum | reverse complement strand
AGGGCACAACCGTCGACTGGCGCAGGCCCAGGCCAGGCGGTGGGGTGAGCGCGAGTCGGCGTCGCGGAGCCGAGCAACCTCGCCGACGCCTCCCGATGCATGCTCGGCGGAACGACGCCCAAGCGCGCTCTAAGCAGACCGCAGATGCCTGGTCTGCTTGACTCACGGCCTGGGCGGCCCCTGCACCGCTTCCGCGGCGATCGGCGCGTCCTGCGCGCCACGCGCCGCCGCGGAGCCCCGACCCTGATGCCTGCAGGGCGGCGCCTCGTCGGAATCGGAGTGCGCGATCTCGGCTTCTGCCGCCAGCACCATGGCTCGCGTCTTTGCGGCCGGGTACCTGCGCGCCGCCAAGCGCCGCGCCCTCGCGACCCAGGCAGCGCGGCCGTGCCCCCTGTCGGAATGGAGTGCCCGAGCGCGGCCAAAGATCTCCAACCCCCTTCGAAGAACAGCGCTGCTGGCCCCCCGGTGCGGAGTGCCTGCGTGCGAGAGACGCGAACCGCGCGCGGGCCCTGGGTAGGCAGGGGGCGGCAAGGGGAGCCCATGCCTGGTCGGCCCGGCCGCGCCTGAAGCAATGCGTCCCCCACTCCAATGCCCTATGGAGCCCGAGGTGGGCAGCGGCGAGCTCGACGCAAGCCAGCCCGTCCACGTAAGAGACGCCCGGCAGGAGCTGCTCGCCGGGCCGGAGCGAATGCCGAATGATGCAGACCGCACACAATCGTTTGCCCTGGAGCTGGCATACGCTTACCCTCCAGACCTCGCGATGCGGGGAGCCCGGGGCGCGCCCCGCCGCGCGCGCGCGCTCGGCCCGCCGGGTCGGGAGCCACTCTCCCCTTCCGCTGGCGGAATTGCACCTGCACCTGGTGCTTTCCTTCGTCTACGTGGAGCGAGACGGCACTATGCCCAGGCGCATTCAGCCCCACTACTTCGGAGCCGAAGCGCAAGCAGATCTGCCAGCATATGACGAAAGCGTCGGCCATATCGCCGCGTCCGATCTGCCAAACGCCAGGCCCGCGGGCCGGCACGCACGGCAGGCCGCTTAGTTCGAAGAGCGCGCGGCCGCGCCTCGCGCAGCCAATCCGACATCGCGCGCACGTTTTCGGCCGTGGCGCGCGCGCGAAATCTTTGCGCACCAGGCGTCTCCGCCTGCCGCCGATATCATGGGCTCGCGGCCGACGCGCGCGGCGGCCGTACCTTTCGGGCACCGAATACCAGGGTCCGCGTGTCCGCCAAAGACCCTGTGTCTGCGCGGAGCAGATGCAGGACTGAGCGAATGCCCTGCAAATAGTTCGACAGGGTCCCCGGGCGGCGACAGAGCGCCACCATCATGTCCCGCGCTATGGCGCACGGCGGCCAGGGCGGGACGCCTGCCGCATCGCACGCCTGGCCGTACAACTCCACCGCCGAGGCATACGGGTATGCCGAGAGCTACCACGCGTGGAATTCTCGCCACAGCGCGGCCATCTGGATGCGGCGCATGCACTCCAGTCCTGCTCCTGACACCCGCAATTCCTCGGCGCGCCGACGAGGTGTTCCTGGCACCCGCCGCGCGCCGATGTCCTGCCTCGCGCGCACCTCCCGCGGAATGCCGCCTTCGCTTATGAATATCGCGGGCGGAGCCTGGATTTCGTCAGCTGGCGGATTGCCTCTGCCAGCATCGGCGGCGCTGGTACCTCCGCGCCGCGCGCGGTGCACGAGGACGGTGGCGCCGCGCGGTGGTGCCTGCCGTGCCTGCCTTGCCGCTGAGAGCAACGCGAGGGCTTCTTGACGCGTCAAACCCCCGCCGGGCCGGCGTTTCGCGCGCAAGCCCGGTGCCGGTGCCGGGCACTTGGCCGCTTTCTCGAGTAACGTTTCCGCCGCCTTCGCGCCCGCGGGTCAGCGGGCGGCGGCCGGCCTTGCTTGCTCCGCCGGATGGGGCGGCGTTGCGCGCGCGCTCGACCTGGGAGAGCGATGCCGCTGCATCGTCCTCCCGGGGCCGCTTTGCCTTTTCGTGGGTCAGCTTACGCGCGTGAGTAATAAGCGTCACGGTGAAGCACTCTGACCACTCCCGGAGGCACGGGAACACTTCCCTCGCCACCTTCGCCGTGAATCCGGACAGGTCGGGGGGATACGCCGCTCCTTCGGCTGCGAGCATGGATGTCAGACACTGCAGAGCTTCCGCGCCTACCGGATGCGAATCATTTTCGGGCGTCCACCGCGACGCGTGTGACAAGCACGCAAGCATGGCGCCCGCGGGCCCCCTCTCGCGGCGGGCCTGGTCGTCACGCGCTCGCCGCGCAAGCCTTTGCGCCCCCTACAAATTGCCCTGTGCTACTTGCTATGCATGCCCGCGCGAATGAATGCCGGGGCGCCGCGCGGGGCCATGGCCGCGCCACTCGGGTGAAGCCCTCGCGGTGCATGGCCGCAATCGCGGCCGCCTTCGTGGCGGGCCGCGTAGGGGCGTCTGCCACGTTGAGCGCGGATGGCACATACCACGCGCTCAGGAGGCACCGCGCGGTCGCTGCTGCGAACCAAATATCTGCCACGAGCGCGTTATAATCTGCCTGGCGCGAGGTCCCGCGTAGGAGCACCCCGAGCGCGGCCTGGCGCGGTCAGCGGAGCATCGCACGGGCAGCTCGGCGACCCGCGCCCGGCCGCGCCTTCGAATCGACAAACAACACGATTTTCGCATCGCGCAGCGTCGCGAGCAAATGATGCAAGGCGCAAACGGCCGCGACGAGTTCCCATGCCGCGACCTTTCGCAACACGGCGGGCTGTCCGCCAGGCTACGCGTGGCCGGGGCGCCCCCGCCTGCGTCTTGCGGTGCTTCGTCCACCACTTGATCGACGAAGGCACATCAGCCGCTGCATAGCGCTTACCGCTGGGCCCAATGATGACCCACGCGAGCCTGCGGAGGCGGGGCGGGCCGGGCAATGCGGGCGCCGTTCCAACAGGCGCGCGCGTATGTCGCCTGCCGCCGCCCGTCGCGTCGGAATAGACGAGGTAGCGTGGCCGCTCCGGGGCCACCCGCAGGGGCGCCGCTCGTTCCGGCGCGCTCCGGAGGAAGCGCAGCCACCATTCCAATGCCCTGCGGAGCCGCGACTTCAACCTCCATCCCCGCTGCTGCGCGTGCCAGAACAGCGGGGCGAGGTATACCCGGGCACCTGCCGTCGCTCTCGCGCGCGCGCGTCGCTCGCGCGCGGGAGCTTGGGCGTGCCTCTGCCGAACACCGCAGAGGAGCCCCATCCGAGTCTGCCGGCAAGTTTTGATGCCGCTGCCCGCGACATTCTCCCTGCCTCCAGCACCCACTCGATCTCTTGGATCCATTTGTGGCGCTTGTCGCCACCGATCGCGAATACTAACGAGAGCTCATCGCCCGATCCGCGCACTTCCGCGTCGACGCCGAGCACAGTGGCCCTCGGCTCGGCAACAACGCGTTTGCCGGCGTCCAGGCGCCAGCCCAAAAGGTCTTCGACGACCGCCCTCAGGACCTCTGCGGCATCGCGGGGGCCGCCCGTGCCGGGCCCCCTGTCCGCGTCGGCCCGGAACAGATCGTCACGAATCGGCCCGAAGCGAGCGAGAACAGCTTGGCAAGGATGGCCTGCCGCGCTCGCGGGGCGCTCGCCGTGCCGCCGCGGCGCTCGCGCCTCGCGCCTGGAGCGCCGCCCCAACGCGGTCCCAAGCGTATCCGCTGCCCACGGCGCCGAAGGGGCAGCTCAAAAGTTGCAGACAGTAGCCCTCGCGGGCTCCCTTGGCCCATACCGAATGGGCCAACGGGAGGTCGGCGCCTCGCACGGGCAACGTTTTGTAAGCACCGATGAAATCTTCTTTGCTCAGCACCGGCGTGCCGGCCGCGGCCGCGATCCGCGCCAGCTCGACCAGAGCATCGAGAGAATCCACCCTACGCGCGGTCGCGGCGACACGGGAGAGCGGACAGCGCGCGCGAGGGGCGGGGGGGGGAGGGAAAGGGCCCGCCTGCACCTCTCGGCTGCGGCGGCGCAGTCATTAACGCCCGTGGCAGTGAAATCGTCGATCGCGCGTACCTGGACGCGTTGGCTCCCGGCGCGGCGCCCAGGGGAGGGGACGGTGCATGCCGCGGCGAATGCGCCATTCCTTGCGCATCCATTTTTCCAACTTCCAGCGCCATCCCTCGTCTACAGGGAATCGCGGGTTTAACACCGCCCCGCGTGGCAGGTCGGACAACCGGACCCACGCTGCCTGGCCCGCGGCCACCTGCACGCTCGCGGACGTCGCAGCATGGGTGACTGTCCCCGCTGGCTTGCGCGGCGCGCGCCTCTTCGTATGCTTTATCATGCAAAATCTGGGCGACTTCCGCGTCGGCCCCCAGATCCCGAGACACGCGCTCGAGGGTGGCGGCGTTCAAAGTGTCCGCTCGGCTGCGCAACTCGGATGGGCATTCGGCTCCCTTGGGGGTCACGGGCGCGTTCATGCCCGAGCGCGGCAGGACCCCCACTAGCGGGAAGCCCCGCTCCAAGTCACGCGTCGAATTCTCGTCGGACGCCTCAAGCACGGAGCCGCGCCCCGCTGTCGCGCGCGCGCGCTGCGTCGCTGGTCACCCCTGCAGCTTGCATCATTTCGGCCAAAAGCAACAAGTTCTTGTCAGGCCCAAGGACGGAGCGCACATGCCATGGTAACTTCGCATAGCGTGCCTCGCCCAACCGCGCTCTCCGCCGGTGCTTCGCGGTAGCGGCGTGCCCGGCGGCGCCTTCCATTCTGAAGCCGTCACACGTTTGCGCTCTCGCCAAAATTGCAACGCCGCCTCGCGCCTCTCTTGCAAGAGTGCGTCGCTCGTCTGGCTCGCCGCCACCGCCGCATCGCGCTCAGGTCCCGCAAGCGGCGCTATCTCGCGGACTCGCGGCAAGTGCGCCGCCCGGGCGGCGTGGCAAAGAGGGCTCATGCCCGCCCTCTTGTCTTCATCGTCGAGCAACGCATCCACGGCGGCTTTGATCTGCGCGCGCGCTTCGCGGCTCCGCCCCCGTAGAGTGGCGGGCAAGGTCCTCTTCAAATGCGCAGCCGGCCGGCATCGTGGATTTGCTGGGGGCAAAAGTCGCCGCCCCCGCCTTCGGCGCCGTCGTCGGAATCAACATCCGCGTCCTGCGCTGCGCTCGCCGCGGGCGGGGCGGTCTCGCGCGCGGCGCACTGGCGGCGCCTCCTGCCCCTCGGGCGACGGCCCGCGCCACACTGCGCCCTCACCGCTGTCGGCAGGGTGCAATGGGGAGGCCCCGTCGTCTGCATCACTGGCTGGTGCGGCGCCCCCGCGGGGGGGGGCGCGCGCGCGCGCGCGCGGAGCCCGCCTCGGGCGGGCGAATAATTAGCATGCACAGCGCCGGCGCCCTGGCTTCACCACCGCCAGGACTCCTTTCGCTCAGGCTTGTGCCGCGAGCTCCCCGCGTCCTTGGGAGCCCCGCCCTTGCCGGCCTTTCCGCTCCCCTTCTTGCTGAAGGTATCGCGGCGGGGGCTGCGCGAGCGCTGGCGGAGGACAGGGCTCACCGGGGTCCGTGGCTTCGCCGCCTCGCGCGCCGCGACGCGTGCTCGCGCTCGCGGGGCGCGCGCGCGCGGGCTCGCGCCTGGTCGCGCCGGTCGTTGCCGCCTTTCTTGCCCCCGCCCGTGGCGAACGCCGCCTGGCGGTCCGACTGCTGGACTCTCTCCTACAGCGCGCAGCGCGATGCACGATGCCAGGGCGGCGGCCACTCAAAAGCGCTGCGCTCCTTGGCGGCGCGCAGAATGTCCCACGACAACGCAGTGAACGAGGCCGTCGCATCCTCGTCGCCGTGTCCCAGGTCTTTCGCCACTTTCTGGCGGAGAAGCAAATCGTACGTGTAGGAAACCTGGACGCGGCGCGGGCTCCCGCGCGCGGCTCCCTGGCATCGGGCCCGCCGCTCCGCGGACGCGCCTTGACGCCCCCGCGCTCCTCGCTCACGCGCGCGAGCTGGTACATGTATCCCAATAGCACGACGGGATCAAACACTTTGGACAGGATGCAGCGAAGCCCCCACTCCATTACGTGGGCCTCGCGCCACGGGGCGCGCGCGGGCGCGCGCGCTGCGCTGCGTCGCGCGCGACCTGGAAGTGCGCATAACCGAGAAAATCCATTCGGTCCAGGGCCGCACCCGCGCGGTTCGCCGCGGTGACGGCCGACGCGCGATCGCGCCACGAGCCCGCCCCCGCTGGTGCCGAGTCCAGCTTCGGCATTCGCGCCCATTGGGGCTTGCAGTGGTCCTGCGCGCGGAGCAATCGGCGAAACGGAAGCTTGTCATTGCGCGTGCCGCCGAGCAGGGAGCCTGCAGGCTCTCGCCCTCGGCGCTCCCAATGTATGAGCGGCCATGGGACTGGCCGTCCGGCCCGCGGCCGCGAATTTGCGCATCGACTCCTCGGTCGGCAATCCCTCACGGGGGGACTTGCCGAGCCAGACCTCGCGCACACGGTCCTGCCGAGGCGCGTATCCCCGAACAATGCCGCCCGCGCATGCGAAAACGCGGCGCGCCTCCATGGCAAACGCCAGCGGCTTCTCCCGCTTTTCTTCGAGCAATTCCTTGCTGGCCTTCACGTATTCTTCCATTGCCGCCGCCATCCGCGTCGTCTCCTCCGCGGGCTTGGCGGCCGCCTCCGCCGGGGCCGATTGCTGACCCTCCTGGCGGCACGCCGTGCGGCGGCCCGCGTCCTCGCGCACCAACGGGGCGGGGGCCTTCCGCCCGAAGGCTTCCATCGCTCGCGACTGTGTCCGCAGCGCCATATTGATGTGGCACGGCTTAATCGCGAAATCGCGCCACTCCGCGGAAGAATCGCCCGCAAACGGCTTCGCGCCTGGCTTCAGGGCCGCAATCAACATATCGCGCATGGCCGCATCCGAGTAATCAATTGGGCGGACCGCCCCGATCGCTTCGGCCATCAGGCGCGCGACCGTGGTGCACAGCACCAGCTCGGGAGCTGGCGATGCGCCCCCCTCCGCCGCGTTGGCCGCTGCGACGAAGAGGACCCAATCGGCCTTGCGCGCCGCTGCGAGTGGGCTCATGCCCGCGGTAGACGCACGGAGACGCGCGCGCGCCCTGATGGCATTTTTGTCGGTGCCGAATGCGCCAGCAGGCAGATCGCCAAGCAACTCAACGATGTCTGAGCGAGCCAGCGCCATGGATGCTGCGCGCGCGTCGGAAAGCGCCGTGCACGTATCCCCCTCGGCGCCCTTATCGCGCGCTGGCGGTTGCACATGACATAACCCGCAGGCATCCAGTGCAAGAGGGCAGGCAAACGCACGTCGCAGGCATACTGCGCACCGGGGCTGACAGGCAGCATCCGCAGGCATACTGCGCACTGGGCCGGCACACGGCAACCGCAGGCGTACTGCGTACAACGGCCGGCATACGGCACACACTTGCAGGCATACTGCAACGCACGCAGGCATACTGCGCTATGGGGGGGGGCCGGCATACGGCACTCGCAGGCATACTGCGCTTAATGGCCGGCATACGGCGCCCACTTGCAGGCATACAGCCGCACGCGCAGGCATACTGCGGAGAGGGGCTGACAGGCGGCAATCGCTGGCATACTGCGTACAGGGCCGGCATTCGGCATTCGCAGGCATACTGCGCACAATGGCCGGCATACGGCACACACTGCAGGCATACTGCACAGAGGTATGATTGCCGGCGTACGGCATCCGCAGGCATACTGCGCACAAGGGACCAGCATACGGCGCGCACTTGCAGTACAGCGCAGGGGACAAGTGGCCGGCATACGGCATCCGCAGGCATACTGCGCACTGGGTCGGCATTCGGCCCAGGATGACCCGTACTCATGTGTGTCCTGACCTTCGAGCCGCAAAACCGACGAGGGACGTAGGTGCTCTCCGCGAAGTAGACGCGCGGACCTGTGGGGGAGGAGGGGAGGGGAGGAACCTGCAACCGGAGAGAGAGGCGGCGGAGCGGCCAAGCGAACGCGCGCAGCGAGAAAAGAGGTGGAGCAGGAGTAGGAGGCAGGGGGGGGGACGGGGGGGGGGGAGGGAGGAAGCTGCACGGGAGAGAGAGCGGGGGAGCGGCCAAAACGCACGCGCGCGCGAAGGAGGGGGGGGGGGGGGGGGGGGCACAAACCTGCACGGGAGAGGAGAGGCGGCGGACGGTCAAGCACGCGCGCGCGGGAGTGGGGGGGGAACCCTGCACGGAGAATAGAGGCGGACGTGCGCCAACCGAACGCGCGCGAAAAACACGCGCGCGAAAAAACGCATCCCGCCAGCGGGACGGCCACGCGTGAGACAAATCCCATTCACCTGCGACGAGAACGCGCTCGCGGGCGCGCAGGGTGGGGATCCGCCTCAGCCGTGAATAGCCGTCCCGCAGCATTAGAGACAAGCAAGAAGATAGCCAATAGGGGCCACGACGCTCGCGCGACTTCTCCCCGCGCTCAAATGCTGCCCAGAGCGCCCATCCAAACAAATGCTATAATAATCGTCCCCATACTATCTGTTACTACTTGTAAATCTTCCTCTTGTAGAGAGACAGGCCCGACTTAACAGAATTGGAATAAGACAAAACAACACAAACAAACATACACTTTTGGTGGCGCCCCGCGCGGACTTCCTGGATCTGCGCTGGAAGCCCCTCGCTGGCGTGCGGAGCGCGCCGGGGGCGGCGCAAGAGGCGCCGCCGGGGGGCCCAGCGCGGATCCAAGAAACCCGCGCGGAGTGTCAAACGTTTATGTTTATGGCGTTTTGTCTTTATCGAGAAAGAATCATCAACTGTCGGAGCTCCGCGCAGAGCTCCGAAAGCTGATGCGGATGCCACGCTGTCGCATTCGAAAGGGCAAGCGAAGCTATACCTCGTGCTTGGCCGCCTTCGCTCCCAAACGTGAGCCAAACGATACCAAGCTACCCGTTGGGGTGGCCCGCAACGGTTAGGCTGCTTGCCGATGAGGCGCGTGGTAAGTATTGGCTCTGTATGGCAGCGAGCGGCCAGTAGGAGCTTCATCCTCTTATAGAAGGAGGGGCAGAAAACTGCATAACCATAAACTTTTTGAGTTCCTCGCGGATTTCTTGGATCCGCGCTGCACCATCCCTCCCTGCGCGCAAGGCGCGCCAGGGGTAGAGCCGGAGGCGCCGCCAGGTGGGCCCCAGCGCCGACCCATCAAATCCGTGCCCAATTTCGGGTTCCACATGTGTGGTTTTTCAGCGCTCCCCGACGCCACCCCCACCAGGAAGGGAGGGCACATTGGGGCCTTCGGGTTGGGTTGGGGTGGCTTGGTGGGTGGTGATCCTCGCACAGGCGCTGCAGGATGGGCAGCAAGAACACCAGCGTCTTGCCCGACCCTGCCGGCCGCAGGGGACGCCGTCGACGGGGCGTCGTCGCAGTCGTCGCAGTCGCCGCTGTCGCCGCCGCCGTCACCCCCCGCCCCACTGGTTCTGCAGCTGTCGCCGCTGCTCGGGCTCCCTCCGTGCATCCCTCCTCCGGTGTTTGATTATCGGGGGGCTGCAGCGTCGCATCGTGATGGGAAGCCCTCGAGGGCGTGTGTTTTTGCAGTGGCTCGAGGCGGCCACCGCACGGCCGCCTCTGGAGCTCTAGAACGCCAGGCCTGGGCCCCCTCCCTCCGGCCCCCCTCCTCCTCCTCCTCCTCCTCCTCCTCCTCCTCCTTCCTCCTCCTCCTTCTCCTCCTCCTCCTCCTTCCTCCTCCTCCTCCTCCACCCCCACCTTCGTACAACCGCATCTACTCCTCCCTCCTCCCCACCCTGTCCCTCCTGCCCACTCCCTCGCTCTCCTGCTGTCGCCCTATCCCTCATGCCTCTCCTCCTTCATCCTCCCTCCCTCGTCCCTCTCCTCCTCGCACCACTCCACGTCAACCTCCGTCGATCCTTCCTCCACTCGCCCTTTGTCCCTCTCTCTCCTCCTCCGCCTCCTCCTCCCCCCTCCTCCTCCAACCTCTTCCTCCCATCCTCCTCTTCGAAACCCCCCCCCTTCCCTCTTCTCGCTCCTCCTCCTCCCCTCAGCCCCTCCATCCATTTCTCCTTCTCTCTTGCCTCCCCGCTTCCTGCCTCCACCTTTTCCTACCCCCTTCCCCTCGTCGTCGCGTCGTCGTCGTCCTTCCCCCTCCTTCTTTGCTACCTACAGCGTCCCCCTTTCCAGATCCCCCTCCTCACCCCTCTGCCCCTGGTTCTCGTCATCGCCGTCCTCCTCCTCCTCCGCCTCCACCTCCTCCGCCTCCTCCTCCTATTCCGACGACGACGACGCCGAAGGCGACAACAGCAACGACTACGACGACAACTACGACAGCACCGACGACGGCGATGTGGTCGACGGCGACGACGACGACGACGACGACGACGACTGCAACGACGAGGACGACGACGACGGAAATGACAACGACTATGACCACGACGACAACAGCGACGACGACGACGACAGCAACGAGGACGACGACGACGACGACGATCGGGCGCAGTGCCCCAGGGAGGCGATGATAGGCCCGCGCTCACGCCGCCAAACCTCGCCTTCGCCCCAGGAGGCGGGCCCGCCCTCGTCGTATCCGAGACGACCGCCGCGGCCGCCGCCGCCGCCCTCCTCCCCCTCCTGCCCCTTCCCTCAAGTGGGCCCTGGGAACGGCAGGGCCGTTTTCTCACCTTTTTCGACAAAGTGTCTCTTGAAGCTTTTTGGAGATTTTCAAGCGGGGCGCGGCCAACGAAAGTGGCCAAGGATGCACCGAAGAGGCAGAGATTCAAGGGTATCCTTTGGAAAATTGCCCATCCTTTCTATGCGGGTTGACTCTAATGGGCCACGCAAGCGGTAGAGCAATTTTCCCACGGTTTTCGAAAACATGTCTTGAGAATAGACACGGTAAAAAACGGCTTCGGGCCGGGACTGGGAAAAGAACAGGCGACGGAACCGGCAACAAAAAAACGGCGACGGAACCGGCAACAAAAACGGCAACAAGGAACCTGTGAAAAACGGCCCTGTCGTTTCCAAGGTCCACTGAGCCCTTTCCCTCCTCCAATCTCACCATCGCTCGGACGTCCATTCCCCGTCCATTTGCCGGCTTCGTACATTAATTTAATTAGCAAGAAGACCCAACAGGCTCCTCGATGATCCTCGCCGTAAAAAAAACGCACATGTCCGAGCCTCCGTGCGTTTGCCCCTCACCCTTCCGTTGATGCGCTCGTGACTCTCATCGGGCGCCCCTGACCCTGGCTCCCCCCTACACTTCCTATATAATCACCCTCCTCCTCCTCCTCCTACTCCTCATCCTCCTCCTCCTCCTACTCCTCCTCCTCCCCTCTTCCTCCTCCTCCTCATCCACCCTCCTCATCTCCTCCTCCCTTCCTCCCTCTCACTCACTTCTTCTTCTCCCTTCCTCCTCCCTCCTCATCCTCCTCCCCTCCCTCCTCCTCCTCCTCCTCCTCATCCTTGAACCAGCAGACAGCAGCCAGTTTCCCCGCACAGCTCCCCTCCAAAATTCAGATCAGGATTCATCCCGAACGCCCCCACTTCCTCCCTGGTCGGTTCCCGAGCCATCTAGAGCACGCGGAGGGCGGGCGCCGATAGCGGCTCGATCTCGGGGATGGTTGCCTCCTGGGGATGGAAAGCGGCGTAGGGGCCTACCGATAGGGACTTGGGCCGTCCTCTCGCCTCCTTCCTTAATCCGCCCTCCTCCTCCTCCTCCTCCGCCCCTTCCTCGACCCGCTGTAGCTTCTTCTCCTCCTCTTCCTCTTCCTCCTCCTCCTCCTGATCCTCCTCCTCCTCCTCCTCCTCCTCCTCCTCCTCCAGGTCCACCTCTGGCTCCTCCTTGCTCTCCTTCTCGTCAAGCCTTCCTCGTCAGCCTCCCCTTTTCCTCCTCATGCTGCTCCTTACCAATATCGTCCTCTCTTCGCCCTGCTCCTCCATCATTTTCCTCATCAATCTCCCCTTCATGCTCCACGCCAATCATGCTCCTCCTCCATCCCCCTTCCTTCTAGATAACTGCTCCTTATCGCACCACCAGGCGTGTCGTTAGGGCGCGTTGGGCGCCTCGCCTGCGACTGCCTCCCAACTATTGCTCTCGAGCCCTGACGTGTCCAACAATTACGCGGATAGAGCACGGGTGGGTTGCAAACTGGGGTTGTCGCCTTGTCGCCGCGCACTCTCGTCATAAAGCGCCCCAGGAATTGTTTAGGCGTCCTCACATGCGATCGCCCGAAATTCTGAACGGTGCAGCAGCTCCACGGATGGCGGCAGCTCCGTTTCGACATCGGGCTCTCCCTTGAAGTCACCCTCGCCTTCCATGACAAGGACCCTGAACGCACGCAAGGCTTGCACGGATTGGGGCTACATCCGATTCTCGGGCCGGGCCAAAGAGCGGGGTAGCAAAGGGGGGGTTGGAGAATCAGCTCACGTAGCTGATTTTCCTGGCTCCTCCCGGCGCTGGGCGGCGCCCACGTATCGAGGACTGGGCCTGGCGGCGGGGCCGAAACCAGCTGCACGCAGCAGACTTCGTCACCCCCCCCTTTCCCTATCCCCCTCTTTCGTTCGGCCCGAGATTCAAGATCCGAAATGTAGCTTGGACGCTCCCTGGACCTCCTCCTCCTCCACCTCCTCCTCCTCCTCCTCCTCCCTTTCCTCCTTCTCCTCCTAGTCCTCCTCCTCCTCCTCCTCCTCCTCCTTCCCCTCCTCATGGCCCTCTCGTTGCACCTCTGCCGGCTGGAAAAAGTGGCAGGCCGATCCCGCACGCACGCACATCCAGACACGGGCTCCTTGCCCGCACGGCAGGCCCACTCCGAGGGGGCGGGCGGGGCCCCGCGCCGCGGAAGGCGAGACTCGCAGGGGCTTCCGCGGAGGGGCCCCCCGGCACGGGAGGGCGTGCTGCAGCAGCGTCGGTGCCTCTAGGGCCCACGTGGGCCCTCGCCCTCCTCCTCGCTCCCCTCCGTGCGCCTCCTCCTCCTCCTCCTCCTCCTCCTCCTCCTCCTCCTTCCCCAGCCCTCCCTTTCCTTTGCCCTCCGTGCACTCCCGCCCCACTTCCAGCCCGGCGTGGCCGACGCGCGGGCCCGGCCTGTCTGCGCCACCGTCATGACGTCGCGGCCGCTGAGCGCCAGCGGGATCGCGTCGGCCTGCCGAGGGCGGGGGGGGGACGGCGAGGAAAGCGCGGCCGACGGACGAGGTCGGTACGACCCTCGCCGACGTTTCGTTTGCTTCTGAGCCCACCGAAACTGACCCACGACCCTCTGGGCGACGAGCAAGCTGCACAAACACCAGACAGCTCGCCCCTTGGCCCCCCCGCCAGCCCCAGGCCAAGGGGCGAACAGATATGCGGGCGCAGCACCGCGCTGCATGCGCAGCCTCCAGCTGGGCCGGGCAGGGCAAGTTCCAACGCTGCCTCGCGTGGCGCGATGATGCCCGCACCGACCACGACTCCTCTCAGTCCCTACCTCCGACCCCCCCATTTTCGCCACCTCCTCTTCGTCCTCGTCCTCTGTCCTCCCTCGACATATCCTTACACCTCTCGCTTACGACCCCCATCGAAATATCCTCACACCCCTCGCCTGCAACTGCCGACGAAATACCCTCACCGCACCTGGCCTAAGACTGCCAGGAAAATATCCTACACCCCTAGACTTGACACGGCCAGCGAGATATCCTCAACCGCCATGCCTAAAACTGCCAGTGAAATACCCTCAACCCCCTGACGTGCGAAATATCCTCACACCCGTCCCGTAAAACTGCTAGAGAAATATCCTCTCCGCCATCGCTTAATATTGCCATCTCAACCCCATGGCCTGAAGCTGCCAGCAAAATACCCTCACACCCCTCGCTTGAAACTGCCAGCAAAATATCCTCACACTCCCTGACTTAAATTGCCAGCAAAGTATCCTCACACCCGGGGCCTTTATAGCTGCCAGCGAAATATCCTCACACCCCTCGCTTGAAACTGCCGGCGAAATATCCTCCACCCCCACCCTTGAAACTACCAGCGAAATATCCTCACACCCGTCGCTTAAAACTGCCAGCGAAATATTCCCACTTCCTGGCTTGGAACTGCCAGCGAAATATCCTCACGCCCCTGACTCAAAACTGCCAGCGAAATATCCTCACACCCCTGGCTTGAAACTGCCAGCGAAATATCCTCACCGCCCTTGGCCTAGAACTGCCAGCGAAATATCCTCACCCCCTGGCCCAAAACTGCCAGCAAAATGTTCTCGCACCCCTCGCTTGAAACTGCCAGCGAAATATCCTCACGGACCCTGGCCTAAAACTGACGGCAGAATACCCTTACACCCTTAACCCTTAACTTGAAACTGCCAGCGACATATCCTCGCACCACATCGCTTGAAACTGCCAGCAAAATGTCCTCCACCGTCCCTGACTTCAAACTGCCAGCTAAGTATTCACACACCACTTGCTTAAAACTGCCAGCGAAATACCCTCAACCCCCTGACTTAAAGCTGCCAGCGAAATACCCTCACACCCCTTGTTTAACACTGCCAGCGAAATATACTCACCGCCACTGGCCTAAAACTGCCAGCGAAATATCCTGACACCCCTCGTTTGAAACTGCCAGCGAAATATTATCACCGCCCCTGGCCTAAAACTGCCAGCGAAATATCCTCACCCCCTGGGCTAAAACTGCCAGCGAGATATTCTCACCCTCCTGACTTACAACTGCCAGCCAAATATAATCACCCCCTTAACTCACCACTTCCAGCGAAATACCCTCACCACTGGCCCAAAAAAATGCCAGCGAAATATCCTCTCACCCGTCGCCTAAAGTTGCCAGCGAAATATCCTCACCCCTGTCTTACAACTGCCAGCGAGACATCCTCAACCCCCTGTCTTACAGCTGCCAGCGAAATATCCTCACCCCCAGAAATAAAACTGCCATCTAACGGCTTCTGTTCAATTCTGTTCAGTTGACTTCGCGAGCATCAAATTACGGGCTGCGCCCGTGAATCATAGCTGCTGATGTCACAGGGTACATC
>CAUYUJ010019868.1:10000-25000 GCA_963575745.1 Prorocentrum cordatum | reverse complement strand
TCCTCCTCCTCCTCCTCCTCCTCCTCCTCCTCCTCCTCCTCCTCCCCCTCCCCCTCCTCCTCCCCCTCCTCCTCCTCCTCCTCCTCCTCCTCCTCCTCCTCCTCCCCGCCCGCGGCGAAGCACCGCGGGGCAGGGGAGCCGCGCCGGGAGAGGGGCAGAGGACGAGGACAACATCGGGTTAGGATAACATGAAGGCGAACCCTCTCTCTATATACATACACACAGGCGTTTTTTTCCGGCGCGCACTGAACTGCGCACAGGAAAGCGGGTCGTGCATACGGGATCCTGGTGTGTATACAATTTTCGTTGTCTCCCCGGGAAAACGGGGAAAACATAATACACCACACCACCCCGACGTCGTCCCCGACCCACGAAAAAGTCCTGGGATTGAGTCACGGCCCGCCACTGGTAATGTATACGTTCCAGCTCCCGAAATAAATCGAGAACCTCTGAGAGCCGGCGGCTCTGGAGGATGTCTCGGGCGCCGCGGCCGTCACAGAACGTCCCAGCACGCTCGGAGACCGTTCCACAACGCTC
This sequence comes from Prorocentrum cordatum, assembly GCA_963575745.1. Classification (NCBI taxonomy): domain Eukaryota; class Dinophyceae; order Prorocentrales; family Prorocentraceae; genus Prorocentrum; species Prorocentrum cordatum. The sequence goes on along the minus strand of CAUYUJ010019868.1, from coordinate 24,463 downwards.
TGGGAGGGATTTGTCCTCGTCCTGGCTTCGTCCGAGAGGTGTCTGTGGCCGTGGTGCGCGGGGCGAAACGATCTACATCGGCACGTTGTGCGCGGGCGCGGCGGGCGGCTCGGCGAGTCTGGGGCGCAGGTGCGTCAGCAGCGCGGCGTGGTCCGAGGGGAATCTCAGGGTCGGAAAGGGCGCGTCCGGGTCGAACTTCCCGCGCGTCCCCTGGTTGTCGCGGAGGGGCGCGCAGGTGGTCTCCAGCTGCGCGCCGTCGAACAAGATGTAGTCCTTGGGTTAGGTCGGGCGTGTCCTCCTACAGGCGGATTGTCGACGACAAAGAGCAAAACGAGAAAATGTCTCAAATACAAAAATCATATAGTTCCTCTTTTTAAGTAAAAAGCGCATTGTACATATATATATATATATATACATATATGAAAACAAAAAACAGAAAAGTCTCCAGGCTATGTTTAAAATATTCTCGAATATTCCTCCTGTGGAGGGACACGCCCGACTTAGTCCTTGGGGTGCCTGTCCGTGCTGGGGTCGGTGGCCGCCGCCGTGCGGCTGACTGCCTTGTTGAGCTGCGGCTGCAGGTACGTCCTCCACTCCCCGCACTTCAAGAAGGGGAGGGGAGCGGTTTTTATTTGGCGTTTCGACATTGGGCGGAAGGGGGGGGAGGGGTGGGGGGGGTCTGGCTCTGGACCTCTGCTTAGTGCCACTGATAGCACCCTCTCGAAACAGGCGCATAATAACAGCCACGATCTACTCCATGGGGGGGGGAGGAGGGGTTTCGTGGCCCGCGCCGATCGGCGAAAGAATGCATAAACAAAAACGATCATCTGCAGAACTGATTCATACCAGCATGGATTTCGCCTACATTGAATTACCCCACATGGATTTGCCCCAATTCGAAGGGAACTCAATTTTGTAGCCGGTCTCCTACTCGAGCATCGCCTTCACTCTTCTCCCTCTGCCCTCGCTGCTCAACCTCCCTCCGGAGAAGGGTAATGCACCAGGGCCTCCAGGGGTACCCCCCGACATGTGACGACCTCGGGCGGATTCGACTGTCGAGGTTCTGCCTCGCTGGCGGCAGAAGAACCCCATCGCAACAACCGCCCCACCCCGCTGAACATAGCCCCCCCCCCTCTCGCCGCTAAGCACACCCACACACATACACGAACAAACGAACAAACACACACACACACACACGCGCGCGCGGGCACGAACACATTGTTCCCTCCGTCAGCGATGTGGAACCACAATCGCGTTCAACAACATGACCAGACAACGATCATTATAGATTGTCAACCTGCGTTGGCTAGAACAAACATGCTGCTCAAACGCGCTCGGCGTTCTGTGAAGCCGTGCAACATGCAAAAATAACTACCCTGGCAAATGTTGAACGGACATCACGTTACCTCCCTGATTTCCGCAAGCGCAATGGTGATCGTTTTCTTATTCGGCGTTTCAACAGTTGGGCGGACAAGGGGGGGAAGGAAGGGGGGGGGTCTGGCTCCGACCTTAGCTTAGTGCGACTGTTTGCAACAATGCGTCCTGTGGGAAAAGACCCGACCGGCTTGAGACAGGCGCCAAAAACAGCCAGGATCTACTCCATGAGGGGGGGAGGGGGTGCGAGGGCCCGCGCCGATCGGCAAAACAATGAATGAGAGAACGACGACAAACCACACTGCTGGGGGGAGGGGGGGTGCGAGAGCCCGCTTCGATCGGCAGAACAATGAACAAGAGAACAACGACCAAGCACACTGCTGGGGGGAGGGGAGTGCAAGGGCCCGCGCAAGCGCCCGCGAAGATCTGCAAAACAAGGAGTAAGTCAACGTCCCTTAGTTCAGGCTCTGCCACGGCTGCATAGATGTAGGGGCGTGTGCTGGAGTGGGCGTGGAGGCCCTGACGTTTATGTCGGCTCTGATGGTCATTCTTCGACCTCTTCCTCCTCTTGTGGGGGATCGGGCATTGGTCCTAAACCGATACACACCTGCCTTCCCTGCCCAGGCCATTTACTTGCCACTTACATGTCTCTTTCTACGTATAGGTGCATGTGTTTGTTTATGTGTTTACGTGCGTGTGCATGTATAAGTATATACACATGTGTACACCCATATACATGCATACACACTATATATATGTGTATATGTATACATAGACATGTACTTATGTGAATATATACAAATACATTATTAATAGTATTCGTACCAGGTTCTTTGCCCAACATTACAAGCCTCAAGCCTCACTCCTGAAGAATCTCCAAAAAGGCCCAGGCTCAAAACTCTTCAATCTCGCCGGGTTGGTCACGTCGCCTCGGGATTGTTGCGCAACTTGTTCGCGCCCAAGAGGGCCCCAAGACGAACCCGGGGCCCTACTGGGGGCCGTCTTGGGGCCTTCTTGGCCCACCAAAAGGGCTCCAAGCGGCCCCCCGAGTCGCCGGACACCCAAGAGGACTCCAAGACACTCCAAGAGGTCTCCTAAAGGCCTCCCAAGACGGCCCCAAGAGGCCCAAATCATTGTTTTTCCGTGAAAGGGTTTGAAGGATCGTGGCGTTCTCGCCTTCTCCGCTTCCCGACGCTCCGAGACAGCCCACGAAGCCCACCAGATCGTCCCAAGATTTCCAGGGGCCCCCAAGACGGCCCAAGACGGCCCCAAGGCGGCCCAAGAGGCGCCCAATACGGCCCAAGAGGACTCAATGACGGCCCCAAGAGGGGGACCCTATGGGGCAAGAGGGGGCACATATGCGAACCCGAACTGACATTTTGAGCCCTCGGCCCTGAGGTGCCCCCAGGAAGCCCCAAGGGGCCCCCAAGATGCCCCCAAGGGGCCCCGAGAGGCCCCAAAGAGGCCCCGAAGAGGCCCCCGAAGAGGCTCCGAAGAGGCCTCCAAGAGGCTCCCAAGAGGCCCCCAAACTGCTCCCAAAAGGCCCCCGGAGCGTTCCCTCCTCCTCCTCCTCCTCCTCCTCCTCCTCCTCCTCCTCCTCCTCCTCCTCCTCCTTCTCCTCCCTCTCCTACCCATGGTCGTGGTGGTGGAGCATCGGCCCACCACAGAGCGCTCTCGGCGAGAAGCAGCCGCTGAAGAGCACCCCGAGGCCGGAAAGTCGCCGAGAACCGACAACCGAAGACCACTGCCTCGAGAATCTCAAACCTCTCGAGCCCGTCGCCTCCCCGCGAGCCTCTCCCGCTCCAGCGTCGCCCCTGATCGGGTGCGCTGACTGGCGTCGCAACGCGCGCCCTCCTCGTTGCTACGACCAAATGTAAAAACAAAACCTACAGTTGAGGCCGTTCCAAAAGAAACCTCCCCCAAGAAACCCAATCCTGTGACCCCAGGACGTCCCTTGATTTTTGGTGTGGGAGCGTCACGCTGCCCATTGCAAAAGCATCGGAACCCAAGAAACCCAGGGCACCTTTGGAGGCAAGCAGGGTGTGTTTCTTGGCGTGGGCCTCCACTGCAGAACCGCTTGCATCCACCATGAAAGTACCCCCCCCCCAGGGCCTCTATTTTGGACGCCCGAAATGGGTACGAAAAGAATGGGCACAATGCCCAACAACAAATGTTGTCCTATGCAACAGCGGCCGCTGTTGGGCAAGCGGCCTTCTGTCTCAGATGGACGCAGGCCGCGGCGGCGCAGACAGCGAGTCCTGTTCAAAATGAACAGGAACTGCTTTTGGGCACCGTACCCATTCTTTCCGTACCCATTTCGGGCGTCCAGATATATAGAGCACCCCTCCCCAGGCCTGGAGGGCCCGGGGGCTCCAGGACTACGCGAAAAAGACTGGGGGGCACCGTGGACCAGGGGGCACCTCGCAACCCCCAAACTGAGCATTCGGTGGCCACTCAAAGGTAGCCTCCCATGCCATATTGTCGGCTCCTGCGAATCGACGCCAATCGACGCTGGCCGACGCCAATCGACGCACGCCAAATCGACGCTAAATCGACGCTAATCGGCGCTGAATCGGCGCTGTCTCAACGACTCCCAGACGCTAATCTGCGCGAATCGGCGCTGAAGCCAGAATTGAGAAAGTAGACCAGGCTCCCATGACTTGCTGCCGACATAGAGGCCGCATAGATGGGGTCCGAGTAGATGAGGTCGAAGGATCGTGCCGTGCCGCATCGCACATGCATCGGCGATGCATCGATGATGCATCGGCGATGCATCGGCGACGTCGGCGATGCATCGGCGACGTTGGTTTTGGGAAAGTCGGTCTCCACATCGAGCCGCATCGCCGATGCATCGGCGATGCGACGCGATCCTCCGACCCCATCTACTCGGACCCCATCTAGGCGGCCTAGACAAACAAGTAAAGATAGTCAAGCAACATTTTGAAACATACGTTCTTTTGCAACAAAAAACGAAACTCGTCCCTTGACTACCTTTGGACTGTTCTGAAATATTCCTCCTGTAGAGGGACATGCTCGACTTTCAGGGCTTCCCAGGCTCCCGTGAGGGCCCTCCCTCGAGTTCAGCCAGGCGCGTCCCTCTACTGGCGGAGTATTCGAAAATAGTCAACAAAGAATAATACGGGGACGATTGTTTGAACATGCTTCACAATTTTTGGGTATGTTGGACAATTTTTAGGTCGGGCCTGTCCCCCTGCATTGGGATTGTGGGCGAAACAATAAAACAAATCCCCCAAATACTCCCGAAATATCAAACATACAAGAAAAATGGTTCCCAGACTATGGTTTGACTATTTTTGAGTATTCCTCCTGTAGAGGGACAGGCCCGACTTACGAATATTTCTTGGTTTCGCCCAACCCCCCCCCCCGCAGGAGGACGGGCCCGACTCGGCCCTCGGGCCGTCCTTTGGGCGCCCGAGTTATCCAGGGTAACTCGGGTCGGGGGTAACTCGGGCTTGGGTTCCCGAAAAAGGAACCCGCGTGAGCCCTGACCCGAGTTACCCCTGACGATGTGGGGCTCTGGACGCCCGAATTATCCGGGGTAACTCGGGTCCGGGGTAACTCGGGTTCGGATTCCCGAAAAACGAACCCGAGTTATCCCTGACCCGAGTTACCCCTGATGACTCGGCCCTCGGGCCCGTCCTGGCGTTGAAGGTCGTGCAGCACTCCGCGGGCGCCTCGGCGCAGCGCCCCTCCCAGCAGTCCGCCAGGCCCAGCCCCGCGCAGGCCCCCACGAACTCCTCGGGAGCGGCCAAGAGTGAAGGGGCCCCAGGACACACAAATAAATGCACACAAATAAAAGGATTCCCCATATTTTCTGGGCTTCTGTCGTCCCCCCCACTTCCCATATTTCCCCATATTTTCTGAGGAATCGGGGATTAATTGTGTCTGTGTGTTTTTTCCTCTCCTGAAAGAGGGGGGTGTCCAAGAGGGGGGGGTGCAAATCATGACCGGCGGCACGTGCGCGGCCCAGCGGGGGGGCCAGGGACGTGAGGGAATGAGAAGGGGCGCCAGGAGATCTGGGGAAAGATCATGGCCCCCGCCCTGATAGCCACCCCCCCCTAGTCATCACTCCCCTCTTTGCCGCCCCCGAACTCCGCGGCGCCCAGCTTCTTGCCGGGGACCCCGGCGCAGTGCGCGTTCGCATCCAGGCCTCCGGGTACCCGGGTACTCCAAATCCGTTCTTATAGTCGGACTCGATTGGACAGGACGCGCGAGAGGACACAAGACCCTTCCGAGGGCCACATGGCCACATGAATGCAGGAGGCACGGGCCGCGAGACACAGGACACGAGGGTACCCTTGATCTGGCAGGGTCGACCTACCAATCCGGGCCGACTGTACTCCAAATTCCTTATTTCTCGTCCCCCGGGTCCGGTCTTTCGAGGCGCCTTTTTGGAAACTGGGGGAGTATCCGGTTTACTGGGGCGCTTTCGTTGGATTGGAGCTTAGGGGGTCCAGTTTATTGAGGCGCCCCGTCGAAGAGGGGGCTCCGGAGAATTAGGTCGCATTTAGAGTGGGGTCCGATTTTCTAGGGGGGGGTCGATTGATAAGGGATTTGGAGTAAGACGAAGCCAGGGTGAGGACAGCTTCGGGTGAGGATGAATCTTCGGTGGCAGCTCAAGGGAGCCAGCCTCCCATACCATCCTGTCGGGTCCTGCAAGTCGGCGCTCGTCGACGCTAGTCGACGTTAGATCAACGCCAACCGACGCTGGCCGACGCTAAATCAGCGCGACCTCATCGCCTCCCAGACGCTAACCGACGCTTCTCGACGCTGAAGACGGAATTCCGATGGTATACCAGGCTCCCATGATTTGCTACCGGAAGGCCTCTGGGACCCAGGCAAGACGAAGCCAGGACGAGGAGCAATTCGGGTGAGGATGCATCGAGAGTCTCGAAGATCCCGCGGCTCTGGCACGGCCTTGCTGACCCCTCCCATACCATTCCCCTTACGTGACGTCACCCTCGCCTCTCAAGCTTCGCGCCTGCTGCATACGCACCGCACGTATTTGGGCGAGGCGAGGGGGGCGTCACGGAAGGGGAGGGTTTGCTAGGGGTCGGTTAGGCCGCCCCTGAGCAGTGCGCGTTCGCATCCAGCCCACGGAGGGCTCGTGCGGGGAGCTGAACTCAGGAGCGAACGATACGACGTGCGTGCATATGATTTTTCGTGGCCTTCGAGCGTGCATTGCGCGAGCGTTCAGGGCCCCGAGTTATCAGGGCAGGGGTTGGTCAAAGATACTCTTGTTTCGTGCCGGAGTTGTCCTGGATGTCATTCAACTCGAACTTCCCGTATTACATTCGGCCGAATGTAGATTCCAGATCTAGCGGTTCCATCGCTTTCCGGGATTTTCCGCCACCGTGCCCTTGAGGCACGAGTTGGAGTGTCCGCAGGTGCATTGTGCTGTCCTCTGGAGCCTCAATCCTGAATCCTCTGGATTCTTCAAAATTTTTTGGGCCCAAGAAGGCCCCGAGACGGACCAAGAGGTTCCCGAGAGACCCAAGAGGGCCTCCAACCGCCGAAACGTCGCTCCAAGACCCCCAAGACGATCTCAAAACTGCCCAGGATGCGCCCCAAACGGCACCAGAGGCCATCAAAAGGCCTCCCGAAAAGGCACCCAGAAGCAAACATCCATGATTGTCATGCAAGTTTTTACCACAGTTGGAATTTTCTGCCTTTTCGGCTTGCCGGCACTCCCAGACGGACGGCCCACGAGGCCGCAAATATCACCTCAAGAGGCTTCAACAAAAAGGCCCGAGAAGGCCCCGAGACCGCCCAAGAGGCCTCCAAGACGGCCCACGAGCCCCGCCACTGCAGCTCGAAGAGGGGGCCCCGACGGGGAACTCGAAAGGACACTTCGAGCCCTCGGCCTCAAGAGGCCCCCAGAGGGCCCCCAGAGGCCCCCTAGAGGCCCCCAAGAGGCACCCAGGAGGCCCCAACATGCCCCTAAGAGGCTCCCAAGAGGCCCCCCAAGGGCCCAAAAACCATCCCCAAGCAAGAGGCCCCCCAAACTATCCACAAGAGGCACCCGAGAGCGTTCCGAAGAGACTCCAACAAGCATCCCTGAGCACTCTGGCCCCAACTCCAGGCACCCTGCAGGGATGGGCCGAACGACGCCATTGGATATTGGGGGGGGGGGGGGGGTACGAAGGAGGGCTCTACCCAAATCAAGTTTCTCCCGGATGATCCCGTTGCCCAAGTCGTTCACTGAGGGGCGTCGGACAATAAACCCCATTCTGAAAATAGACGCGAACTCCCGCTGCAAACATCCCACGAAGACTGGAACATCAATGTCCACGGCGGGCTCGTCAAAAAGCGTAGGCGAACACATCTGGCGCACTCGAGTCTTACGTTCCCAAATTTTATCAGGGCTCCATGAGCCCTGCGACGTGCCCAACCCATCGACACCAAGGGATGACATGAGGCGCGCCAGAAATAGCGCAACAACAACACCGCAAGAGACGGTACACGGCGGATATCTACATCGTGCGAATCGTCGTCGTCGCCGTCATCAGCGCCGTCGTCGTCGTCGTCGTGGTCGTCGTCGTCGTCATCGTCGTGGTCGTCGTCGTCGCACGTCGTCGGCGTCGTCGTCGTCGGTCGTCGTCGCCGTCGTCGTCGTCGTTGTGGTTGTCGTCGTCGTCGCTGTCGGCGTCGTCGTCGTCACACGTCTTGGTCGTGGCCGTCGTCGTGGTTCGCCGTCGTTGTCGTCGCCGTCCTCGTCCCACGTCGTCGTCGTCGTCGCGGTCGTCGTCGTCGTCGTAGTCGTCGTACCACGTCGTCGTTGTCGTGGTCGTTGTCGTCGTCGTCGTCAAGGTCATCGTCGTCGTCGTCGTCCACGTCATCGTCGGCGTTGACCCACGTCGTCGCCGTGGTGGTGGTCGTCGCCGTCGTCGTGGTCGTCGTTGTTGTCGTCGTGGTCGTGGTCGTCGTGGTCGGGATCGTCGTCGTCATTGTCGTCGTCGCCGTCGTCTTCCCACGTCCACGTCGTCGTCGTCCACCGCCGTCGTCGTCGTCGTCGTCGTCGTCGTCGTCGTTGTCGTCGTCTCACGTCGTCGTCATGGTCGTCTCACGTCGTCGTCGTGGTCGTGGTCGTCCTACGTCGTAATCGTGGCCGTCGTCGTCGGCGTGGTCGTCCAACGCCGTCGCCGTCGTCGCCGCCGTCGTAGTCGCCGCCGTCGCCATTGTAGTCGTCGTCGTCACCGTCGCTATCGTCGTCGTCGTCGTCGTCGTCGTCATGGTCGTCGTCGTCGTCTCCGTCGTCGTCCCTCGTCGTCGTCGTGGTCGCGGTCGTCGTCGTCGTTGGCCGTGGTGGTCGTGGTCGTGATCGTCGTGGTCGTGGTTATCGTTGTCGTCGTCGTCCCACGTCGTTTCCCTAGTCGTTGCCGCCGTCGTCGTCGTGATCGTCTTCGTCGTCGTTCTCACGTCGTCGTGGTCGTCGTCGTCGTCGTCGTCGTCGTCGTCGTCGTGGTCGTCGTCACTGTCGTCGTGGCCGTCGCCGTCGTCGTCGACGTGGTCGCGATCGTTGTCGTCGTGGTCGTGATCGTCGTCGTCGTCGTCGTCGCAATCGTCGTCGTCGTGGTCGTCGTCGTCGATGTCGTCGATGTTCGTCGTCGTCGTTGTCGATGTCGTCGTCGTCGTCGTCGTCGATGTTCGCCGTCGTTGTCGTCGTTCGCGTAGTCGTGCCACGTCGTCGCCGTAGTCGTCGCCGTCGTCGTCGGGGTCGTCGTCGTCGCGGTCGCCGTCGTCGTCCTCGACGTCGTCGTGGCCGTTGTCATCGTCATTGTCGCCGTCGTCGTCCCACGTCGTCGTCGTCGTTGTCGTGGTCCTACGTCGTCGTCGTGATCGTGGCCGTGGACGTCGTCGTCGTCGTTCGCCGTGTTTGTCGTCGTCGTCCTCGTTGTCGTCGTCGTCGCCGTCGTCGTCGTCGTCGGCGACGTCGTGAAGGCCGTCGTCGTCGTCGTCGTCGTCCACGTCGTCGTCGGCATTGTCCAACGTCGTCGTCGTGCTCGTCGTCGTCGCCGTCGTCATCGTCGTGTGCGCCGTCGACGTGGTCGTGGTCGTGGTCGTCGTCTTCGTTGTCGTCGGCGTCGTCGCCGTCGTCGTCGTCATCGTCGTCGTGGTCGTCGATGTCGTTGTCGTCGTTCCGAGTCGCGGCCGTCGTCGTCGTCGTCGTGGTGGTCGTCGTCGACGACGTCGTCCTTCGCCGTCGTTGTCGTCGTCAGCGGCGTCGGCCGACGTCGTCGTCGCCGTCGTCGTCGTTGTGGTCGTCGTCGTCGTGAGAATCGTCGTCGTAGCCATCGTCGTCGTCGTGGTCGTCGATCGATGTCGTCGTCGTGGTCGTCGTCGTTATTGCCGTCGTTCCACGTCGCCGTCGTCATCGTCGTGTGCGCCGTCGTCGTTGACGCCGTCGTCGTCGTCGTCATGGCCGTGGTCCTCGTCGTCGTGTTCTTCGTCGTGGTCGTCGTCGGCGTCGTCGCGGTCGTCGTCGTCGGGGCAATCGTCGTCGTGGCCATCGTCGTCGTCGTCGTTGTCGTGGTCGTCTTTCGACGTGGTCGTCGTGGTCGTCGTCGCCACCGTCGTGGTCGTGGTCGTGGTCGTCGTCGTCATCGTGGTCGTCGTTGTCGTCGTCGTCGTGGTCGTCGTCGACGTCGTCGTGGTCGTGGCCGTGATCGTTGTCGTCGTCGTCATCGTCAGCGTCGTCGTCCATCGTCGTCGTCGCCGCCGTCGTCGCCGTCGTGGGCGTCGCCGTCGTCCTCGCTGTCGTCGTTGTGCAACATCGTCGTCGCCCCCGTCGTCGTTATCGTCATGGTCGTAGTCGTCGTCGGCGTCGCGGCTGTGGTCGTCGTTGTTGCTGTCGTTAACGTCGCCGTGGTCGTCGTCATCGCCGTCGTCGTCGTCGTGGTCGTCATCGTCGTCGTGGTCGTCGCCGTCGTCGTGATCGTTGTCGTCGTGGTCATCGTCGTGGTCGTCGTGGCCGACATGGTCGTGGTCGTCGTCGTCTTGGTCGTCGTCGTCGTCTTGGTCGTCGACGTGGTCATCGTCATCATTGTCGTTGTCAGCGTCGTCGTCCCACGTCGTCGTCGCCGTCGTCGTTGTCGTCGCGGCCGTGGTTGTCGTAGGTGTCGTCGTCGCCCCACGTCCTTGTCACAGTCGTCGCGTCCGTGGTTGTCGTGGTTGTCGTCGTCGTCGCCGTCGTCGTCGTTATGGTCGTCGTCGTCGACGTCGTTGTCGTCGTCGTGGTCGCAGCCGTGGTCGTCGTCGTCGTCGCAGCCGTGGTCGTCGTCGTCGTGGTCGTTGTCGTTGTCGTGGTCGTCGTCGTGGTCGTCGTCGTTGTCGTCATCGTCGTCGTGGTCGGCGTCGTGGTCGTCGTCGACGTGGTCGTCGTCGTCGTCGCCGTCGTTGTCGTCGTGGTCGTTGTCGTCGTCGTCGTCACCGTCGCCGTCGTCGTCGTCGTCGTGATCTTCGTCGTGTCGTTGTCGTGGTGGCCGTGGTCGTCGTCGTCGTGGTCGTCGTAGTGGTCGTCGACGTTGCGGACGTCGTCGTCGTCATGGTCGTCGTTGTCATCATCGTCGTCGTGGTCGCCGGCGTCGTGGTAGTCGTCGACGTGGTCATGGTCGTCGTGGTCGCCGTCGTCGTGGTCGACGTGTTCGTCGTCGTGGTCGTCGTTGCCGGCGATGTCGTCGTCGTTGTTGTCGTCGTCGTTGTCGTCGTCAGCATCGTCGTCCCACGTCGTCGTCACCGTCGTGGTCGTCGTCGTCGTTGTTGTCGAAACCGTCGTCGTCGTCCCACGTCGTCGAAACCGTCGTCGTCGTCGTCTTGGTCGTCGTCAGCGTCGTGGTTGTCGTCGTCGTCGTGGCCGTGGTCGTCGTCTCGTCATCGTGGTCGTCGTCGTGGTTGTCGTCATCGTCGTCGTGCTCGTCGTCGTCGCCGCCGTCGTCGTCGTCGTGGCCGTCGTCATCGTCGTCGTGGTCGTCGTCGTTGGCGTCGTCGTCGTGGTCTTGGTCGTCATCGTTTCCGTCGGCATCGTCGTCGCCGTCGTCGTGGTCGTCGTCGTCGTGGTCGGCGTCGTGGTCGTGGTCGTCGCCGTTCATCATTATCATCATCTCCATCATCGTCGTCGTCGTGGTCGTCGTCGTGGCCATCGTCGTCGTCGTGGTCGTCGATCGACGTCGTCGCCGTGGGCGGAGGTGCCTATCACGAGGCGGAGGGCGTCCGCCCCGCCGCGGGCGGCCCGCACGGCGGCGGCCGCGGTGACCAGGGGTACGCTGGCCAGCCCGTCGGTGTCCCCGTGGAAGGAGCACAGCAGCCAGCTGCCCGCCTTCCGCGCGGGGCCTGACTACCTACCAGACCACCCCAACCCAACCCGACGACCCCAATTTCGGGTTGGGAAGGTACGGGTTCCATATGTGTTTTTTCAATGTTCCCCGACCCCCCCCCCAACTGGAAATGGAGGGCAAATTGAGGCCTTCGGCTTGGGTTGGGGTGGTTTGGTGGGTGGTGAGGCTGGGGGTGGGGGGCAAACGCAAGACGAAGCCGGGGCGAAGAAAGAACACGGCCCTGCCGCTTCCAGGGCAGACTACGGTCAGCCCGCATCGCAGGAATGGGCCACCTTGCCAAGGGTACCCTTTCATCTGGGCCTCCTCGGTCCATCCTCGGCCACTTTCGTTGGCCGCGCCCCGCTCGAAAAGCTTCGACATGGGCGTCCAAGGCCGTTGCATCCTTATCGCGCCTCCTTATGCTACGAGCCGGCTGTAAGCCGAATCTAGGACGAAGATACAATCGGGTGAAGATGAATCGAGAATCTCTGACATCTGGCCGTTTGGGAGGATGCATCGAGCGCTGCGGCCTTCTCGGAGCGTTCCGGCACGCTCTGACAGCGTTCTGGAACGCTCTGGAACGGATTTATCCTCGTCCTAGCCCTGGGCCCTGGCTTTCGCGATGCTGCAGTTCTTGTTCGCGACGTCGGATCTCCAGGGGAGTGTGCGTCGGATGGGATTCTGGGTCACCTAACTTCGCGCATCGCTGGGGCAAAGAATCCCAGCGTACGCTTCCGAGGCACTGCAGGGGCGCGTGTGCACGAATCCCCTTCTAATGCATATGTGTTTCACGTAGCGCCGTCTTCTTGCCGATGCGCCGTCCAGGCGCGGCTCACTTCGCGCATCGAGCATCGCGGCCCGCGACGCGCGAGCGTCCCCGTGAAAGGAGCAGAGCTGCCAGCCTCCCGTGCGTGGTGGAGGCTCGCCCCCAGCCCCCTATTCGGGTCGAGGCTCGGGGTCTTCGGGCGGTTCTCACGGGCTCCGGAGGGTTGCCCAGCCTCAGGACGCTTGCCAGCAGCTGCGTCTAGCAGAGAGGCGCCCGTGGGGAGGTCCCCGAAAGGCCGCCGAAGCCCGAATAATGACCCCAACACCTGCCCTCTCGCGTCGCAAAAAAATCACGACCGAAAAGATTGTTCGCCATCTTCAGCCTCGAAGAATCCTCACCCGGCCTCAAGACCGTGAAGCAAAGACTCGGGATGAAAATCCGGGCCCCAGGAAGGGTCGGGTCTACGAGCGTGGGTCTGGGTCCACACCATAGCCCAATGAAGAGGACGAGGAGGACAAGAGGAGGAGGAGGAGGAGGAGGACGAGGACGAGGAGGAGAAGGCCGAGGGAAGGAGGAGGAGGAGGAGCATGAGGAGGAGGACCAGGAGGAAGAGAAGGACGCGGAGGACAGACAAGAGGGAGGAGGAGGAGGAGGAGGAGGAGGACGAGGAGGACAAGGAGGAGGACGAGGAGGACAAGAAGAGGAGGACATGTAGCGGCCGCCACCGCTGAAGCGACAAAGTTGTCGCCCCCGCTCAGGGAGAGGATGACGCGACCGACGGAACGAGGATGAGGCGGGCAGGAGAAATGAGGACTCGGGGAGAACACGGCTCAGTGGCCTACCTGCACCGAGCCGCCTGGCGCTCGGCCAGCGCGCCCCCGTGTTCCTTGAAATTCGGCTTCTGGGTGGGGCAGCGGAACCTGTCCACATCCGCTGCTCCCTGGCCAGGCCCATCCTGAGCCAAGGAGGAGGAGGAGGAGGAGGAGGAGGAGGAGGAGGAGGAACACGCCCTCCTGGCTTGGCCAGGAGGGCGTACACACGGCTTCTGGGCCCAGGTGGGGCCCAGTCAGGGGGGCAGAGGGTATATGAAAAGATGTCGTCGCCCGATCTGGGGTGCGTCTTCGGGCTCCAGAGCCATCAAGAATGGATCTGGGGCGAATCGGGAATGGGCAGAACCCCCTTTAGTTAAACGTGATTTAGTGAAACGACCTCGGATCCAGACCAGGCGAGCGCAAGCCTGGACAAAAACGACGGCCGCGGCGCCCTCTCCAGAGCCGAAAACGGACAATTCACGAATCGACGTGTCAGGGTGGAGGATCTGTCCACCCCCGAGCGAAACGAGACCCAGCAATAGAGGCCTCCTACATGGGGTCCGAGTAGATGGGGTCGGAGGATCTCGCCGCATCGCCGATGCATCGGCAATGCATGGCCGATGCATCGGCCATGCAATGGCGACTTCGCCGATGCATCGGCGACCTCGGCGTGGAGAAAATTGGGCCCCGCACCGAGCCGCATCGCCGATGCATCGCCGCTGCATCGGCGATGCGGGGCGTTCCTCCGACCCCATCTATTCCGACCCCAGCTAGGAGGCCTAGAGTTAAGTCGGGCGTGTCCCCCTACAGGGGGATTCTGGGCGAAAAATAAGACATACTCGAAACGTACCCTCGAATGATCAAAACTACTCAAAAAATCGTCCCAAGACTATTTTTTTACTATTTATGAATCGTCCCCCTGTAGAGGGAAAGGCCCGACTTAAGCCTGGAAGTAAGGCGTCGGGCCCTCTGGGCCCGCGGATTGGACAGCATCGCCGGGCGTCTGGGCTGCTCAACGAGAGGAGGGGGCACGCAGGCGGGGGACGGGCTCGGGGGAGAGGAGGAGGGAGGGGGAGGACGAGGGGGAGGAGGAGGAGGCGGAGGAGGAGGAGGAGGAGGAGGAGGATGAGGATGAGGAGGAGGGGGAGGAGGAGGAGAGGGAGGAGGAGGAGGAGGA
>CAUYUJ010019868.1:0-5000 GCA_963575745.1 Prorocentrum cordatum | reverse complement strand
CTTCGGCGCTCATCATGCTGGCAAGCTCTTCAAACAACGCGTCTGGAAACACTGATCTGACCTCAACGTCCTGGTCGTTAGAGGGACTATCGATGAACTCCTGCACGTCGTTCATCAACCTCAGGTAGGCTGGGTCGTCGTGCGAGACCCAATACTCGAAGGGATTGTTGTTGACGGCTGCAACGTTCCAGGTCAGACAGGTCAAAGCACCAGCTGTCTCATCCAGCGTCCCCTCGCCCCGTCTGCCAGCGCAGCGTGCCAGCTGCGAGCCCATCGGTCAGACCCACGACCGCAAAGGCTCAAGACGGTCAACGCTGGCAAGCGTTCCGCCCTGCTGCTCCACGCAAGAACAAACAAAGCATCGGACCTCGTCAAACATCACAGCGTCTCGTCAAGAAACAACACTACAGTCAACGCGTAGGAGGATGCACGCTGAGGGTGCGAGGGTCTTGAAAGGCTATGCAGATCCTTTTTGAGCGGGGCGCGGCCAGAGAAAGTTGCCAAGAATGGGCCGACAGGGAAGGCTCCAAGGGCAACCAGAGACAATCGCTCATGCTTACTGTCCGTGTTGACTGTACCAATCCACTCGAACCTATCTTCGTTCGAGATTTCTGGAGCCGAAAAGATCTGTTGAAGTCCCCGGGCCCAAGACGGGACGACGACGCGTGATGTTTCCACGGCGCCCGGTGTCAGGACAGACAAACCGTGATTTAGATCCAGAACCAAACTGGCAACGGCAAAGAGCGGTGATGATGACGACGATGCTGATGATGCTAATGATGATGCTGATGCGGGATCTGGCGTCAAAAACCGACCCGGGAGGAGGAGTGAGGAGGCGACGAATGAGATGAAGTGGGACGGAGGGAAGGATGAGGGGTGACACAGTGTAGGCCCGACCAAAAGAAACCTTCCACAACCCTTAGACCCTAGGACGTCCATTGATTTTTGGTGTGGGAACGTCACGCTTTCCAAAGCAAGCCCGTCGAAACCCCAGAAACCCTCGGCACCCTGGAAGCGAGCAGGGTGTTTCTTGGCATGGGCCCCCACTGTATGCATGTCAGCGTTTTTTTTGGCATCGCTCAGCTCGTGATGGGCGAGCAACGCCAGAAGGGAACGGAGATGGCCCCTCTT
This sequence comes from Prorocentrum cordatum, assembly GCA_963575745.1. NCBI lineage: Eukaryota > Dinophyceae > Prorocentrales > Prorocentraceae > Prorocentrum > Prorocentrum cordatum. The sequence continues at coordinate 3,869 of CAUYUJ010019868.1, read as the reverse complement.
CTGCTCCTCCCACCAAAAAACACACAAAGAGAGGCGGCACCACCAGATTGAAGGGGCCCTGGGACACACAAATACATACACAAATTACAGGATGTCCCATAGTTTCCTATATTTTCTGGGTTTTCGACTTCCCCCCCACTTCCCATATTTTCCAATATTTTCGGCGGGATCGACGATGAATTGTGTCTGTGTGATTTCTCCCCTTCTGGATCTCCGCAAGCGCGAGGCTCCAGGGAGGGACGGCCCTCCTGGTGGTGCGCGCCCCCCCACCTCGCCCCAAAAATACTCAAAAAATAGTCCCCGTACTTTTGTATAACTATTTTTGAATACTCCCCCTGCAGAGGGGCAGGCCCGACTGAATCCTAGAAAGGGTCCGAGCAGATGGGGTCGGAGGATCGCGCCGCATCGCCGATGCATCGGCGATGCGGCTCGATCTGAGGCCCGACTTTCTCCACGCTGGCGTCGCTGGTGCATCGCCGACGTCGCCGATGCATCGCCAATGAATCGGCGGTGCATCGCCGATGCGTCGGCGATGCGGCGCGATCCTCCGACCCCATCTACCCGATCTCGCTCGAGGCCTCCCCCATGCCCTGCTCGGGAAGGCACCGAGGACCCCCTAGCTGGAGGTGGCCCCCTTCTGGGATGACCGCGGGGTCTGCTGAGTGGAAGGGGGGTTGTACGTGGAGGTGAGGGTGGGTTAGATCTGGCCAAGCTACGTTGTAAATCGGTTGCAGGTGCCCCGAATGGCTGATAAGGGCCAACCTCGGCCACGAATGGGTCCCACGATCTAGATCGAAGGAACGGCGCGAAAACCCGAGCCCCTCCCGAAGTCGAGCTGGTCCTTATTTCAGCACCTCGACGCTCTGATCGTTCCAGCATGTGCCCCAAAGCCAAAAAGGTTCTCGCCTCCCCCTTGCCTGTAGGAGAGAATCCACCGATGATTGACAAACACCATTGAGCCCGTCTCCGGACTTCACAACTAAAACGTGCCGCCCTGCGTTGGGCGATCTGCGAATTCAACTCTGACGCCACTGCCCGCCAGGGAAACCATGGCCCTCGCGTTGGCGCTGGTCTCGCGCCGTGTCCAACGCGGACAGACCAAGCGCTGTTCTTGTCGGGGGCGCGCAAACATGGATTAGCGATCCATGGATTTGGCGCGCGGTCGCCAAATCCATGGATCGGGGGAGGTGCCCTCCCCAAAAAGCGGCCGGTGCCGCCTCGCTCGGCGGCGGCCATACGCAATTCCCCATGAAAACGGGACCCGTCGCTAATCCACGCCCCCCTGATCCATCCATGTTTGCGATCACCTGACAAGCGCTATTCTTGGTGAGTCGCTGCTTTGCATCGCGCGCGTCGTCCCCCCGCCCGCGCACGTGCCAGCGGCGCGCGCCGGCGATCAGAACGCTCCGGGGCAAGTGTATCCCCGTGCCATAGCCCCGTCCGACGAACCCCCTCCACACGTGGCCGAGCAGGACCGAGGACCGCTGCGTCGCCCGGAGCCTGGGGGAGGGGCAGGGGGCGCCTCGGAGGCGAGGCCCAGCACAACCGGCGGGCGCGGCTGCCGCGGACCAGCATCAGCGTGGGAGGGTCACGTGCCTCTTGAGCCTCCTACGCGACCAACTTAAGACGAAGGCAGAATCGAGATTTTCTGGGCTTTCGTCTCCGCCCCCACTTCCCTTATTCTCCCATGTCTTCCTGGGAGCCGACGACTAGTCTTGTCTGTGTGTGCTTCCCCTTCTGAGCGAACCAGAAAAAACGTCCCCGAGAACCGGCGGGCGTGGAGGCTGCACAGGGCGCCGCGGCCGTTCCTGGACGCTCCGAGAGCGTTCCAGAACGCTCTGGGCTTAGGTCGGGCATGTCCCCGCACAGGCGGATTTCGGACGAAAAATAACTTCAAAATACTCCAAAAATATTCCAAAATAGTGAAAACATCGTCCCCAGACTATTTCTTGACTATTTCTGAATATTCCTCCTGAAGGGGGACAGGCCCGACTTAACTTTGGGCCGATCTGGCCATCGCTCGGGCGCCCCTGTCCGAGCGCTTTGTCTTCGGCTGCGCGCGGGCAGCGTCGCAGAGAGGGCCACAGGGCGCCCATCGACGACCCCCGCCGAGAAGGAAAAAGAAGCGCACGCGCCCGAGAGATGGGTGCCAAGCGACGGCTCTCGATGCGAGGCCTGCCCGGCCACTCCTCGTTCCCAACTTTCGGTCGGGCATGTCCTCATACGGGTCGGTTTTGGAAGAGCCCAGAAGCATTCAAAAACAGTTTAGTCCTCCTATGGGTCGATTTTGGAAGAGTCCAACATAGTACGAAGTATGATGCAACAGTCGTCCCCAGACTATTTTTTCACTATTCTTGAATATTGCTCCTGTACAGGGACATGCCCGACTGAACCCCGGCTGTCTCCCCGCAGTTCTCCCGGGGGCCGCTTCGATCGGCCGCGGGGCGCCGGAGGCGGTTGAGAGCACGGCAGGGCACGACGCTGCCCTCGCAGAGCCCGCTCGCTTCCGGGCGAGGCGGCCCTGGGATCCGACGTCGCGGGCAAGACATCTCATCGGCGGCGAGAGCGGGGGGGGAGCGAGAAGGACGAGGCCTCCTCGCAAGGCGGCGGGACTTCTCCGACGCCCTCGCGCTGGCTGAGAAAGGGTCGGCGCATCTGCGGGGAGGGCTCGGGACACTTCTCAGAGGCCGGGGGGGGGCTCCTGGACCTTCTGCGGAGGCCAGCCCCTGCCCGCTGCCCCCCCTGGGGGCTCGCCGCCAAAAAACGCCACTGCTGGAGCCCTCGACCCCATCTTTCCAGAGCCTTTGGTCCGAGGCGGGTCGATCTGTGGGGGCCCTGGAGCCCGAGGCCGGGCGCAGACGCTCGGCTTCGGGGAACTTTGGAGCGCCAGGTTCTGAGAGGGCGGCGGTCTGGAGTTTCAGGTGTGGCCAGCTTGGAGCAGGAGCGTGGCGCAGACGGCTGTGCCCTGTCCCCGACCTCGTACTGCGCCGGACGCAACAGCCGCGTTGTCCATAGACGCATCCACCCCGAACGTGACCTTCTACGCAACGACGCTGGAGGCCTCCCAGATGGGGTCGGTGTAAATGGGGTCGGGGGATCGCGCTGCATCGCCGACGTGCGCGATGCATCGTCGACGTGGGCGATGCATCGGCGATCAGGAAAGGGTAGGGTAGAGGGAAACGAGGGAAGGGCAAACGACGAGGGAAGGGTAGGGCAGGGCAAACGACGAGGGAAGGGTAGGGTAGAGGGAAGGGGGAAACGAGGGAAGGGTAGAGGTATGGGTACCGCTTCCTCCTCTGACCGCCACTCGCCACGCCCAAGGAGGCGGAGGCTCCTCGCAGACGAGGCCCCCGAAGCCCGTGGGCGCGGCGGCCATCGCCGAGGGGGGCGGCCGGCCGCGCGGCTCTCGCCTCAAGTCGGGCCTGTCCCTCTACAGGAAGAACAGTCAGAAATGGGGAAAAAGCTTGGGGACGATTTGTTCAGCATCTTTTGAAAACATCTTGGAATATGTTTGGACTATGCTATTTTCGTCGAACATCCACCTGTAGCGGGACATGCCCGACCGAACTCTCGCCGCGCGGCTCTCGCGCCAACAAGGCCTGGGCCACCGAAGAGAGCTCGGGCGTATCGGCAGGGGGAGGCGGAGGAGGAGGAGAAGGAGGAGGAGAAGGAGGAGGAGAAGGAGGAGGAGGAGGAGGAGAAGGGAGAAGGAGGATGAGGAGAGGATGAGGATGAGGATGAGGATGAGGATAAGGATGAGGACGAGGACGATGCTGATGATGATGATGATGATGCTGATGATGCTGCTGATGATGATGATGATGATGATGATGATGGTGATGATAATGATGATGATAATAATAATGATG
>CAUYUJ010019867.1:159975-169280 GCA_963575745.1 Prorocentrum cordatum | reverse complement strand
CTCCTCCTCCCCCGCCTCCTGCGCAAGACATTGCGCGCCGAAGATCCCCCGACGAGCAACCGAAGGCAAAAGCCGAACGAGTTAGGGCACGGGCTCAGTGGCCAGCGCCCTGAGAACTCGAGAGGAACCCGCTGCGGTGCGCCGATACTCTCTGCGTCTGAGCCTGTCCAAGATCTTCTCGGCCCAGGCAGGAAGACCGCCTGAGCAACTGGAAGACAGACTGGAGAGGCGAGACGACGAGATGACACCACATCGAGAACAACCGACCAGGACGACATTATCCTGGAGAGAGAACTTGACCATAGCATGAGGCCTCTCACCCATAGCACTGAGGGCCTGGGAAGCCCCGGCTGCACGCGAAACAATGTCCTGGGGAAGGGCCTCCTGCACAAGCAGGAGCTGCGGGGTGGGAGGCTTACCACGCTGGAGCGAGGGAGGGTGGGGGGGGTCGGGGAGGCCCCCACCCACCTTGCCCACCCACTTCACCCAGGACTTCGAAACCATGGCTCTGGAAGCGACGGCGGCGGCTTGCGGCGGCGGCACACGGAAGGCCTGAGCCGCCCACTTGGCATGGCGGTCGGCCATGTCGTTGCCGAACTTGTCACGAGTCGCATCGCGACCCGATCGGACATCCGTGCCCGAGGAATGGGCAGGCACCTTGACGAAACGAACCGCCTCACACAGCTCCGAACCGTCGAAAACCCAATCCTCGAGCCTGGCCCACACCTCGCGCCAGAGAAAACAATGTGCGTCAAGCACCTGAGTGGTGTGCACACGGCCTCTGGACAGCACACCGTCGAAGACATATTTGGAATCGGCGTGCAGCACGAGGGGCGGACACGCATGCTTAAGCGCTCTAGCAGAGCAGTCAACTCTGCCTCATTCATGGTGGGAAACTCAAAACAAGCGGGCCACACATCAGAGCAGAGACCTCGCGGAGGGCGCGGGCGCCTCTGGGCAAAGCAACCACGGCCCAGCCTCCAGAGGCCCAGGGTCCCATGTCCCCTTCAAAAATCGAGCCATCCAGGAAAACGTCTCCCGTGAGCCGATCAGGGGACCCGTGGGCCCAGAGCAAACGAGGGAGGTCAGGAAAAGAGGGGCGCTCCAAAAACGGCATCGGTGCTAAACATCTCTCGGCGAGCAGCTGCGAGAGACCTCCGTTGCTGGCGGCTTCGCCGAGAGACTGACACAAGACATGCGGCTCTTCGAGCTGCAGGGCGTGCTGCGCACAACTGCTGCGCGTGACGGTGCCTAGCTTGATGGAGCCAGCGGCGAGGCAGGCTATGCAGTTGGGGTCCACGGGGTAGCCAGCTTTCCACTGCCTCGCCATTGGCCACTGGGCCCCAACCACGACCGAGCGCACATGCGAACGGTGCTGCGGCAGAGCCTTGGAGCGCAAAAAGGCTAAGATAGGAGCTAGGAGCACACCAGTGCAAAACCCGGGTGCTTCAACACGCTCGGATATCTCCGCTCACTGCCAAAGATATACTGCTCGCATTACATGCTGCTTGACTGCATGCGGGCAGGCCTCAGAAATCTTCAGAACTCGACCTTCAGGAAAACTCCAGAGATCCAAAGAACGAGCTCGAACTCCAACCCGATGAAGAAGCCCAGAGAGTAGTGGAAGGTCCTGCCATGGAGCCCCAGGGGTACTTCAAGAGGCTGAAGTGGGCATCAACTTGCCTGAGACTCGCATCTAAAACCTGACGGGGCATCCAAGATTCATGTAGACAGAGCAGGAAGAACTTAACGGGCAACCACGTGGCCCTGATAATGGGATCGAGGTCCTTGGTGGGCGCCAGCATGAAGGAGAGAGCGAGGCTCTTACCCGCTTGCTTATGATCCTGAAGCTTGCCTGCTAAACTGCGGAGAGTGTTGAGCTCCTTGCTGTTGACTCCAGTGACGGCCGTGCCACAGGAGGTGGCGCCCCCAAGCGCCGCTCGACTCATATGACCTAGAAGCTTCCATCGAGGTCGGCCTGACTTCAAAACAGACATGCGAGCTCGACGTTTCTTGCTGACCCTGAAGCGAGCAGCCGTGGTGCACCTAGGACGCACTTTGCCAGAAACGCAATCGACCCCCAGGTTGCGCCCGGCAACGGCGGCCTGAATCCCAAGATGCCGAAGGTTGCGAGCGAGACGAAGCCGAAGTTTCCGCGAATTGCTTAGCACCCTGCCTTTATCTACAGCGAGCTGCATGTCAACTTTGTGCAATTCAGAAACAAGTGACGCGGCTGACTGCTGGAGCTCGTCTCCCACGCGCCCCCCGCCGCCGAAGCGCTGGATGGAGAAGTCATCCACGCTGACGGCTAACACAACTGAGCGATGCGCCGCTTGGACTCTATCAAGGGGGCCTAGCGATAGCAATTGTAGCATCCGCGTAGCAAACGTGCATCCTGGCACCACCGTCTGCTGCACCTCAATGAAGCCACTGCAGACCCCTTGAAGATCCAGCACGCGCGGCGCACGGTAAACATCTATCAAGAGGCGAAGCTGCCAGAGCGGGAAGTGCGTGTGTGTCTATGGCTGCCTGCCAGAGATGATGCTGCACATACCCGAAGGCTTTCTTGAGGTCTAGAAGTAGAGCCCCTGAACAGTAGCCCCGAATAGTGCAGTACTCAGACCAGGCACTGGGTATCCATACACACTTCTCCGCAGAACGCCCCTTGGTAGACCACCAACACCGACGGAAGTTACGCTTCTGCCACGCACTGAGAAGCGGCCGACGGAGACGACACTGTAGACGGCAAAGCACGTGCAGCAGTCCCAGAGGTCGCACACCTCCGAGGCGTTTCATGATGAAAACGATTCTGCTGCACATGCGCGGCCAGGCCAAGTGCTGCTCTTTGCGCGCAATGATGCCACCGAGCAACTCGAGCGCCGCATCAGGGAGCAGGAGGAAGTTCCCAGGGCTGACCCGATCGAAACCTGAACCAGTTTTGATGGGGAAGGTGCGGATACCAGCTTTTAGCTGGTCAGGCGTGGGGGGCTCGGGTCGGTCTCCCAGGAATTCAGGCCAGGCCAGGGGCTGCTTTTGAGTGTGCACGTCTCACCATCCTTCCCATTCCATTTGCAACAGATCAATTTCCTCCTGCATGTTGGCTGGCCTGATCGCGCAGCGGTCCATGCAGTTCGGTCGCCAGCCGATCGGGGGCGCAGGGGAGGAGAAGAGCGCGGAGGCGCCGTTGACGGAGTGGGTGTCTATCCATTCACGCCACTGCTGCTCCTTACGCCTAGCGAACTGTTGATGCTGATTTCGGGCAGCTTGATCGGCACAGGAACGTAACATAACCACCAGATCTCCAGGAACCTGAGTAATTTGTCCAGGATGTTGGCCCAGGAAGTGTAGAGGTCCTCTTGGGGCAACACATGGGACTTGGAGAGCTTGTGGAGCCTGTTGGTGCTAGACGTCCAAGCTTGCTGCTGCTCCGAGATTTGGTCCTGAGTGCGGGCCAGATCCGCAAGGGCGAGCGAAACCTGCTTCCACCAAACCGCGAGCACCGAAAGCCTGGGAAATCGAACGGGCCCACGTCGACGAACGGACTGGAAGCGAGGCTTGAGCGGCATCACCCGCCCACAATACTTGTCAGCCTCCTCATGGGGGAGCTGGAAAACTCGAACCCACTCAATCTCAGAAGAGGCGCTAAAGGCATCCCACTTGGCATCTATCGTGTCAGCGGTTGAGATAACTGCTGCAGTGCCCTCCCAAAGCTCAGACTGGGGCTCCGAGACACAGTCGACAGGACGCCTGACGGGAAACTTGCGAGGCACCGGGGCCATGCGAACTTGCACGTCACTGGACACCGCAGCCATACGCAATAGCACTGGTGAGTGAGGTGAGGTAGGGATGTCATCTAGGACCCTGATGCCATGCTTGCCCAGGAGGTTAGAAGAGACAAGGAAGAAATCTACGGTGCGTCCAGCGGGCGTGCGTGTTCCCGCCGTAGGTGCAACAATCTCAGCATCGAGCGCGCGCGTCCAGCCTGAAGCCTCAAGCTGCGTCGGCTCGATCTGCCAATGACCTCCAAGCACAAAGGGAAGATGAGCCGCTTTGAATACAGAACCAAGCTTTGGTGATACTTCAGGTAGATATTTCCCAAGAGAAACCCCCTTTGACCATGCCTCCTACGTGGAGAAGCGAACAGCGCCCAGGGAATACCTCAAAGATAGAAGCCTCCAGGAGAGCCAGACCGATACGTTTGGGAACCATCGAGACCAGTCCTCCAGGAAGCCCCCATTATGCGTGGGAGCCGCGGGTGAAAACTTAGCAGACCACCCATCGCGACGTAATGGGGCCTCGGTGTAATCTAAATCCAAAACTTTGCGGGTCTCTTGAACGCACAACACGTCAAAACCAGAGAAGCCACTCAAAACTTTCTCGAGACTTGAATACTCGGTGACGTTGGAGGTCCCCAGGAGCCAATCTCGAGTCTTCTGGTGCGGGGTAGGGCTAGGAGCTCGCCGCAGGAGCCCGTGGCGAGCGCGAACCAGAGCCTTCACGCCTACGTTCGGGCACCGCGGCCGGCTTGCAAGCCCGCCTAACAGAACGCCCTGCGCTGGTGAGCGCGTCGTTAAGCACTGCCTGCGCCTGCTCGGGCTGGGCGCCGTTGTGCGAGGCGATGGTGTCCACCATGGCGGTGTTGGACAGGGACGCGATGATGCCGTTCTCGACGGACGCCGCCTTGCGCGCCTCGTCAGCCCAGCTGTCGTCGAAGTCCACGTCGTCATCACCGCGTGGTGTGTCAGCCTCACTCTCTTGATCAGATACTTCTTGAACTGGGGCTGCTCTAGCCATGTCACCTGGAAGCACCAGAGTCGCCACGGCTGGCGGCGGTGCGGCGGCAGCGCGCTGAGCAGCCTGCTGGTGTTCGACCTGCGCCTTGGCGGTGACCAGCTGGTTGAACTGCATGGCCAGGCTGGGGCCGAGCTGCTGGAAACGCTGGAACATGATGCGTTCTGGTGCTTCGGCTTCACCCTGCGGCACGTCACCTGCGATCTGAGTCCACGCCTGCCTCGAGCGGTCGGCTGCCTGGCGTTTTTGCTCCTGCAGGCTCTTCTGCTCCAGGCGCAGCTCCACGACGCGCTGCAGCTGCTTCTGGAGGATGATGGCTGCCTTGGACAACTTGTTGTCAACAGCGGCCAACTTGGTCTTGAGCTGCCCGTGCTCCTGCTGCGCCGCCTTGGAGAGCTTCCAACAGTGCATGCACCACTTATAGCGATCCAAGTTCTTCTTCACCCGCAGGAGGTGCACACGACGGGCATGGCTGCGTCGTGTGTGCCGTGGTGAAGGCGCGTGCTGCCGCCACACCAGCACGCAGGAAGCGGTGTGCCGCGGGCAAGAAACCCCAAGCCGCCTGAGCCAGGCAGGCTACAGAAGGGTCCAAAGCTAACCGCTGATTCTCGGGCGTCTATAGCCCTTCACAACGTTTAGCCTTGAGCCAAAATGGTTACGGACTTCTTCAGTTTCTTCCTCCTCCTCCTCCTCCTCCTCCTCCTCCTCCTCCTCCTCCTCCTCCTCCTCCTCCCCCTCCCCCTCCCCCTCCCTCCCTCCTCCTCCCTCCTCCTCCTCCTCCTCTCCTCCTCTCCTCCTCCTCCTCCTCCTCCTGCTCCTCCTCCTCCTCCTCCTCCTCCTCCTCCTCCTCCTCCTCCTCCTCCACCTCCGGTTCTAAAAGGGGTTTATGGAGAGGGGGCTTTCCAGAGAGCGCCCCCAGGGGCCTCGGAGCCTCGTCGGAGCAGGGGGTGCGGAGTCCCCGGGGGGACCCCTCCTGGAAAGCCCCCTCCCCGAAAACCCCCTCTGGAACCCTCCGGGGCCGCGTGTCCGCGGGATCGCGCCCCAGTCCAGACCGCCAGGGCGCGGACACGAATGTGCTCGACGCTCGTGGCCTTCAACGATCGCGGCTTTCCGATGGAGCGCAAGATCTTTCGGCGGCGGCCGACACGGTGCCACCCCCTGCCGCGCAGCCGCGCAGGGCTACAACAGCGCCGCCACGTCTGCTTCCCCAGGCGCGCCGCTGATGCGCCTGTTTTCCACCACCACCACCATAAGTTGGAGGGGGAGGGGGCCCTCCTCCTCCTCCTCCTCCTCCTCCTCCTCCTCCTCCTCCTCCTCCTCCTCCTCTCCTCCTCCTTCCCCCCTCCAAATTCTGGTGGTGGTGGACAACACGCCCATCAGCCGCGACGGCGGATGGGCGCGACAAGCGCACATGGATGAAGGCGGCCAAGCCTCCACCAGCGTACCTCGCAGGGCGACTGAAGCGGTGGCAGCGGCAGTTGGCTTGGCACGAGGGAGACTTTAGGAGCCAACGCCTGGAAAATCTTCGTCAAGACGGCGAAAAGCGATGAAGCCCGATGCAGGGGCCATTGAGCGGTACTAAGCTGGATCAGGCCAGGGACTAAGCCGGATGAAGCGGTATTGAACCGGAGTGAGTGGGATCAAGCCAGATGAGGCAGATGGTAGACCGGACTAGGCCAGCCTTTTACCAGGGATTTACTGGCCAATTCAGAATTGGATGCTCGTTCTAGGGACCTTCCTGGAGACACTCGCTCCACCCGTGCGTCGAAGCTGCGTCGAACGCCCGTCGATGTGAGCCGACCTTGAGTCGAAACTGAGTCGAACCTGAGTCGAACCTGAGTCGAACTTGAGTCGAACTTGAGTCGAATTTGAGTCGACCTGAGGACGAACTCGGAGTCGAACGGGTCCGTTAGGCGGGCCCCTGGAAGGTCCCCAAGACGAGCATCTAATCAGAATGTAACCTCCCAGGAGTTGCACCCTGGTCGGCATGAAGGAGGCTGGTCCTGGAGGCCACTCCTTCGGGCCCTCTTGGGGGCCCCCGCCAGCCCCGGGAACGTCCACGAAGCAGCGCTCGGGACGAGGAGCTCTGGTCCCAGGGAGAGCCCCACAGGTCGACCGCCCGCTTCCCCAAAGAAGCCGTCTCCTGCATGGCGACCCGTGCACAACACAAGCAGTGATGGCAACGGTAGCAACGACAACGGCGACAGCGATCACAGCGGTCACAGCGGCAACGATGGCAACGGCGGCAACGACAGCAGCGACAGCGAGGACAGCGACAGCGATGACAGCAATACACTGCGAATCGTGCAGGAGACCCACAGGTGGCGCAGGCTCAGGGCGACACGATTCCCATCCGCCGTCACGCCGCGTGTCCCAGTCCAGGATGCCAGAGACGTGCTGCGCGGGTTGAAGCCGACACACGCGCAGCACGCACACACACACACACGCACACACACACACACACTGCTTAATCCAGCGGCCGAGTGACGTCACTGCAGCGAGCACTAGGTCGGGACTCGTTCAGCGCCAATTCCACCCGACGTTGCAGAGGGGAAGACTGCGCATAGCCAGGGACGTGCAGAGAAACGCCGTAAACCAACACACAGACACAAACACATCTTTTTATCTCGCAGGGCGGTGCTCCGGGGGCCGCACCACGTCGCAAGGTTGTGAGCCTGCGGCCGCGGCAGCGGTGGAGACGAACGCTAATCATCAGAGGAGGAGCAGGTGGCCACAGTCCAAACTGACAGCAAGGAAACACGATGAGGACGCAGGGGCCCTGGAAGGCCATGCCGACACCTCTCGAGCGGGGCGGGCAATGGAACGGGGCTAAGGGTCTAAGGATGGACCGAGGAGGCAAGGATGCAAGGGCACCCTTGGGAGGGTTACCCGTCCTTACCATCGGTTTCGACTGCACCGCCACCGAGAACCCATCCGGTGGGGGGGGGGGCCTGGGCGGTGGCACGCCTGAGCGTCACCCAGCGCAGGACGGCGCTCAGGCGCGTCACCGCCCAGGGGCTGGCTCCCCCCTCCCCGAGGGGTTCTCGGCGGCGGTGGTCCCGATGACGCCCTGCTGACGGCACAGAGAGGCCGAGAGCGTAAGCCCGCGCGCGCCCCTGCTGCACTCTCGACAGCTGGTATCCGTTAACGGTGATGGGCCTGTGTTCCACCACCACCACCACAAGTTGGATGGGGAGCAGGAGGAGGAGGAGGCGGAGGAGGAGGAACAGGAGGCGGAGGAGGAGCAAGAGAAGGAGGAGGAGGAGGAGGAGGAGGAGGAGGAGGAGGAGGTGGTGGTGGTGGTGGCGGAAAGCAGGCCCAGCAGAGCAGGGAGCTCCAGGGAGGACGTGCGCGCCCAGCAGCGCACACGAGCGTGACCCCCCCAAAAAAATTCGCGAGACCGCCTCGCGGGCCTCGCGCGCTCGCGCTCTGTGCGCTCCATGCTCTCTCGCGCGCAGGTCATGTGAGTCAGGAACGTTTGAAGGGGCCCTGGGACACACCAATAAATACACACAAATAAAACTATTCCCCATATTTCCCCATATTTTCTGGGTGTCTGTCTTCCCCCCCACTTCCCATTTTTTCCCATATTTCCTGGGGAATCGACGATTAATTGTCTGTGTGTTTTTCTCCTCCTGAACGTTTTTTGTTGTTGCTTCGACGTTTCGACATTGGCTGAGCATTCTCCTACTTAGGGTGGAGGGCTCGGGGTGAAATCCATGTGGGCTTTGACGCCTCGAAGATCAATCCGTCTTGTGCCCCACCTGCTGCAGATTCCAGCCTCGAGAACCAATCGAAACGGCATTTCAGATTTCACCCTTTGCCCTCCACCCAAAGAAAATACCCGGTTTGGGCCGCAAGGGGGGGGGAGGAGGGGGGTCTGGCTCCAGACCACTGCAAAATGCGGCCGATTGGCAACACGGTGACAGAAAACGATCGCGATTCCTGTGCGCGCACGTCTAGGCCGAGCGGGTGCGGGTCTCCCAGCAGCCCCAGCACCGCAGGAGCTGAACCTTCGTGGCCCCGCCCCTGCTCGGACAAAAATCCCGCTGGAACGCGGCTCCGCGGGCGCAGGCCTCTGACATGTGGCCCCGCGTGGTGTCACTCCTGAGTCGTGCGGCAGGATCGCATCGTGCCGACCCAGGCGTTGGTTCCTCGTCCAACCTTGAACGACTGGCCGCTTTAGCAAGGTCCGATCGTTCAACATCGACCGAGGGCCGCCACCGGCGTTCCAGGTTGAACGCCGGCGGCGGGGTCGCCGCGGGTCGACACGACACAAAGCCAGCGTATGCGACGGGGACGTGCTATGGCGCCATGGCGTGCGCACGATTCCCAGGTGCTCGCCTGGCCGCCAGCTGCCACATCGCCGAGGGAATTCCTTCCCGACTTTGGCGACAGGGACGTGGCAGCCAAGGTTCGCGAAGTTGAGCAGGGACCGACCGTCCCGGCATTTCTATGCAGGCCCACCGCGACATGCTCCAAGAACAAAAGCAATGTTCTTTGAACATTGACCC
>CAUYUJ010019867.1:132475-154975 GCA_963575745.1 Prorocentrum cordatum | reverse complement strand
GGGAAGGAATGGTGCAACATGACCTTGACAATGCAGAGCCTCTCAGACCAGCTGCTCTGCCCATGCCCGTTGCTGCCAAAATGAGCCTTACCTGCGATGGCCGTCCTTCCAGACGCCTCTCGGCGCCCCGCCCCCGTTCGCGCCGCTTCCGCAAACCATGACATGTATCCAGCTGTGTGACCCCAACTGCGAGCCGCTTTGACCTGTTCCAGTTCCAGCCTATGTTCTTGATTAAATAAGGCATCGAGCACAAAATCTTTCACGTTCAAGGCCCATCCCATGCGATTCTGAGCCGTCGACCACGAACTGCTGTTGTAGTTGACCAGCTGGAAATCCAGTCTCCGAGATGTGGGTGGAGGGCCGCTCCGACCTGGGGCACCGGCCATCTGTGCGTCTGCAGCCCAGGAAGGAGGCTGGGTCTGATCGAAGGCTTCGGCCACCCGCACGTCTGCGGCATCGATCCAAGACCTGCTGCCGTCCTTTAGGGTCTGCCCTCCAGCGGGCCCCCCAGGGGCCACCAGCCCCGAACCTCCCGCGCGCCGCCGCCTCCACTGCTGCGAGGGGGCAAGGCCGCCCCACGCTGGGGCCTCGACCGCCTGCACGTCAGCAGCCCAGGGCGGCGGCTGAGTCTGATCGAAGGCATCGGCCACCCACTCGTCTGCGGCTCCAATCCAAGACCCGCTGCCTGCCTTTAGGGTCTGCCCTTCCACGGGCTCCCCAGGGACCGCCAGCCCCGAATAACCAGCGCGCCACCGCCTCGCATGCAGCGCGGGGGCTAGGCCGCTCCAACTTGGGGCACCGACCACCTGCACGTCTGCAGCCCAAGGTGGAGGCTGGATCCGATCGAAGGCATCGACCACCCGCACGTCTGCGGCATCGATCAAGGACCCGCTGCCTGCCTTTAGGGTCTGCCCTTCCATGGGCTCCCCAAGGACCGCCAGCCCCGAACAACCAGCGCGCCACCGCCTCGCATGCGGTGAGGGGGCAAGGCCGCTCCACCTTGGGGCTTCGACGACCTGCACGTCTGCAGCCCAAGGTGGAGGCTGGATCCGATCGAAGGTATCGACCACCCGCGCGTCTGCGGCCTCGATCCAGGACCCGCTGCCCGCCTTTAGGGTCTGCCCTTTCCACGGGCTCCCCAGGGGCCGCCAGCCCCGAAAAAAACCGCGCGCCACCTGCCTGACAGCTGCTGAGCCCTAGAGGCCCGACCCACTGCCCTCGGCCAGCTTGGCTCTTGCCGCTTCGACAGCAGCTTGCAGCTCCTGGGTGCTGGGAGCGTCGGCTCCCCCCGAGGGTGCCGTGGCCGCCGACTCAGGCACTGCAAACTCAGCACCAGACACGGCAGCACCAGCCGCAGGAGGAGCCCCAGGCGCCGATGCGGGTGGCGTCCCAGGCTGGGCGGCGGCGGCGGCACTGGTGCCATTGCCACGGTCGGACTGGCGGGCACGCTTGGCCGACAAGCGTTTCCGCATGTCTCTGGCTTCAGCCCTGAGCCGCTGAATGTTGTCAGCGCTGGGCCCGGTGGCAGCAACAATTGCCTTCTGGATCTCCGCCGCCATGCTGCTTTTGAGGGCAAGCCACCGCTGCTTGTCCTCGTCTTCAATCTCGAGCTCGCTGAGGTCGAGAGCCTCGCCGTCCACGATCTCCACGCCTTCGAAGCCACTCTCCTCCCCCAGCAACTGCGACAGGTTGATCTGGGAGCCAGTCGGCATATGCACCGCATCTGGCGGAGGCCCCGCACTAGGCGTCGAGCCACGGGCCTTCTGCAGCTCGACCTTGAGCTCCTCTTGCCAGGCAGTCTTGGCCTGCACCGCCCAAACTGCCGCCTCCTGGGCCTTCTGGCTGCACTCCGCCAGCCAGCGCCGCGCCTCATCCTCCTGGCGGACCGCATGCTCCAGGGCCTTCTCCGCCCTCCTGCACGCCACTCCCTTCGCACTGATGGTCTCCTCCAACAGCGGCTTGCGGGCTGGCTGCGCAGACGCGGGCGGCGCCACAACCCTGACCAAGGCCTGCAGTTCCTGCGCACCTGCGTCCGCCTTGACATGCTGCTGGAGCTGCTTGAGGATCTCCGCCACTGTCGGTTGCGGGGCCGCCCCTCGCTGTGGTGGCGTCGAGACCTTCGGTGCCTCCACGCGGCTGGCTGCCCAGGTCCCTGGCGGGTGCGCGGGCCCTTGTTGGCCACCACCATCGTCGCCAGGCGACCAAACTCGTTTGGCCTGGCGCCACGGCATCGGCGACGAGGGGACCAACGCATTGCCACAGGAGAAGCAACTTTCACGCGACTTCCAGTTCCAGCGGTATCGGCAGCTTGAGCAAGAAAGGTAGCCTTTGGCGGCATCCTTGCCCATGGGCTCCTCCAGGAGCTCACCCAGAACGGGAAGATGTTGTGCCAGTGAGGCACCAGGTACAATCGCGGAGTGGCCGTGAGGCCGTGTGTGAAAACAGCCTTGAGCCAAAATGGCTACGGAGGAGGAGGAGGAGGAGGAGGGAGGAGGAGGAGGAGGAGGAGGGAGGAGGAGGAGGAGGAGGCCCTCCACGTTGATCTCGTTGGCTCTTGCGGATCAGCGCGAACAGGCGCCGCATTCTATGCGCAGAACAGCAAGGACGCGCGGTGAGGATGCAAGGGCCTCGGAAGGCCACGACAGCGCTCTGCGAGCGGGGCGCGGCCAGCGAGAGCGGCCAAGGATGGGCCGAAGGAGAAGGATGCCAGGGTAATCTTGGACAGTTGCTCTTCCGTGCTATGCGGGTTGACTGCCAGCGGCGCAAATCGACGCTGAGCCGACGCTCTCTCATCGATTGCCAGACGCTGGCGCACGTTGGTGCACTCAGAGACGGATCTGCGAGGACGGGCGCGGGTTTCCATGAGCTGCTACCGACCGGACGCAGCAGTGATCTCGGTCGCGGCCGAGCACTCCGGCACCCCGGCGGGGGTACGCACAGGGTGCACATGGGTGCACCCTAAAGCCGTCAAGCCATGAGGGACTACGCTGCGCGGGAGTTTCCCAGGGGGAGGGGGCGCACGCCCCAACACACACACACACTCTCTCTCTCTCTCTCTTTCTCTCTCTCTCTCTCTCTCTCTCTCTCTCTTTTTTTTCTCTCTCTCTCTCTCTCTCTCTCACACGCACACATGTGTTTTCCTCCGACGCGCTGATGGCCGTAGTTAGCGGGTAAATGTCAGGCGGGACACGCGCAGTCCAGATTTTTCCACCTTATCTGACAGCGCGGCAAAATGCGGACCCCTCAAATTCAATGCGCAGACTCATGAAGGTTTCTGGAACAACGCAAACAAATCCAGGAATCACACACACACACACACACACGCACGCGCACGCGCACACGCACGCACACACACACACACACACACACACACACACACACACACACACACACGCGCGCGCACGCACGCACGCACGCACGCACGCACGCACGCACGCACGCACGCACGCACGCACGCACGCACGCGCACACGCGCGCATTCCCTGAGCAATTCGTGATTGCAACGTTCTCACGATGGCGGGCCCCAGGAGGGGCAGTGCCGCACGCCGCGCTCCGCACGCCACACGAGGACCCGGCAGGGACAACAGCACAGGCGGCCGACAGGGGCCCCACGCAGGCGCGAGCACGACGAGGCGCATCGTCGAGGCCCATGGCCCCCTCCCGAGGCCCCTCCGTGCAGCACGCCGCGCCCGCCTGCAGCCGCGTGCCGCGGGCGGAAGACGCACGCGCTCGGGCCACGGGCCACGGGGGCCCCGCCCCGCGCGGCGCCGCGGAGGGCCCCTCGGGCAGCCCGCGGCGAGGGAGCGGCCTCGATCGTCGCTCGGGCCTCGCACTCGATCGCACCCGTCCGCTGACTGACCGCCCCACGCCAGGCACCCTCAGGGGCACAAAGAAGTCGCATGAACAGAAAAACTTCGAGGTCCGCGAGGATCTCTCGGATCGGCGCTGGGGCCCCCCGGCGGCGCCTCCGGCGCCGCCCCTGGCGCGCTCCGCGCGCCAGGGAGGGGGGTCCAGCGCCGATGCGAGGAATCCGCGCGGACCTCCGAGTTGTTATCTGTTCATGTCACTTCTTGTGCCCCTGACCCCTCGCCATCGCTCGGACGTCCATTCCCTATGTTTTTTTCAATTTCGTGCGTGTTTTTTTCGCCAAATGATCAAGGATGCTCCTCGATGGTCCTCGCCGAAGGAAGAATGCACACGTCCGAGCGATGCCAAGACCCTCCTCGGGGACAGGGCACCCGACCATCATGCCCCTGCCGGAGAGCCTGTCCAGGGCCTCCGACTTCGCGTCCTGCCGGCGGTCCCGGGAGAGAGGGCGCGCGCTCCTGCCACGACCGCCCGCGCGCGCTCGATCCCAGGAGCCGTTCGGCGCAGGGAGCGCGATGCGCTGAGGCACGCCGACGGCTCCAGCGTGATCAGCGGAGGTCGGCGGCAAGTCTGCGCTGGTCTACGGCGGGCTCACGAGGTGGTGATGTCGGCGCTCGTTCCCGACACTACGTGGATCGCTCCACCTGGTGCCACCGCGCCCTTCCGATACTGCAGATGGGTAAGGCTTCGGGCTGCGCACAGCCCCCCGAGGTAGGCCCGTTGAGGCCAGCTGGGGCTGCCCGGGGAGCCTGTTGAGGCCAGCAGGGACTACCCGGGGGGGGACTCTGTGTGTGCACAGCTGTACGAGGCGTTCCTTTCCATGCACTTCGCCTTCGGCACCGCCTGATTCTGGGGCTTTGCCCTCTCTTGGCCTTGACGCGAGGCCCCTCCTTCTGCCTTCCCCCCTCTGTCGATTAAAGCTGTGCGCGGCCCGCTTAGCTTCGACCGGAAGAGGCTCGCTCTCGACCCGCGGATCAGAAACGTGTGTGTGCACAGCCCGAAGCCTCACAGCACGCAGACCGCCCGACGTCGGCCGGTTCCTGGGCCAACAACGGCGGTCGACCTTGGACACCCGAGCTCGGGTCGCCGCGAGCTGGCGCCGAGGAGCGCTTGGTCCGCGCACCGCGGCGGCGGCCCCTGCAGCACGCTCTGCCAGCCGAGCCGGCAGCACGTCGCTCTGCCTCGCGTGACGGCTGGGAGAAAGGCCAGGAACGCTGAGGCTCGGGCTCGGGGACTGGGACATGCTCACGTGTCGCGCCGAGGCGTGGTGGGTCAGGACTGGCGGCGCGACACCACAAGCATGAGGGCGAAGATCAAACAGTACCAACACCACCACTCCCCGACGCGCGGTCTGACAAGAACTTCGAGAGGAATCCAGCCGTGGCGACGAGGGATAGGTAACGCCACCGGTATCTTCTCCTCTCCAACGACGTTGCACCTTTGCTCGTGAACTCAACCCCAGGAGATCTCGACCACTTCCCCACGGGGCGGGCTTCTCATCCGGAGCCGTGCCTGGCGGTCCCTGGGAAGGGAAACGGCCTCCCGGCAGACAACAAAAAAAGACGATCAACCAGCCGTCACGATGGTCCTCCTCGGCGCCAAGATCTGAGTGCATCCGCCTCTGAAAACACGTGCTCCTGGCCGCACAATGTTCTACACCCTGCGAAATGCTTAAGAAATCATGGGTTAAGGAATTCATAGTCTCAGAACTTGAATAAAAATCCAACGTTTCTATTAACATCTTAGGAATTATATTGAAACATTGAGAATAATCGAGACTCTGGCCGAAAACTTAAGTTTTCTTAAGCATCGCCTAAGGTGTACACGCTTCACGGGTCATGTGTCCTGGATCTCCGCTGGGATCCCGCCGCTGCGGCTTTCCACCACCTCGGGCTGGGCGTCCGCCAGCAAGGGCAGGAAGGCGTTGTAGTACACGAGGCTCAGGCCTGGTCGGAGCGCGAGGCAAATACCTCGTCCCTCATCCGCCGCTCCAACCAGCTCCTCTGCTCCTCCTCCTCCTCCTCCTCCTCCTCCTCCTCCTCCTCCTCCTCCTCCTCCTCAGCATCATCATCATCATCATCAGCATCGTCATCATCATCATCATCATCATCATCATCATCATCATCATCAGCAGCAGCATCAGCATCAACATCAGCATCAGCAGCAGCATCATCATCATCATCATCGTCATCAGCATCATCATCATCATCATCATCATAATCATGAGTAGCAGAAGCAGTAACAGCATCATCATCCTGATCAGCAGCATCATCAACATCATCACATCATCATCAACAGCATCATCATGAGCATAATCAGCATCACCATCAGCAGCATCATCATCAGTATCATCATCACCATTAGCATCGCACATCACACTCATCATCGTCATCAGCATCATCGTCATCGTCAGTATCATCATCAACATCATCATCATCATCAGCATCATCAGCACCATCATCACCATCATCAGCACCATCCTCACAAGCATCCGCATCAGCATCATCATCAGCATCATGAGCATCAGCATCGGCACCATCATCATCATCATCATCATCATCATCATTATCATCATCATCATCATCATCATCATCATCATCAGCATCATCATCAGCAGCAGCATCATCATCATCATCATCATCATCATCATCATCATCATCATCATCATCATCATCACCGTCATCATCATTGTCCTAGCCCTCCTCCTCCTCATCATCCACCATTCTCCCTCACTCTGCTCCTCCCCGTCCTCCTCCTCATCAGTGCCCTCCTGGTCATCTTCCTGCCCATTCTCGCTCACGCCTCTCCCCTCGATGCCTCCTCCTCCTGCCCCCATCGTCCCTCCTCCCTCCTACCGCCTCACGCTGACGCCTCCCCCCAAAAATCCGATGCCTTGACCTTTTCAATGCGGGGTCCTGGGAAGTCCCGAGGGCCAATTTTTCTCATGAGTGATTGTTTGCCGGCCCCCCGGCCCGGCGAGGGCCCGCAGAGGCCGAAGACGGCTAAACGCCTCCCTCTTGATGTTCTTCAGCACGTTACAGGTCTGGCTGGACCAGCCCATGGACTGTCAAAAACTACTCAGGACGAAAAGCCAGCCATGGGGAAAAGGCGTTCCGGGACTCAGCTTTCATTATGTTTCTGTATGTCTGTTTGCATGTGTATGCATGTGCATGTACTTATGTGTATGTAGATGATGTCTGCTGGGGGTAGATCGGAAAACTTATCTTGCCAACTCTTGGCCTTCTCTGAGCCTCCGGAAACCTCCATGTACCTCTGGGGACCGACGACGAAAGTGGGTTCCAGAACCCAGAAATCCGATACCTGATGTTGCTATCTGTGCAAGCCCCCCTGAAAGTCCGAACCCTTCCCCGAGACCGGCTCGCCATCCTAAACGACTGTTTGATGGTCTGGGCCCAGACGAGGGCCTGGAGTCCGAAGACGAGCAGGAACCTCTGCATTTCTCTTGAAAAAACGTGGAAGGTCTCGGGAGACGGCCCAGAACTTTACCATCGCTCGAATGCCCCTGTTGCGAGGTGATCCAGGAAGCTCCTCGGCGGTCCTCGCTGAGAAGATGCACTAGTCCGAGCGATGCCAAGGCCTCTTTTCCGAACAGGTCCAGCCGTGCCCCAGAGGGAGCACCGTGCTTGGGCCCGAACCTCATCCTACAGTCGGGGCCGCGTGCAGAAGACAGATCGAGAGGGCACAGAGGAGGCTTCCGAGGCCAGCCTCTGCTCTAAGCACGGGGAGGGTACGAAAAGCGCGACGGGCAGGGCGGAGAGGAGGAGGAGGGGCGGAGGGGCGGAGGGGCGTGGGGGGGGGGGGCGCCCTGGTGTGCGGCAGGGTGGGGCCTGCTGGCAGTGCCGACCGTACGGAGGAGGAGGCGGAGGAGGAGGAGGAGGAAGGAGGAGGAAGGAAGGAGGAGAGGAGGAGGAGGAGAAGGAGGAGGAGGAGGAGAAGGAGGGGAGGAGGAGAAGGAGGAGGGAGAGGGAGGAGGAGGAGGGAGGAGGAGGAGGAGGGAGGAGGAGGAGGAGGAGGAGGAGGAGGAAAAGGAGGAGGAGAGAGAGGAGGAAAAGGGAGGAGGAGGAGGAGGGAGAAGGAGGGGGAGAAAAGGAGGAGGGAGAGGGAGGAGGGAGGAGGGAGGAGGAGGAGGGAGGAGGGAGGGAGGAGGGAGGAGGGAGGAGGGAGGGAGGAGGAGGGAGGGGAGAGGAGGAGGAGGAAGGAGGAGGATAGGAGGAGGAGAGGAGGAGGAGGAGGAAGGAGGAGGAGGAGGAGGAGGAAAAGGAGGAGGAGGAGGAAAAGGAGGAGGAGGGGGAGGAGAAGGAGGAGGGAAGGAGGGAGGAGGGAGGAGGAGAGGAGCGGGGAGGGGAGGAGGAGGAGGGGGAGGGGGAGGGAGGAGGAGGTGAGGAGGAGGAGGAGGAGGAGGAGGGAGGAGGAGGAGGGAGGAGAGGAGGAGGAGGAGGAGGAGAGGAGAGGAGTAGGGGAGGGAGGGAGGAGGAGGAGTTGGGGGGGAGGGAGGGGAAGCGGATGGGGAGCGGAGGGGGAGGGGAAGGACGGGAGGAGGAGGAGGAGGAGGAGGAGGAGGAGGAATACGGCAGGTTCGTGTCATGACGGGCGGGGCGTTGGTGTTTCTGACGCCGCGCGGGCCTTCCAGCCCGGAAGGGTCGTAGCCCTTTCCGACAGCGCAGGTCGCTCGATGTCGCGTGCATCCTTGAGCGCAGGTCGCCCGAGAGCGTTCCTCTGTCGGCGCTCAGCTCTGAACGCCTGCGATGGGGTCGCCGCCGCGTCGACGCGGGAACCCGCGGCACAAGGCGGCTGCGCAAAGGAGGGGGAGGTGAAGGCGGAGGGGACAGGGAGTCCTTATGAAACTGGTCATCCTCATGCCTGGATGCCGCTTCAGTGTATATCTGGAGCGAGCGATACTGCGTGCATCCATCCCTCCGTCCCTCCATCCATCCTTCCTCCCTCCACCTTCTGCTCCTCCCTCCTCCCCTTTCGCCTCCTCCCCTTTCTCCTCCTCCTCCTCCCCCTCCTCCTCCTCCTCCTCCTCCTCCTCCTCCTCCTCCTCTTCCTCCCAGTCCCCTTTTCAAACCTCGTCCCTTCCTCCTCACCCTCCTGCTTGCACTCCTTCTCTCCGAACTCCTCATCCACCTCATCCTCCTCGTCCTCGTCCTCCTACTCGTCCTCCCATTCCTCCTCATCCCTCCCCCCCCGCACTGTCCCGAGCCTGAGAGGAGGGGGGAGGTGGATCGGCGGAGAAGAAAGAGGGGGCGGTGAGGAAGCTGATTGCATTGCGGTTCAACGAGCGGCCGAAACGAAGGATGTGGTGAAACGACGTGCATCCCACTGCAACCTGAAGTGCTGAAGTGCCTCACCCATGAAGACATCCAGGAGATTCTGGCCTCCTAAGTGGTGTCGACGGAGCACCGAGGGAGGTGCACACTCTAGGTTCCCAGATTCGCCCACTGCCGCTTGCAACAAGAGATGCTAGCAACCATGATGGACACACGGCTCCGAAGACTGCCAGATGCTGGCACTCGACGTGTAGCTCCCCTGGTAAAGACACGCCTTGCAAGGTGTCTGGGGGGGTAGATACTGAACCCACACTGGGGCACACACCTGCAGCAGCTCCGCGCGCGGGCGTGTCCTCGGGCCTCGTGCCCGCAACCTCGGATATTGAGAACGCTCGCCTCGGGAAGCCGCCGATTCCTGGAGTTCGCTGGGTGCTCTCGGGCTGTGCCGCACGGCTCCTCCCGAGGCCTCGGAAGCGAAGCGTAATTCCAACGTGTCCAGCACGCCTTCCGGGCCCGTCGTGGGGGTCTCATGGGCACATGTTCGGCCTGGAACTCCAAGAGGCCAAGGTCGTCCAAAAGCCTGAGGTATTGCTTGATGTGTGTTCGGCTTCTCGCTGTTGTAAGAACTGCGTTCAAGATGGCCCAATAGGCCCACGAAGTCCACCCAAAGAAGGCCCCCCAAGCCGCCGAGAAGTGATCAAGGAACCCCCGAGACAGCCTCACGAGAGCGCACAGTAGGGAGCACGAATGGTCATCGGGAGCACTGCCCCCCCCCATGGGGCCCCAAGGTCGCCAGCAGGACCCCAAGAGGCCCCCAAGAGACATCGAGGAGCTCAAGTGGGACCAAGGAGGCCCCGAAGAGGTACCCAAAGAGACCACAAGGGGCCTATGACCTCAGAAAGCGGTGGCGGAATGAGCCGAAGACCACTAGACGATAATGGACAAATATGAAGGTGTGCATCCTCAACTTCAACAATAGTACATCTTACTGAAACGTGATCTGGCCGTGGGGAGGAGCAGCACGGGGAGATCTAGAAGGGGGACAAGAAATAGAGGGAGAGAGAGAGAGAGAGACAAAGAGCGGAAGAGAGAAAAGGAAAAGAGCCTTACTTACATATCTGCCACCATGTCACGAGGTACGACGAGGAGTGTCCTGGAGCCCTATACATCTGGAACCGCATCTGCTCCTGGAACGCCCCGCCTTCGATTTCAGGAATTCCCGGGCAATGGCAGGAACTCGGGGGACTCCACGGCATGTGTCGGGAGCTTTCGGGAGCCGGGCCCATACACCGAACTTCACGGGGGCCGTCCTGGGGCTCTCTAGTGGGCCCCTGATGCTGTCTAGAAGGCCCGAGGAGGCCTGCCCAAGAGGCCCAGAATCACGAAGCAGCACTGCTCTGTGGTTCGCCCAATGCTGGCTCTGCCCATCTCCCGAGCGACCAAGACGGCCCCAGAGATCCTCAAGAGAGCCACAAACGGGCCCGCCCAAGGGGCCCACAAGAGGGGGCCATCAAGAGGCTATCAAGAGGAGTCCAAGAGGAGGAGCTCGGGCCCCCACTCGAAGCCCCCCGTGCCAAGAGGGCCACAGGAACAGCCAGAGGCATCGAAGAGACCCCCAAGGAGTCGCAGGAGGCCCCGAACACGCCCCCATGACCCCCACAAGAGGCAAGAGGCCCCAAACACGCCCCAAGCGGCCCCTCCGAGGCCCCCCAACAGAGGTCCCAAGACGCATTGCATATACCTACTGTCCACGATCCAGGCACGGCGGCGGGATGGCCGAAGGGAGCCAAAGAGCGAGCGAGCAGGCGAAGCCAAAAGGAGGAGAGGGGCGACGGAGAAGGATGATCCCTCGGCCCCAGATTTGTATGCCGCCCACAAGCCGAAGAAGATGCCCGACGCAATCCGCACCTCGGCACTCTCTCCTGCTCGCGATCCTCAAGTCCTCCTCCTCGTCGTCCTCCTCCTCCTCCTCCTCTTATGCCTCCTCATCCTCCTCATGTGTCATAGCGTTGCCATCCCGTTATCCCCACCATCAAACCATCAGAAGTATGTCATCGTCGTCATCGCAGTCATCATCAATATCCTCGAACACAACAACCACAACGGTAATATTTTCATGATCCGCATCATCAACATTCCGCACCTCCTCCTCCACCACGCCCTTCTCCGTTATCAACATGCTGCCACTCCTCCTCCTCCTCCTCCTCCTCCTCCTCCTCCCCCTTCCTTCCTCCTCCCTCTCCTCTTATCTCCTCCTTCCTCCTCCCTCCTCCTCCCTCCTCCTCCTCCTCCCTCACCTGGTCACGAGACACAAAAGCTCCTAACTTTACACCGTCCCATCCTCCCACAGGCAATCATCCTCCTCCTCCACTTGCCTCCTCATTCAGCATCTCAATATATCCCTCCTCCTCCCCTCCGCCTCCCCTCGCTCTCCCTCCTCCTCCTCCCCCTCATCATCATCATCATCATCAGCAGCAGCATCATCATCAGCATTTGCATCAACATCAGCTTCATCGCCTGCATCATCATCATCACATCATCATCAGCATCAGCATCATCATCATCATCATCATCATCATCAGCATCATCATCATCATCATTATCATCATCATCATCATAATCATCATCATCATCATCATCATCATCATCATCATCATCATCATCATCATCATGATCATCATCATCATCATCATGATCAGCAGCAGCAGCAGCAGCAGCATCACCACCAGTATCATCATCATAACCATCATCATCAGCATCATCAGCATCATCATCATCAGTACCATCGTCATCGTCATCAAAATCATCAGCATCACCATCAACAACAGCCCTATTCCCATCATCAGCATCATCATCAGCATCATTATCATCATCGTCATCATCATCATCATCATCGACTGCATCATCAACAGCATCATCATCATCGTCATCATCGTCATCATCATCAGCAACATCAGCATGAGCATCTTCAGCACCATCATAACCACCCGCACCAGTCATGAACATCATCACCATGATCAGCAGCATCATGATCACCATCACCACCATACCACTCATCATAGACGTCGCCATCATCATCATCATCAACAAAATGCTCATAATCACCATTGCCATCATCATCATCATCATACTCATCAACCTCATCCCCATCCTCATTCCCATCAGCACCACCATCGTCATCATCATCATCAGTATCATCAGCATCATCAGTCGCATCAGCACCACCATCATCACCACCACCATCATCATTATTGATCGCAGTCACCATCATCACCATCGGCAGCAACATCGACAGCATGATCATCATCTGCATCATCACCATCATCATCAGCATTACCAACATCATCAGCACCATCGTCATTACAATAATAATAATACTGAGAATCATGACAATAAGTATCATCATCAGCGTCAGCATCATCATCATCAGCATCAGCATCATCACCATCATCAACATAATCATCATCAGCATCATCATCAACATCATCATCATCATCATCATCATCATCATCATCATCATCATCATCATCATCATCATCATCATCATCATTATCATCATGCTACCCCTCCTCGAGAGAGCGCTCCCGTCGCACACTGCCAACAGGCGGGTCCCCTCTTTACACCCCCCCCCTCCCCTTGGACCTCCCCTACCGAAGCCTCCCCCGCCCTCCCGCCCTTTTTGTTCCGCCCCTCGGAAGACAAGCTCAGGAAGCTACCACCCCCTCGACCCCTTTCCAAAGGGGGTGAGGGCTTAGCTAACCCCCCCCCTTTGAGCCGCCACTGCCAGAAGCCCCCCCCCCGCCCCCGCCCATTTGTTTTGTCCGCCCCTCGGAAGCTACCCCCCTTCTACCCCCCATTGGCGCTGTGGAAGCTACCCATAAGCCGGGCGTGTCCCCCTACGGGGGGATTATGGGCGAAAAATAAATGATACTCGAAGAATGCCCCTCCAATGGGCAAAAATAATCAAAAAAATCGTCCCCATACTATTATTTTACTGTTTTTGAATATTCCTCCTGTAGAGGGACGGGCCCGACTTCAGGCTACCCCCCCTCCCCCTCTTTCGAAAGCGGCGGGGGGGGCTCAGCTACCACCCCCCCCCCCCCTTTGAAGCTTCCTTGCCGGACGCTCTCCCCCCCCCCCCCCCCTTTTTGGCCAAGGGGGGGGGCTTGGAAGCACCCCCCCCCTTGGCTAAAGAGGTTAAGTCGGGCGTGTCCCCCTACAGGCCGATTTTGGATGAAAAATTAAGAAAAGTTAAGAAATATCCCAACACAGTTAGAGATGGTCAAACATAGTCCCCAGACTATTTTGTAAACTATTTTTGGATATTCCCCCTGTAGAGGGACAGGCCCGACTCAAGGCTAAAGGAAGGAGCGCCGAAGACAAAGAGGGCGTCGAAAACCAACAGGGCGCCAGAAGCCAACGGGCCACGGAACACAGGATGGGTGCAGAAACCAGAGGCGCGCCGAAGACCGAAGGAACGATACAAAACCGAACGGGCGCCGAAAACTGAAGGTGCGCTGAAAACCACAAGGGCGCCGAACACAAAAGGAGGGTCAAAAACTGGAGGAGTGGCAAAAACCTAAGGGGCTCCGAAAACCAACAAGGCGCCGACAACCAAAAGGGAGCCGAAAACCAAAGACGCGCCGAAAACCAACAGAGCGTCGAAGACCAAAAGAACGCCGACAACAAAAGATGCACCGAAACAAAAAAAGCTCCGAAAATCAGCGGGGGCCGAAAACCAAAGACTCGCTGAAAACAAAAAGAGCCCCGAAAACAAGAGCAACGCCGAACACCAAAAGGGCGCCGAAAACCAAAGAGCGGCGAACCCCAAAAGGGCGCCGAAAACCAAAGGGTCGCCGAACATGAAAAAGACGCCGAAAACCAAAGGGTCACCGACAACCAACAGTGCGCCGACAACGAGAAGGTCGCCAAACAGGGCACCGGAAACCAAGACGGTGCCGAAAACTAAAGGGGCACCGAAAACCACCGAAGACCAAAACGGCGCTGAAAACCAAAGGAGCACCGAAAACCTAAGGGGCACCGAAAACCGAAAGGGCGCGAAAAACCAAAGGGGCGCCAAAAACCGAAAGGGCGCCGAAAACCAAAGGGGCCCCGAAAACCAAGGAGGCGCAGAAAACCAAAAGGATTACTAAAGCAAAAAAAAAATGCCGAACACAAAAAGGGCCACTGAAAACCGAGATGCGCCTAAACCCCCAAGGGCGCCGAACACCAAAAGGACAGCGAAAACAAAAAGGGCGCCGAAAACCAACAGGGCGCCGAAAACCAAAGGGGTGCCGAACACCCAAGGGGCGCCGAAAACCTAAAGGAGCTGCCGAAAACGAATGGGGCGCCAAAAACCAACGATGCGCCGCAAACCACAATTGCGCCGAAAAACCAAAGCGGCGCCGACAACCAAAAGGGGCGCCGAAAACAACAGAAGCTCCGAAGACGGACGGGGCGCCGAAAACCAAAGGGGCGCCGAAAATCGCAGGGGCGCCGAAAACCAACAGAGCGCCGAAAACTGAAGAGGCGCAGAAAACCAAAGGGGCGCCGAAAACCAACGATGCGCCGAAACCCAACAGGGCGCCGAAAAACCAAGGGGCCGCAGAAAACCAAAAGTGCGTCGAAAACCAAAAGGGCGCCAACAAAAACCAAAGAGGCGCCGAAAACCAAAGAGCGCCGAAAAACAAAAGAGCGCCGAATACTCAAGGGGCGCCGGAAGCTAAAAGGGCGCCGAAAACCAAGAGGGCGCCGAAAACCACAGTGGCGTCGGAACCCAAGAGGGCACCAAAAACAAACGACGCGCCGAAAATCGAAGTGCGCCCAGAAAAACAAAAGGAACGCCGACAACCAAAGGAGCGCCGAAAACCCCAGGAGCGCCAAAAACCGACGGAGAGTCAAAAACCAAAGGGGCGCCGAAAACAAACGGGGCGCCAAAGGCCAAAGGGGCGCCAAAACCAAAGAGGCACCGAAAATCAAAGAGACGCCGAAAGCCACAAGTACGCCGAGAGTCAACGGGGCACCGACAACCAAAAAAAAGAAAAATAGCTTCGAAGCCACCCCTACAGCCAGGGCCCTCCGGCTAGAACAGCCAACATAATCACCCCCCCCCCTTTGGAAAGGGAAGCCCCCAGGCATCGAAAAGTAGGAAGGGGGGGAGCTTCCACCACCCCCCTCCCTTGAGCCAGGGACCCCCCAGCTACAACACCTGAACGAAAGGAGGTGGGGGGGGTTCTTCGGAAGCCCCCCCCTCTTTGAAAAGGGAGCTCAGGCTGACCCCGGGTCCCAAAAAGGGGGGAGGGGGGGGGGAGCTTCCAAGTCCCCCTACCGCCTTCAGCTAGGGCCCACCCACGGGAAAACATGGCCACAAAAGGGGGGGCAGAGGAGGGGGAGCTTCGGAAGCCCCCCCCCCCTTTCCAAGGGAGGGGGGGGGGGGGGGGGCAGATTGAAGCTGGGGCCCCCTTGCGATAACACGTGTGCGGCGGGCGCGTTTTTGTTGCCACCTCCTCCTCCTCCTCCTCCTCCTCCTCCTCCTCCTCCTCCTCCTCCTCCTCCTCCTCCTCCATCCGTTTCCTAATCAACAGCTTCCCCCCGTTGCACCCAGAGGCGTGTCCGTCGGGCGGGCCAGGGCGCTTCGCCGGAGACTTCCTCACCATGTACGACCCTCAAGCTAAGAATCTGCAAGAGCTTCGCCGATGCATGGCGGGCCGCGTTCAAAAGTTGGCTCTCGCCTTCGCGCCGCGCACCGTCATCTTAGACGTGTGCAGGAGCTGCACGGATGGAGGGCGGGTCGTTCTGAAAATTCGGTTCTCGCCCTGGCGCCGCGCACATTCGTTCTGAACGCGGGCGAGAGCTTCACGGACGGAGCGTGGGCCGTCTTCAAGACGTGGCCCATGCCGAGGCACCGCGCGCACTCGCCTCAAGCTTCCGCAAGAGCTCCACGGAGGAAGGGCAGGTCGTTCTCAGCACGTGGCTCTCGCCTTCGCGCCCGGAACACTCGTTGAACAAGAGCAAGAGCTTCATTGGCGGAGGGCGGTCTCTGTTCAAACTCTGGCTCTGGCCTTAGCGCCGCGCACATCCATGTTAAGAGTTCACAAGAGTTTCCAGAATTCGCATGATAACGTCCCACACATGGTGCTTCGGAGCGATGTCGGACTGTCAAAGCGCAAAAATTTCGGTGACTCGCGGGTTTAGCACGATTCCGGATCGTCAAGACGCAACAGTTACTGTGTTCTGGTACAGTTCAGGATGCTCACGCGGTTGTCTTCCAACGGGGCACTTCCCTCAGTGAAAATGAATCCTTCTATGGGGCCTGTGAAGAGGAAACTCGGAAGTAGGGTTTACTGCCATATCGTTGATGAGTCTTGGGCTGACAATGGTCCTCCGCCTCCTCCTCCTCTCATCGTCCTCCTCCTCCCCGATCCGTCACCCATCCAACTCTATCCTGTACACACCTCCACCTCCCCCGTCTGCACCAACCACATCCACCTCCACATCCCACTGCTCAGCCCGCTGCAGCCGTTCGCACGAAAGGCTGACCACAAGGGCCTGTGCACAGGGGTCGCGTCCGATTCGTGCGGTGCGGCACTCGGAGAATCAACCACTACACAAATAATCGGGCCTCCCCAGCTCGCAGAGGTAGCAGGGATGATTGGCATCCTGAAGATCACATGGGAAGAAATGGCACACCTAACACAAGCTCCTCGTCCTCCTCCTGCCCCTCCTCCTCCACCTCCTCCACCTCCTCCTTCCTCCTCCTCCTCCATCCTCCCTCCTCCCTCCTCCCTCCTCCTCTCCTCCCCTCCCTCCTCCCTCCTCCCTCCTCCCTCCTCCTCTCTCCCCCTCCTCCCTCCCTCCCTCCTCCCCTCCTCCCTCCTCCCTCCTCCCTCCTCCTCCCTCCTCCCTCCTCCCTCCTCCCTCCTCCCTCCTCCCTCCTCCTCTCCCCCTCCCTCCCTCCCTCCTCCCTCCTCCCTCCTCCTCCTCCCTCCTCCCTCCTCCTCCCTCCTCCCTCCTCCTCCTCCCTCCTCCTCCTCCCTCCTCCTCCTCCCTCCTCCTCCTTCCTCCTCCTCCTCCTCCTCCTCCTCCTCCTCCTCCTCCTCCTCCTCCTCCTCCTCCTCCTCCTCCTCCTCCTCCCGTCCTCCTCCTCCTCCTCCCCTCCTCCTCTCCTCCTCCTCCTCCTCCTCCTCCTCCTCCTCCTCCTCCTCCTCCTCCTCCTCCTCCTCCTCCTCCTCCTCCTCCTCCTCCTCCTCCTCCTCCTCCTCCTCCTCCTCCTCCTCCTCCTCTCCTCCTCCTCCTCCCTCCTCCTCCTCTCCCCCGCCCGGCCTCCTCGCCCCCCCCCCGCGGCCGAGGCCCCGGCGAGGCCGGCCAACCACCAGAGCGACCCGGACAGGCAGAAAATGCTCATGAAGAGGGTGACCCGGCCGAGGCCCCGGCGAGGCCGGCCAACCACCAGAGCGACCCGGACAGGCAGAAAATGCTCATGAAGAGGGTGACCCCGCCCGCCCACGTCAGAGCGACCAGGTAGCTCTTCCTCTGAGGGGTCGTCCAAGATCAGACACGCTGGAGGCCTCCCAGATGGGGTCAGAGCAGATGGGGTCGGAGGGTCGCGCCGCATCGCCGGGACAGCGGCGATGCATCGGCGAGATATTGGCGCTGCACCGGCGATGCGTCGTCGACGTCGGCGATGCATCGGCGACGCCGACGTGAAGCAAATCGGGCTCCACGTCGAGCCGCATCGGCGATGCATCGGCGATGCGGAGCGATCCGTCGACCCCATCTACTCGGACCCCATCTGGGAGGCCCAGATGAGTGCGGATTAAAGGGGCGCCGGGTGGCCACATCCACAAGGGCTCCCAGCTTCGCGCTTCGCGCTGCGCGAAGCGCGAAGTGTGAATCACTTCGCGCCCTCGCGCCGCCTCCCAGAGGAGAAGAGGAGGAAGAGGAGGAGCCGGAGCCGCACCGCGGAGCGCGGCAGCTCGAAGAGCCTCGCGCCCTCGTGGTTCGCCCTTGAACCCAAGCGCGCTGGCAGCGGCTACTCGGGAGCGGCCAAAAGGGGGGTGTCCAAGAGGGGGGGGGGGTGCGAATCATGACCGGCGGCATGTGCGCGGCCCAGCGGGGGGGCGAGGGGCGTCATGAAACAAAAAGGGGCGCCATGAAATCTTGAGGAAATATCATGGCCCCCGCCATGATATCCACCCCCCCCCCTAGTCATCACCCCCCTTTTTGCCGCCCCCGAGCCAAATCGCATCGCGCTCAGCCATCCGGGGGGGCCCCGGGGGAGCCCCGCACCGAGGGCCAACCCCGGGCGAAGGGCCGCCCTCTGCTGTGCAGTCGACCACCAGAAGGGGGGGGGGGGGGGGCGGTCGCACGTCGAGGCCCCCGGGCCGCGCGCGGGGCCAGGGGGGGGCGTCTGGACGTAGGATGAAGTCGGGCGTGCCCCCCTACAGGGGGATCTTCGACGGAAAATGAAAAAGACTCCAAAAATGCTCCGAAATGGCCAAAAAAATACTCCAGAAATAGTCCCCTGACTATTTTTGAGCATTTGTTGGTTATTGTTTGAATGTTTTCAATTTTTCGTCCAAAATCCCGACTGAAGTCTAGACGTAGGAAGAGGGGCCACGAGGCCCGCGGTGAGATCAGGGCCCCGGCGACGATGCTCACCTCTCCCGGTCGTCAACCCCCTCCCCCCCTTGGCTGCCCCCGACTCTCTGGAGGCGACCCCAAGCCTCCACCGCCACCACCCAGAAGAAAGGGATGCTCCAAAAGCTTCGTCAAGTTCGGGCCGGTTTCCCGACGACGGGCCTCGCCGAAAGCGTTCCGAGGGTGCCCAGATCCTTCCAGCGCTCAGGCGAGGGCCACACTTTGTAAGCGGCCCGCCCTCCACCTGTGAAACTGGTGCCAGTTGTTAAGCTTCAGGCTGAGAAATGGCCAGGCAATCTCAAGCGAAATGCCCGGCCAGCCCTGTCGACCGGCCTCGGGGTGCGACAGTGAGGAGTAACCTGTAAGGAAAACGAATTGAGAGGAGAGTCAGGTCTTACTATCAGCTGCGGCTTGGACCGCCCTGGCTTCCGAGATGACCCGTAGTCTGCGTATGACGCGAAGGTGAGGAAGCACACCACCTGGCGGGTTCCAACCAACAAACGCCCTCCCTCCTCCGCCTCCTCCTCCTCCCTCCTCCTTGCACCTCCCCCCCCCCAGCAGAGCTGGTTCGCATCCTTGATGGGAAGAGGGACAATGGGTGAGGACACCAGATTCTCAAGTGTAGCCTGAAAACGGATGGGATGAGGAGGAGGAGGAGGAGGCATTACTTTCCCGATCCTCCTCTATCTCATCTTTCCTCTTCCGCAGGAGGACAGCAAGCAAACACCTACCCCGAGACTCACCAGGCCCGTCACACAGTAGATGGGATACGAAACAGAACTCGAACCATAAAAAAACAAACCTGCTTCGACTGGCGGCTCCTCGTCACCTTCCCCATCCTCTTCATCCTCCCATTCACCCTCCTCTTGCTCCCTCCCCATCCCCCTCCTCCTCCTCCTCCTCCTCCCCCTCCTCCTCCTCCTCCTCCTCCTCCTCCTCCTCCTCCTCCTCCTCCTCCTCCTCCTCCTCCTCGTCCTCATCCTCCTTCATCCCCGTCCCGCCTTCTCCCTTCCCCTCGCCCTGCATCCACGTCCCTCCTCCTCCTCCTCCTCCTCCTCCTCCTCCTCCTCCTCCTCACCCTCCTCCTCCCCCCTCCCCCTCGTGCGCAGGAGGACATTCAGGGCAATGGGATCATCCACACCGAACTCCGCTTTTGAGCATACAAAGAAGCTTACCGAGCTGAAACGCAACCGGTTCAACCGATCGAAGAATGTCTGAACGCCGAGGACGCCTGCAAACTGGAAGCTCAATGTTGGCAATGCGATGGCAGCTTCCCGTCACCGTACCTCCTCGTGCTCATCGCCCCTCTTCCCCCATGTCTATTTGCAGGCTCTCTCAGCTGCACTCGCAACTCAGGAGCCCGTCCCAAAGCTTCGCCGACCAAGACGCGTGCAATCTGGGCTTGCAAGGCTTGGCCAGAAAGACCAGACGCTCAGAACAGATGGAACCACATGACGAGAAGTACACGAGTACAGCGTCGCGAGTGAGAGAAGAACGCACAAGCCTATGATCCTGAAGCCCATCCTCCTCCTACCGCCCCTCCTCCTGCCCCTCCTCTTCCCCCTGGCAATCTGGATCCTGGTTTCCGAGAAGCGGATGATGATAAAGATAGTCAAGATCTGACACTCGTCTTCCCTTGTCCTCCTTGTCCTCTGCCCCCTCATCTTCCTCCTCCTCCTCCTCCTTCTCCTGTTCCTCGTCTTCACATCCTCCGCACATGTTGGAGTACCGCACCACGCATGCCCTCAGCTGCGCTCGGACGCGCTTGCACGCCCCCGCCGGCCGTGGCGCCTGGAAGAAGCAGGTGACCACGTTCACGACCAGCGGGAAGCTGCCGGCGGAGATCCCAAGCACGGGCATCTCCATGTACTCCGAGTCCACGTCCAGCGGAAGACCTGTGAACGTCCCCAATCCATTGGGACCCAGGCCAGAGGAAAGTCCTCCAGGAACATGAGAACATCTGCCGGCGCAGACAAACAGAACATCCAAGGGCACCCTCCCCAGGATGCACAAGAACATCCAATAAACACGAAGAACACGAGGGCACCTTCCCCGAGCCGACCTCGATCTTATACCTCGGTCCGACTGTAGCGGCCGCAATCACACGGCGGGATCCCGCGAACAGCATCTGCGATCACAGGCTTCGTCTTTCGAGCCCCCTCGGGCACAACAGCGACAGATCTGGAAAGAGCGCCGCAGCCGACGACGCAGTCGTCTCGGGTCGACAGGACCTCGTGTCGGCCTGTCGGGCTTCTCCGCAGGCACCAAACCCACTCCTCATATACCTCTGGGCGGCGCCTTGGGCACCGCCCGCAGCGGCGAGACCATCTGGCGACGTCCGAAAATCAGTGCTTACACGAACAAGTTGGGCATGCAAGAAGGTACAGGATCATTCAGCATCGAATTCGGAAATCGGATCGAATCGGAATGTGCGTTGAATCGGGCTGCTCGTGAGCGATTCGAGTCTGCTGCGCCAGGGTGCACAAGAATACCCTGCAAGCATCGGACCGCATCGGCTCGCTGAAGAATTGAAGTCGGATCGGATCGAGACGGCCGACGTCGATATCGGATCGGATCGACCGGATCGAAATGGAACCTGGCTTACGAAAGCGATTCGGGCATGCTAGAAAAGGGCACCGAGGGAAACGTGGCCTCGATCCCGAGGGCCTCTCCCTGGGATCAGCTCTGCCTCCCGAGCTGTCTTCTGAAGGCACCAGGGCCCGCGGAGGACCTCAGGAGCCTGACAGCGGCCCGAGACATCCAGCCCACGATTCCTGGGAGCCTCGCTTTCTCATGTGGCAGGCACTGCCCGCTTAGCCACAGGAGTGCAGGGTTTAGGGCTTAAGGCTTCTCGGGCGCGCAGCGGCCGACAGTCTGAGCAAGGCTGCCCCCCCTTCGGCAGACTTGATTGGGGGGGCGTTTAGCCGACCCGATCTAGCCTGGCGACGACGCAAGAGCTGCAACCACTTCCCACCCCCAGCCGCATGGCCGGCGACCTCCCAAACTAAAGCCTTTGAGGGTTTAGGGCCGCTGGCCCTAAATTCCCCAATGCGCTCCAAGCGCTCCCACGCGCTCCCAGGCGCTCCCAGGCGCTCCCAGGCGCTCCCAGGCGCTCCCAGGCGCTCCCCAGGCGCTCCCCGGGCGCTCCCAGAGGCGGTCCCAGGCGCTCCCCGGCGATCCCAGGCGCTCCCAGGCGCTCCCAGGCGCTCCCGGCCGGCACGCTCCCAGGCGCTCCCAGGCGCTCCCAGGCGCTCCCAGACGCTCCCAGGCGCCCCCAGGCGTTCCCAAGCGCGCCCAGAGGGGCTTAGAGCGCCCCACACGTGTTTTACGCGTCGGAGGAGCATGGGGGCAAATCGGAAGACAAAAGTCGTCGGGTCTAGGGTGTTATATTCTTCGAGGATCAGGGGGAGTTTACCATAGAATCGCAACTCCCCGAAGGAGGGCAGCCTACGGCTGCATGGGCGACCCACTCAGGCAACCAGCTGACGTTTCTCAGAGATGCTCTGTCTCTCGTAGACGGCGACGGTGATGCGCGGTGGGTGGGCAGAAGCACAACGAGGTGCTTGGGAATCCCACCAGCCCTCTGGGCGTAGGTGGTTTAGGGAGTTTCCTCTTCCACCCCCTTTTTTTCCCTTCGGGGAGGGGTTTACCCCTCCCCCCTACCCCCTCCCCTGGACCTGGACGGGGCCGGTCGCGAGCGGTC
>CAUYUJ010019867.1:89975-127475 GCA_963575745.1 Prorocentrum cordatum | reverse complement strand
GTCTGTTTCGTCTTCGTCTACGTATTATCTCTCTCTCTCTCTCTCTCCGTCCCTCTCACAGTGTGCTACTCTCTCTCTCTCTTTCTATGTTTCTCTCTCTCTCTCTTTCTCTGTTTTTGCCTCTGTCAGAACGAAACGCTGTGTTGCCCAGCTTCCCCAGCTACCAGCTCTCCCACAAACGATTCGAGTCAACAAAAAACGTTGTGGTTTCCAGCTTTTCCAGCTCACCCCAAAGACTACCCCACTGAAACACGCTGTGTTTCCACTTTTCCAAATCCCGCAATATTCCCAAATTATTACCCCAGTGAAAAACGCTGCGTTGTCCTGAGTGTCCAAATTCCCCAACATTCCCCGAAAACGACACCACTGAAAAACGCTGTGTTGCTCAATTGTTCCAGTTTTTCCCAAAGACTGCCCCAATGAAACACGTGGTGTCCCCCAACTTTTTCCGACGTTCCCAAGTTTTCCCAAAATGAACAACGCTGTGCTTTACAACTTCCCATAGTTTCCCGAATACTACGCCCGTGAAAACAACGTTGTGTGCTTCAGCTGTTCCGGCTCCCCCAGCTTTTCCCAAAGACTACCCTGGACCACCCTGGAGCACCCTGCCGCGTACTCTTTGGAAAAGCTGGAACAGCTGGAAAACGTGAAAAATAACAATGGGCTTCACTTAGGTAGTCTTTGGGCAAAGCTGAAAAAATGTGGAAAAGCGGGAAAGCACATCGCTTTTCGTTGTGCTAAAATTTGGGAGCAGCTGGAAAAGCTGAAAAAGCTTGACAGCATAGCGTTTTTCACTGGGGTAATATTTAGGAACAGCTGGAGAGGCTCGGTAAGCCGAAAACCACAGCGTATTACACCGCAGTCTTTGGGACAAGCTGGAAAAGCTGGGAAAGCTGGAAACACACACAGCGTTTTCGAGTTGTGTAATATTTAGGAAAAGCTGAAAACAAACTGGAGACGTCAGCGTATTGCCAGCAGACCGCCCGCCGCCCGAATTCCGCCATCTTCTTTCATCGACTTGGCCAGAAGCACGCGAGCCGAATGCATCTCACCCCGCGCGCAAAAACACCACCGAAGGAACGAAACCGTTGCAGCCGAGGGCCATGGGAACAGTTGGATATGCCCCATCGCTGCACCATGCCCGAGTCTTCTCTTGCACATGCCCGTACAATTCCACGCCCAATTCCCCGCCTGCCGTCTGACACGCGCGACGGAAGCAGTCCTTTAGCATGGAAGCCTCGCCGTCGCAATCCATGGCCCGCGGGAGTTCCCGAACGCCGATCGACTGCTCTACGATCCAGGACTGTTCGGGGCCCAGCTTTCCCAGCCAGCCAGCCTGTTCCACCGCAGCTGTGGAGAAAGCCCAAAATTTTCGGCGGAGACCGCGACGCTGCGCCAATTTCGACTGGGCACGCGCGGTCGAGACCGCCCGCACTCGGACGAAACACAGCACTCTCTTGGATAATCCTCTGCGCAATGAGCTTCTCGAACTGACGAGCCATTGTGGACACCGGCCGGCGGCGCTGTAGAGCAGACTCCAAAGCTGCGCGCTCGCCCCCGAAGAGCGCCCGCGCCGCAATTCGAAACTCCGAAACGAACTGGGCGTCACTAAAAGTGCACGGGCGCCGACAGCTGCGCGGCAACGCGGGCGCGGGTCGGCCGCGCCAACAACGACGGGCGCTTGCGCCGCGGCTGTTGCAACTGTTGCAGCTGTTGCGGTTGTCGCAGCTGGAGCGGCTGTTGCACATGCAGAAACTACTGAAACGGGGAGGCCCTGGTGCGAGCCTTCCGCTCGAACCCCCTGTTTCCACGCCGCTTCTGCTGCGTGGTGTTCCTGGCTCTCGGCGTGGCGCAGGAGGCCTGCGCGGCGGCGGCAACTCCCGACGCCTTTGCCCAAGGCGCAGCGGCACCGAGGGCCTTTGAACACCACGCAAAGCAAGCAAATTGCAAATCCACCGGCGCTGCCTATCAAAGTTCCGCGCTTCGAGGTTAGTGGAGTCGCCGCAGACAACAAGGCGCTCCACTGAAGCCTGTTTTTCCAAAAGCCGCAAGCGCCGAACGTCCTGACGTGCATCGGGGAGTTGTGGCTGGCGACGTGCTCCTCCAGAGTCATGGAAACAAGGTCGAACTTCTCGACGGCTTTGCTCGGGGAGGCCTTCGCTGTTGCCGACGTGGCCGACTCTGGACTGGAGCCGTTGTCAGCAGAATTTGAACTGCCCTGAAAAGCCGAACCGTCTGGCTTGGACGTAGCGCCCTGCGACGCGGCCGCTGACACTGCGTCGGCGTCGGCGCCCGACTTCGCGTCGGCATCTGGGTTCGCCACTGGTTCGGAGTCGCCGGTCGGGCTCGGCGTCGGGTTTGCCGCAGGGGTCGGCGTCGGGCTCGGCATCGGGCTTGCCGCGAGGCTCAGCATCGGGCCCAGGGGGCTCGCGGAAACAGGACTGGCAGTCTCAGCAGGGGGCTCGCGGGACTCGCTGCGGAGGGGCTGGCGGAAACGCTAGACATGCCGCTGGCCCCAGAAGGGTGGCCAGGGGCGCGGGGGCAAGAAGCAGGAAGATGATGACATAAAAGTGCGGAATAATATTAGTTACGATAGTCACCGTTATCACTATCACCATCAGAATCACAATCATCGCCGTCATCACCATCATCACCACCACCCTCATCATCTTCATCCACACTGGGGGAACTCAATTGATTCACTAGAAACCCACGCTAACGATAGACAGGATCGAGGAGCAGGATCGAGGAGGAGGATCGCAGAGGAGGATCCTGGTAGTAGGGGGAATTGGCGAAGTCGTACATATACCAGCCGAAGTTTTCGGACGGCTTCGCCACATCGTCCCTCAAGCCTGCGGGGATAGGTGGGGCAGAAGCGGGTAGCTTTCCTGTCTCTGTGGTTATCCTCCGAGCACCCCCCTCCCCCTCCCACTCTCCTCCTCAGCCTCCTCCTCATCATGCGTCTTTCTTCTTTTCGTAGGACTGGGATGGACAAGATGGAGTTGCCAAAAGGAGTTAGCAAACTAACTGCATACAGGTGGGTTTCACTGCGCCTTGTGGCACTTGGGTAGACCGAGTGTCGAGGCGTGTGCCCAGCGGCAGGGCCAACACCAGCTGCGTGCAGCAAATGTCGCCCCCCCGCCCGGTCGCACGTGACCCCGGTTCCACCCCCTCCCCATCAGAAAGTCGGACTCGGCCGAACTGCGCGAGATCCTGCTTTGGTGGGGCACTCGTGATGCCCCCCTCTGCTGCCGCCGCGGCCGCCTTCCGTCGTCCTGGTCTCGTGTCCGGGAGTGCAAGGACGGAGGAGCCAGGAGGTTCGCTGCTGCGCCGGGGGGCGGCAGGCTGCCATCGCTGGTTGGACAGGCAGCACCCGTGCGCGGGTGCGGTTACCCCGAATTTCAAAATGAAGTGGGGGTCGTCTGATTCGGGGGGGTCTGATTTGAGCTGTCCTGGAAGGTTCCAGAAAGTCTGGGCAAAAGGCGCCCTTTCATGGCTCTGGCCTCTGGTGGGTGCTCTGAAACTGCTCGTCTGGGAGGGTTGTGACCCCCCCTCCTTTCCGCTGGGACTCGGAATAGGTACATTATCATGGGAACCTCCGCCACCCACCCCCACTATCTTTAGTGTCCCTTTCGTGTCGCGTCAATGTTCGCTTTCCGCCTCCGCGCCCATCGTGGCGCCCACTGCGCCAGAAACGCGCACGGCCAGTTCGCCAGCCCACGCTGATGCCCAGGCACGCGATTCGAACCAGAGCACGAACATATACCGCGTCCTCTCTGCCAGGCGAGGGACAAGCCCAGCTCTCGGCCCTGCTCCACTGCCTCCGGAGGAGGGGGGAGGGAGAGAGGGAGGGAAGAGGACAGAAGGGGGGAAGAACAAGAGCAGGAAGGCGGGCAGAGCAAGAGGAAGCGGAGGGAGCAAGACGAGGGGGGGCGAAGAGAAGGCGGGGGGGGGAGAGGGAGCAGGCAGTGGAGTGGCGAAGGGAGAGAGAAGGGGGGCAGAGAGCCCAGACATCTGACGATGCAATTTTTTCCAGTCCGCGGCCCCGTAAGTCTCGACACCTTCCCTGGAGGAAAGATTCGTCCAGATCCATCTCGGATGGCCGCGGAAACCAATATAAATGAAGGGGCCCTGGGACACACAAAAAAATTCGCCCAAGTAACAGGATTTCCCATGTTTTCCCATGTTTTCTGGGTTGTTGTCTTCCCCCCCACTGCCCATACTTTCCCATATTCTCCCAGGAATCGACGATTACTTGTGTCTGTGTGTTTTTCCCCTCCTGAGTTAGAAAGACCCTACCCTGGGGGGCACCGAGACAGGCGGAGAAAGCGCCGGGATTTTGCAGGCCTCCGTCCGCGGGGGGCCTGGCCGTCAAGAGGAGCAGTGCGCAAGAGGTGCGGCTGGGGCACGGGGCTCCCGGCTTCGCGCTTCGCGCTGCGCGAAGCGCGGAGCGCGAACAACCTCGCGCTCTCGCGCCGCCTTCCAGGGGAGAAGAGGAGGATGAGGAGGAATCGGAGCCGAACCGCGAAGCGCGAAGCGCGAATAACTTCGCGCCCTCGAGGGCGCCCTTGTGGAGCAGCAGCAGGACAGACGGCGCAAATCTGACCTTTCGGAGGTCCGCGCAGATTTCTTGAACGGGCGCACCTGCATCATGTCGGGCATGGTCCCTTACAGGCGGATTCCGGAAGAAAAATCAAACATACTTTTGAACAAGTGCAAACATGGCCAATCATATGTTAACAAGGGAAATCGTGCCCAAACTATTTCTTGACCAGTCTCAACGATTCCTCCTGTACAGGGACATGCCCGACTTCACACCTGCACCCCTCCCCGGTGCGCGGAGCGCGCCAGGGGGCGGCGCAGGAGGCGCGCCGCCGGGGGGGAAAGCCCAGCGCCGGTCCAAGGAGAGGCCCGCGCGGAGGCCCCGAGAGCCCCTGGTCGTGCAGCCGTGTTTCTGCTGCGACGCCTGGCCTTGGAGCGGGGGGGGGCAGGACGAGGGAGGGGAGACGCAGGCCACAGACCGGCGGCGAGCGAAGGGGGGAAGCGAGAAGGAGAAGGCACTCTCAGAGGGCGACGGGGCATTTCAGAAGCCCTCGCGCCTCCTGAGAAGTGTTTTCTGCCTTCGGGAACGCTCAGAGGACCTCTCAGAAGGACGGGGGACTTCCGAAGCTTCTGAGAAGACCTGCTCCTTCTCACTTCCCCCCCCCGCTCGCTGCCGAACAGAGAGGAAGGCGCACGGGAGCAAGAACGAACGAGAGCCCGTCCGAGGCGAAACTAACGAGACCCGCACCCTTCGGGAAAGGGCCCTCCCAGCCTCAAAAAGGAGGAGGAGGAGGAGGAGAAGGAGGACGCAGGGAAGGAGGAGGATGAGGAGGAGGAGGAGGAGGAGAGAGAGGTGGAAGGAGCAGGCCGAGTGAGGAGCAGAGGCCGAGGGAGGAGCCGCCGGCGAGGAGCTGGGGCGACTGGGAGCCCGTGCTGGGAGGGAGGGGGGGTGGCATAACGAATGAGGAGCAGATCGATGGAGGAGAACGTACACCTCCTCCTCCTCCTCCTCCTCCTCCTCCTCCTCCCCTGCCTCCTCCTCCTCCTCCTCCTCCTCCTCCTCCTCCTCCGCTGCCTCCTCCTCCTCCTCCTCCTCCTCCTCCACCCCTGCTCAAAGTGAAGAACATCTTACGCTAAGAAAAGGACCTCACACCAGGCATGTTCCTGACCAGTAGCCCAGATCCACAGAGACGGGCCTTCCACACAAAAAAGAAACTCCAAGAGAACGCCCAGGGTCCAGTCCAGACTCTTGGTTATCTTGAGCGAAGTAAAAGTCCATGGAATGTGATGCTTTTTGTTACAACTTCTGATGGGTGTACGGTAGGTTCGTGCGGCATGGGCGCGCCCAAAGGTTTCTGACACCGCGCCGGTCCTTGAGCCATGAAGCGATTGCGGCCCCGATCGTTCCAGGCTGAATTCCGTCGGGTCCTGTGACGATGGCGTGCCCTTCGGTGTTTTCGCGTTGTTCTAGCAAGCGGAGATCGATCTTGAACGCCTTCGCCGGGGTCGCCGGGGTCGCCGGCGCCGCACGAACCTGCCGTGCTCGTTCTGGGGACCTGCCTCGAGCCACCTGCTCCACTCATGGGCCGCTGCTGCGTCGAGCGTCCGTCGGCTTGCGCCGGTCTTGGGTCGACCTCGGGTCGACCGAGAGCCGACTGAAAGTCGAAGAGATCCGCCAGGTGGGCCCAGGAAGGGCCCGCAAAACGAGCATCCAAGGGGGAGAACCGGCGGCGAGGATCGGGCGTTGGCAGAACTGGGTTTAGTGGGACCTGGTTTAGTGATGTGTACTGGGGGACGCCCTCCCGCCCTTCCACTAACCTGAACCGCCGCAACCCGAAAAAGCACCACCTGCGGCAAACCTGGTGTGGTGATTCTGGCCAATTCAAGGGCTCCGGGGCCCTACAGCCGGGGCCTTGACCTAAGGAACCCAAAATAAGGAACGAGGCCCCTTTTTCCATGAGTTAAACTTCGATTTCCGATCGAAAACATAAGGAAAACCTGAGGCAAGCTGGGAAACACTTCAGGAACGCGGAGCCCCTCCCCAACGAAAAGGGTTCCTTCTTCGGGGCCCCGACTGTACCACTGACCGGGTCCCCTTACCCATGGGGTCCTGGCCATACCCGAGAGGAGCTCGACACCCCCAGGAGCCCGTGCTCCCAGCGCCATCGCCCTCCGACATGCGCGGGGCCGCCGCGGCCGCCCGCCGCGGCGCGCCGCGCGGCTCTGGGCGCGCACCACGCCGCGGGCGGCAAAGGAGCTGCTCGGCGAGCTGCCTCGA
The DNA here is from genome assembly GCA_963575745.1 of Prorocentrum cordatum. Classification (NCBI taxonomy): domain Eukaryota; class Dinophyceae; order Prorocentrales; family Prorocentraceae; genus Prorocentrum; species Prorocentrum cordatum. The sequence goes on along the minus strand of CAUYUJ010019867.1, from coordinate 120,655 downwards.
GCCTGCCAGGGCTCTGGGCTGCGCTGGGCGCGCTCCCAGAGGTTGGGCAGGGACCGACCGTCCCGGCAGTCCTCTAGTCCTACCACGAGATGTTCTTAGAACCCCAAAATGTTCGAATAACGAAAACCATGCTCTTAGACCATGAACCGACGTGTTAAACCCAGACAGTCCCGGCCAGAAATGTTCGGAGGACATGTCGTGGAAACAACAGAAGGTTCTTAGAGCACTGATTTTCGTAGGGCTATAGGCGAGACAGGACGCTTCGCCACTGCTTGAGAAGGGCCCGATGAGAAGGAACGTTACCAGGAGGCAAACGAACCTACCTCGCTTTTGGACACCCTCGCTTCCAAAAGATACCAAAAGATACCAGGCTACGGCCCGCACCAGTCAGGTCGCTTGACCAGGAGGCGCGTGGTATGACTTGTTTTTTTGCCTGGAAGCGAAAGCGGGGTAGGTAACTCACGCCCTGAGTTACGGTAGGCTCGCGTCGCGATGACGTCGGCGTCGGTTGCCGTCACCGCGGGCGAAGCCTTCGAGCTCGAAGGATCGCGGCTTCGCTCGTGGCCGCAGATCGGTCGAGGCCTCGCGGCGCTGGACTGGTGCCGGCGTTCCACCTCGGACGCCCGCCGCTGGGGCCGCCGCCGCGCTGACGCGGCGCGAAGCTACCCTACAGGGGGGGGGGGGACGGGCTCAGGGGGGGGGGGGCACAGAGGTCGAGACACACAGCGCGCGCCACACGGACTGCACCACATAGCTTATGCGCCCCCCACACCTCTTGCGCCACACAGCAGCTTGCACCACGCAGCTTGCGCCGCCGGGTTGCCCCACGTGGCTTAGACACCCATGGTGCACTAGCTTACCGCTTGGCGCCCAAACTTTGCGAAGCACTACCTCTACTAGACCGACATCCAACAAACTTAACAAAAAAACGTGTGCTTCTGGCAAGCTCCTCCCAACCTGAGGGGAAACGTTTGGAGGGGACCGCCTCAGGGGGGAAACTATCTAGCTGAAATCAGCGATACATCGCTGACAGGTCGGCGATAGGCCCCGGGTAGCAAAACCGCACGGTCCTGGGCGGGGTGGGCTATTGGGTCCCTATCGGCGATCAATCGGCGATTGGGGTTCGACGCATCCCCTCCTGAGCCTACCCCCCCCGCCCTAACGGTGCCGCTGACCTGATGATCTGATGGCGAAGCTTGGGCGCCCGAGTTATCCGGGGTAACTCGGGTCCGGGGTAACTCGGGTTCGGATTTCCGAAAAAGGAACCCGAGTTAGCCCTGACCCGAGTAACCCCTGATGATGTGGGGCTCTGGACGCCCGAATTATCCTGGGTAACTCGGGTCCGGGGTAACTCGGGTTCGGATTCCCGAAAAACGAACCCGAGTTAGCCCTGACCCGAGTTACCCCTGATGATTCGGGGCTCTGAGAAGCAAGGAAGTACACCCTGACCCCCTCGCGCGGGCGAGAGCAAACGCGCTTCGAGAACAGGGGCAGGAGGAGGAGGAAAGCAAGGGATCTCCGGCAAGTCCGAAGGATCCTTGGAGCAACTCCCAAGGATGATGAATAAGAAATGCTTCGGATTACTCAGAAATCAACTGGACCCTTCAGGATTCCATTCCTCAGGGCCCCCCCTGGGATTCGGAATATCAATAATCCTCGGGCGCCGCGCGGAGCCCGTGGTCCACTGCATTGCAGAGGAATTCGAAAAACCCGGAAGTCCGATGGGCCCCGCAGCACTCAAAAGGATACCTCGGGGAGGGGGGGGGGCCGAACGGGCTCGGCGCACTGAGCAGCGCGAGCTGCCGGGCATTCCTTGTCCCGTTTCCTCGCCCTGCGCGTCGGGGGCCTGACTGTTTCCCCGGCGTCGGAGGCCGTTGGAGGAACAAGCGATCCTCCCTCCTCAACCTCCTCTTCCTGCACTCCCCCATTCATCCCCCTCGCTCCTCCTCCTCCTCCTCAGCCCCCCCTCCTCCTTTTCCTCGGGGCCCCCCTCCCTTTCTTGCTCGCGGCGCCTTGCGTCAAGCGCGAGAGCCAGCAGGCAAGGCAAACGACGCGTGTTCCAGGCGCGAGGGCCAATAACAGCTGCGAACAAACATGCGTTGCAGATGCTTCATGTGTTGGTTGATCCGCGCGCGCTCGGCTGAACAGATTCACGCAATGAAATGAAGACCATGTTTGTTGGTCCCTCGATATGAAAAAATGTCTAACCGCGGTTTGTCAGCCCGCGGCTTGACGAGAGGCGCCGCGAGCAAACGATGTGGAAGAAGCTGAGGAAGATGAGGACGAAGAAGAAGGAAAGGAAAAGGACCCCAAATAATCCCAATGGATTCGCAACGACCCCTAAGCATGAATGGGGAACCTTCAGGAGCACGAGGAATTCCAGTGGATCCCTGAGGATTCCAGTCCATTGGGACTCCTTCGGATTCAGATTATTGCGGATCCTCCGGATCCCTTGAGATTCCGTGGGCTCATTGACTTGCGGAGGAGGTCCAACACATCATTGTTGGTTCGTTCCTCCATCCCGGGCAGGCACGCCCGCGACTCGCAGCATCGCAGGCGGTCCGGGCGCAGCAGAAGGGCCCGGGGCCGTAAGGGATGCACCTGGCCAGGCCCTGCATGGGCCCAGTGGAAGTTCCTCGAATGTTCGGCATGTCGCCCGCTAGCGGAAGCCGACGGGAGCAAAACGAGGCGGAAGACGTCGGAAGGCCGTTGGGAGGCTTGCGGAAGACAGCGGAAGTAAATGACGCCTTGCCCGAGCCCCCCTGCCTCCCGTAGAAGCCTAGCAATGTAGTCTTCTCCCGTGGGCTGGGTGGGATCCCGCCTAGCTCACTCCCCTTTAATAATATAAGTTTAGTTCAGCCAGACTAAAATCCCACCCACTAAAAATAGGGTAAACAATCATCCCGGGTCGTGCACGGATCCCGCCATGCTGGGATCGTTTCAAAGTAAGATGCGGCTTCGAAGTTGCAGCATTATTGGCATGTCAGGGTCGTCTTGAGATCATCTTGAGATCAAATCTCGGTCATGCTTGGATCGCGCAGCCGTCGTGTTCATTCTGGAGCCACTCTGGGCGCGCGTGGATCCATCTTGTTGCCATCGGGCCATCTCGGCGTCACTCGTGGCTCTTGTTCGGTCATCTTCGAGTCGGCCTGGGACGGTCCAGAGTGTATGGCGGGATCGTGCTGGGGTGGCGTCCTCCCGGGGTCGTCTGGACGTTGCCGTCTGTGGCCTCAGGCCCTCTTGGAACCATTTTGCGGCCATGGGGGCGTCTTGGGATCCCGCGCGGGCGAGCGCGGAGCACGCGCGCGCGCGCGACAGTTCATGTCGCCGATGGGCGTACACACATATGCTTCTTGTTCCGAGTTTCCAAGGAAACTTCTGTTGGAGCCAAACGATTATGATACAAATCTAATGGCCCAATCGCGCCCAGCTCTGGCGCAGCCTCGGACTCAGAGATCCAAGTGGTGCACGGGCCGGCAGCCCCCTTTCCTGGTCTCTACCCTCCAGCTTCGTACATGTTCCCCCCCTGTGCTCTTTCAATCGTATCTGACCGCGCGCTCCGCAAAAACTGCGGGGGCATCCCGAGGTCATGCGCAGGGCGACGTGGGCTACGACCCACCGGTCATCGCATTTGCGCCCGGAGCGGCGCCTGAGCACGACGCGTGCTCATCACCCCCGCATCGACTGAAAGATGCACATGGAAAAAAGAAGCTGCATGGCATACGCTGGTGGCGATCACCTACCTGAGCGACCCTCGGCTCACGCAGTGCGCCTTGATGGGGCTGAAGCACCTGCCGCGACCCTCGCAGCAGCCTCCTCACGCTCGCGGACGACTTCACATCGTCGATCGCGCTCGTGTTTTTTTTGAAGGTTCGCGATCGTCTAGTCGAGATTCGTCGCGAGGCACGGGATGAACGCGTGGTTGCCGCTGGGGCGGGCGATGCGGATCTGGTTGACATTGCGCATCGCGGTAGCAACGGCAGCGGCCGGGTCAATCGCGAGCACCGCGTCTGCCAGCGGATCGGCGTCAATGGCCAAGAATTGCGCTTGCTGAAAAACTGCGCCCTTGAAGGTCACCTCCCCCGCCGATCGAGCCGCCGACTTCGAACGACAGCGCTGCCATCGCCACTAAACTGGACTGCGTTGGTGAGCTGGCGGTCCTCCGCCGTCGGTGGCTCCACCCTCTTGACGCTGATCGCGAACCTGTTCGTCTTGCACGCGTCGGACTGTTTGCAATAAGCCCTGAGGACACGCAAGAGAGCATCCGCTGGGTCGACGCCCGGTTCAGCAACCTGTGCGCCATGGTTATGGTTCGAATCTCCTCCTCATAACTGCCGCAACCCTGAAATAGATGCTGTTGACGCGCACCGCCTGCGACGTGCCGAACGCTCGAGCCATCGTGTCCTCCACCATTGCTTTAAGCATGCAGTGAGCATTAAACATCACGCGTCTCTGTGGCGGAAAAGTGGGGCGCATCTGGGCCATCACCTGCAGTCTGATGGTGCCGAGGTAATCCGCCGACCCCCTGGGTCATCGGCGTGTGAGATGCTTCCCCCTCCCCAAACCCCTCCCCGGGGAACCCGGTCCAGTCGATTTGGAGGGGGGGGGGTGCCCACCACGAGCGACTCACGACGCTCTTCCGGGCCCAAAAAGGCCCAAATACGGGCCAAAAAGGCCCCAAGAGGCCTCCCAGACGTTCCAAGAGGCCCCCAGACGCCCCAAGAGACCGCCTAGACGCCCTAAGAAGCGCCCACGAGGCCCCAAGGGGCTTCCAAGACGCCCCACGAGGGCCCCAAGACGCCCGAAGAGACCTCCAAGACGCCCCAAGAGACCTCCAAGAGGCCCCCGAGGAGCGCCCCAAGAGGCCCAAATCGTTGATTTTCGATGTTTTCGTCATTTTCGCCTTTTCGGCCTTCCGACGCCCCAAAACAGCCCAAGAAGCTCCCAGTACTGCTCCAAGACGGCACAAGAGGCCTCCTCGACGCCCCCGAGACGGCCCAAGAGAGCCCCCAGACGGCCCAAGAGCCACCCAAGGCGGCCCAAGAGAGCCCCCAGACGGCCCAAGAGCCGCCCAAGACGGCCCAAGAACCTCCCGGAGACGGGCCCAAGAGGGGCTCCAGAGAGAGACCACGCACCGGAAAACCCAGCCTTACGTCCCAAGAGGCCCCCAGGAGGCCCCCAGAGGCCCCAAAGAGGCCCCAAGAACCCCCCAAGAGGCCCCCAAGACGTTCCAAGAGGCGCCCAAGAAGCCACAAAGAGGTCCCAAAACGGCCCCCAAGAGCCTTCGAAACTGCTCCAAGAGGCCCGCAAGAAGCCCCCCCGCAAGATCCCAACGGACATCCCTGAACACACCGGTTTTTCGAGTCGCGCCCAGCCCCATAACCCGGAGCCTCATCTCAGTGTCCCCGTCCTCCTCCTCTTCCTCCTCCTCCTCCTACACTTCCTCCTCGTTCCCCTCCTCCTCTTCCTGCCCCGCTCCAGCTCATCCTCACCGATGCTTTTCCCCCCCATTTTCCGCCTCACCCCCCATCCTCCTCTTCCCGTCCTCCCTTTCTGCCCAGCACGCGCAACCGATTGGGCATCATTTGCACGTCTTGCACTTTAGGGTGCCCTTCTTTGCGTCGCGCGGGACATTGTGAGGGTCGGGGAACGCCGACTTTGGTAGTCCTCTCTTGCACGCGCCGCTGCACTGATAAGCCTGGCAACTGCGCGCTGTGAACCCGAGTTCCTCGCAGCTTCTGCACACCAGTTTAGCTCCTTTCGCCGCTCGATGATGTTCCACTTGCTTCTGCTTCAAATGTTTCGTGTCCGAGAACGCGCCTTTGCACGCCGCGCACGTCAGCGGCTTCGCGTCCGCCTCTGCTTTCCGCTTGCGATTCTCTGCATCCGCCTTCTCGTTCCGCCCACCCTTCTCGTTGCGGGCGCACGCCCTGCAAAGCCTCCCCCCCGCATCTTTCGAGTCGTACTGGTTCGCCGCCACTTCCGCCTCCGTCTTCAAGAAATTCTTGCACTTCGCGCACCGAATCTGGACTTTCTCCTGAATCTGAGAGGCCTCTGAACCACACCTCAGGCACGGTGGCGGGATGGGCCGACTACTGGGAGGAGGAGCAAAGACGACGACGATAGGAATGCGGGGGATAAAGTCGGGCCATGACGCCCCCAAGACGTCCAAGATTGCCTCAAAAAAAACCTGGGGTCGGCGGTGTGGCGTAAGCCTCAAGAATCTGGAAGGCGCCCGAACAAGCGCTACCGCTCCACGATGCGAACGCCAAAAGGACACCTGGACGTCGCATGGATTCCTAAGGACTCCCTGGGGGGCGAACGGGCTCGGCCGTTCCTACGAACTTCCCTTGGACTCCAAATAATTGGTAAGCAGCGTGGCGTCGGAGAACGCCTGATAAATGTAGCTCGTCCTTTCGAGTGCGCCCTTTCTTCTCCCACCCCTATCCCTCCACAAACATATATATGGAACAATCATCAAACTGACAGTTTCCAGCATCCGCTTGGCCTCAAACTCTCAACCCTGGCTTGACAAGAGATGCCGCGAGCAAAGGAGGGAGACGAGGAAGAGGAGGAGGAGGAGGAGGAGAAAGAGGAGAAGAAGGAGCAGGAGCAGGAACAGGAAAAGGACTCCCACGATTTCACCCCCAAGGATGCTTAACAACTCCGGGGAATGAATAGGAAGCCCTCCGGATTACTCGAAATCCATCTGGACCCCTGGGGGCCCAATTCCTTGGAATCCCTGAGGATTCGGATCATCGGGAATCCAACGGATCCCTGCGGATGCCGTAGGCTTGTGGCATCAATGAGAAAGTCCAACACATCACTACGAACTCCAAAGGATTCCGTAGCCCTCCAAGTGGATTCCTCGGGCAGAGTGGCGGGGGGTGCGAACGGGCTCGGCGTACGGAGTCGCATGAGCTCCTGTGCGTTCCTGCGAATACTCTCGACTTCAAAAATGGTTCGTTAGGGTTCGCGGCAGCTCCGACGAATCACGGAGGACCCCAGAGGACTAAGAGGAAGACCTCCGGATCCTGGAGGGTCCCTTCGAATCCGGAGGACTCCTTGGAATGCCTGAGAATCCCCAGGGTCCCTGAGGATTCCTTATGCCCATTAGATGACGAAGGAAATCCTAAGGATCACTGGGAAGTCTGACGGATACCTCAGCGTTCCGAGAGGTTCCTAAGGGGGGGGGGCCGAGAGGTGCCTCAGGGTGTACGTTGGTGTTCCGAGGGATTCCTTAGGGCGTTCTGACAGAGACCCCAGCGTTCCGAAAGATTCCTTACGAGCTAGACGTACGGTTTCGCAGAGCTTCCTGAGCATTCCTAGATATGCGTTACCTCTTGCGTCCTTGTGAAGATGCTCTGCCAGCGTAGATTGCGCGATCCAATGCTTTCCTGGACAATGCCTAGACCGCCCAGGCCTGCATCGGGTCTGCTTCGGGAGGCGGAGGAGGAGGAGGGGGGCAGAGGAGAAAGGGAAGAGCAGGAGGAGAGGAGGAGGGAGGAAGAGGAGGGGAAGGAGGAGGCAAGAGGAGGCAAGAGGCCAGAGGGAAGGAGGAGGAGGAGGAGGAGGAGGATGGGGAGGAGAAGAAGGAGGAGGAGGTGGGGAAACCAAAAGGTACCGATGCCGATACTCCCTGGACCTCTCCTGGGGTGGCGACGTGGCCCTCCCAGGAGGCCCAAAAAGGGGGAAGCGAGAAAAGTGTAGCGGTGTTGGTACTCCTTCCCCCTCGGAGGAGGAGGGAGAGGAGGAGGAGGAGGAGGAGGAGGAGAAAGAGGAGAAGAAGGAGGAAGAGGCGGAGGAGGAGGAGGAGGAGGAGGATCAGTAGGAGGACGAAGAGTAGATGGAGGAAGATGAGGAGGAGGAGCGGAGGAGGAGGAGGAGGAGGAGGAGAGGAGGAGGAGGAAGAGGAGAAGCAGAGTAAGGAGGAGGAGGAGTAGGAGGAGGAGGAGGGAGAAGGAGGCGGGGAGGAGGAAGGAATGGGAGAGGAGAGGAGGAGGAGGCGGAGGATGGAGGAGGAGGGGAGCTCTCACAGGGCCGCGGACGGGACGAAGCGCGGCCGCCCCGCCCCACCGCGCGGGCGTCCTCGGAGCCGCCGGGCCGGCGCGCCTCCGGCAGGAACGGCGGCGAGAGGAACTCGCCAATCCAGTCGCCGGGCAACGCCTCGGCGAGGCCCCGCGGGGGGGGGGGCGGGGAGGCGAGGGAGTCAGCGGCGAGCGGCGGGGGGGAAGTGAGAAGGAGGAGGCCCTTCTCCAATGCGGCGGGGCTTCTCTGCAGCCCTCTGGCCTTCGGAGGAGTTTTCTCTGTCTCCGGGGGAGGATCAGGAAGCTTCTCAGGAGGCCAGCGGACTCCCGAGCCTTCTGAGAAGGCCCGCCCCCGTGTCACTCCCCCCCCCCCGGGCTGGCCGCCGAGGGGGGGAGGCAAGAGGGAGAGGGAGGGGGAGGGGGGGATGGGAGGGGCAGGGGGAGCGGGAGGGGGAGGGGGACGGAGGGGCAGGAGGGTTACAGATGTCGTCTCCGCGTGGCGGTCGCTGCCCAGGGGTGGGGTGGGCGGGGGGCGGGCCACAGTAACGCTTCGGCAGGGAGGGGTACGTCGGGGCGGGGGCGCGCTGCGATCGCCACAGCACACGCGCGAACACCCCGCCGCGCCTGCCAGCACAATAAAGAGCCTGCGATTCGATCACCTGCGAAGGACCTGGGAACACCGGCAGGGCGCCTCAGAGCGCCGGCACCGACACTGGCGAGCACCGACCAGTAGGAGGAGGAGGAGGAGGAGGAGGAGGAGGAGGAGGAGGAGGAGGAGCAGGAGGAGGGAGCAGGGAGAGGAGGAGGAGGAGGAAGGAGGAGGAGGAGGAGGAGGAGGAGGGGGGGGAAGGAGGAGGAGGAGGAGGAGGAGGTCCGAGTGTGGCCCAATGTTCTGAGGCCTCCTGGATGGGGTCGGAGTAGATGGGGTCGGAGGAACGCGCCGCTTCACCTATGCATCGGCGATGCATCGGGGATGCACTGGCGACGCATCGTCGACGTCGGCGATGCATCGGCGACGTCGACGTGAAGAAAATCGGGCTCCACATCAAGCCGCATCGGCGATGCATTGGCGATGCGGCGCTCTGCTCCGACCCCATCTGGGAGCACGGCTCTCCATGTCGGTCACAGCGCTGGCCACACCGCGCACTCGGCCACAGCCTCGGAGACGCCCTCTCGGCCGCTGACTTCCCTGCTCTCGACGAGCGCGTTCCACTACTCGCGAAGTAACTACTCGCAAATGGCCTGGATCCCTCGCGGGGGATCTACGATAAGTTATATCAAAGCAGACAGGTTTTTTCCAGACGTTTGCGAGCAGGTACTCTGCGACTGGTGGAACGCGCTCGGTGATGCTCGGCCGCGCAGGCCTCTTCCGCCCACCTGGGGGGGGGGGCCGGGGGGCGCCGCGGCGTGCCGCGTGCCTGCTCCCCCCCCCCCCCGCCGCCGCCGCCGCCGCCGCCTTGGGGGGCAGGGGAGGGGGCAGGGGAGCCCAGAGAGCCGCATCGATGAGCAGGTCGCATCGGCGATGGCATCGGGAAGCCGACGTCGGCGATCGCAGCGAAGCGGAACCCAAAAAACTCGGACTCCGAAGCTGGTGGGCTTGTTCGCCCCAAGAAACCACCAGAAGTAGGAGGGGGAGGGGTTCCTCCTCCTCCTCCTCCTCCTCCTCCTCCTCCTCCTCCTCCTCCTGCTGCCCTCCGTAGCCATTTTGGCTCAAGCCATTTTGGCTCAAGGTTTTGAGTTCCCCTGTGGAACAAGTGGATACCGCTAGTCCGCGGCTAGACTTCCGAGCTTTCAACGTACCGCTGCGTGAGTCGCCAGACGACGCAGTACTCTCTTTCCCGCTCTTGTGCCTCTGCCCCAAGGCTCAGGGGCTGGTCGATGGCGCCGTCGGGTCACCAGTAACACCGCATCCAGAATGCGCATGCGTGGCTCTGCAGGTGGTGCACGAACGAGAAGACGGGCGAGAGATGGTGGAACAGGGCGGATTGCACGTTCTGCAAGTCGTGCAAGGTCGCCAAGGGCGCAGCCTACTTCGGCCCGCGCCCAGCAGGTGGCAATGGGGCGAACGCTGCGCAGGCATCACGGCCTCTCGCGGCCGAGCGCCGCGCTGCTGCCGAGGGAGAGCGTCTCAAGGAGGCCGCCGACAAGGACCGCGAGATCCAGGAGCTCAAGAAGCAGCTCGTGGCGTCGCGGCAGTCGGGCGGCGGGGCCTCAGCGATGCAGGTCGACAGCCCTTGCGCCGACAAGCCTGCGGGCCCCGAGGCAGACAAGGCGGTGCTCGAGCGGCTCACCGTCGCCATCGCCGCCATTGGGGGCGCCCCCGACGAGCTCTTGGCGTCGCACAAGGCAGCAATGGTTGCAGAGCAGGAGCGGCTCAGGGCTAAGATCGTGGCCGACAAGCCGATCGGAGCCCGTCTTCATCTCCTCACCAATCGTTGCACGGCGCTCGAGAAGAAGAAGGAGCGCCAGCTGGCCGCCCTGGACAAGCTGCATGCGCAGATCCAGAAGATCCAGCTGGCCGTCGCCGACGCAGAGAAGGCGCTGCTGGAGACGTCCAAGGAGCTCGTGGCCGCCGAGGCGGACAGGCGCAGCGCCGCGGCGCTGGCGCCGCGCCCCGAGGCGGGCGTCTTCTCTCTCAAGGCGACGATCCCCGCCCTGGACTTGTCGGTCTCCGACGTGGGCAAGATGCTGGAGGCGGTCGGTGCGGACGCGTCTCTTGCCGAGTCTATCCAGGCAAACTTCGCGAAGTTGCGCGAGCTTGATGCTGCCGCAGCGGAGCGAGGACGCACACAGGAGAGAGCTGCCGCGGCTGAGCCGCCCACCAGCGCCGCGGCTACCAGCGCTGGCAGCGCGAATGCAGGAGCTGCCGACCTTGCCGAGCATCTTCCTGTAGCCGCCGGCGACGCCGACCTGGACGAGCTGCAAGCCTTCTACCGCGTGGTCTTCGACGCCGAGCCCCCTGGCAGCGAGGAGGAGCTACGAGGACACATCAAGCGGTTTGGTGAGCAGCTCAGCAGGGTGTCGAAGCGGCCCCGCGTCGACATGAAGTAAGCTGTGGCTAGGCGCCGCGCTCCTGCTGCAGCTCTTTTGCCCCGCTGGGGCGATGCCGAGGCGTCATGGTGGGCGTGTGCTGCCAGTCTACATGCTCCCGCAGGCGGCCGCCACCGCCGCGGGAGAAAGGGCGGACCCTGGGGCAGGGGACGCGGCCCTTGCTGCCCCATGTCCTGCGACCTCGGCGTCTTCGGGGCCTGGCAGCGCGGCTATGGCTGGGGCTTCCGGCGGGACCGCACTCACCCGTGACGCTGAGGGCACCAGCAGCCTGGGGAGCCTCAAGCGAGCGGGCAGAGAGGTCAGGAAGGCTCCAGCACATCATCGTGATGGCCGTGGAGGGGTTGGTCTGCTCCAGCGGGCGGCCGCCGCCGCCGCTGGAGATGGGGCGGGCCCTGGGGCGGGGGACGCGGCCCCACCACGGGCAGTGGCAGCAGGAGATGGGCACGCGCCCAAGTTCCACCTGCCAGACTACATGTCTCCGAGGTCGGGCGCCGTGGTGCTCGAGTCGGTGGTAGCTTCCCCGCCCAGACCTTCGGCCGCATGCAGCGACCGAGGGTTATCACACACAGTGTCAGGACACAGTGATCTTTCAGTCGGTTCGAGCAAGCCGGGTCCGATCCGCGGTGTGATTACAGCTAACACATCATCCCACGGTCCGCTGTTAGATATGCTGGGCGTCCATGGATTCGATAATTACCTGATTCTTGTGCAAGAGCACCACGCGAGAGACGACCGTTTTGCTGAGTTGCAGTCTAAGGCGGCCGCTAAAGGGTTTCGCGGTGTGTGGGCAGAGGCGACTGATACAGGCAGAGGAGGTTCACGCGGCGGCATAGCCGTGATCGCGCCTGTCCACGTTCTCGTCTCAGCCCCTCCCCAGCGCACCGACCGCGTGCTGATCCCAGGGCGCCCGGTGGCTGCACATGCTCACTGGGGCCGTGCAGGCGGCATCGTCCTGCTCTCCGCGTACCTTGTGGTCGGAGAGGGCCTCGGAGCCCAGAACCTGAAGATTGTGCAGACGGCCATCGACTAGGCCAGCCAGCTGTCGCGCCAGGGTATATCGTGGGTCAGAGGCGGGGACTGGAACATGGAGGGCGACCTGTTGGACGACTGGTTCCACGCTGCAGAAGCCATCCGTGCGGCGCCGCAGGTGCCTACGTGTGTGCAGTCGCTCCCTGGCACGGTGCGCGACTTCTTCTTCGCATCGCTGTCCCTGGCCCCTGAAGTGGGCGAGCTGACCGTCGAGGAAGGGGCCGATCTTGTCCCGCACAAACCTGTTCTCCTTGAGTTAAGCCTGGCGGAGAGAAGTATGCGTCGCCGCGTTCCTGATGAGCCGCAGAAGTTTAACGTCGAGCCGAAGATTGGGTGCGCGAGGTTCCCTCCCGTCGACGAGTGGGTCCAGATCCAGAGTTTCATAGGCCACGCTGTTTCTGAAGATGATTTGGCTTCTTGCTGGGACGCAGTTATCTCAGGCATTGAGGCCGAACTCTGTGATCGCAACGACATCGCGAAGGCCTCTGAGCGACGGAAGTTTTGTGGGCGTGCTGGCCCACCTTCGTATTCGTGGAAGCCGCTGCCGAGACAAGCTCCCCCTCAGCCGAAGGCGGAGCTTGCGTGGCGAACTGTTGGTCGTTGGCTGCAACACTTGCGCTCGGTTCGTACCAAGTTGTGTCAGCTTGCCTCTGAGTATGCCTTTGACCCCACGGACGAGAGATTTGACCAGATAGCCAAGCAGTTCTACTTCCTTCAAGGGTTTCTGAAGCGCATCCGCAAGTCGTCCTGGGTGCTGGAGGTGACGACGGAGTCAATCAGGGCGTTTCTTGTGGACGTGCCCTCCAGCTTCTGTAGGGTTGGGTTTGACGACGTCGTACAGGGTGTCCTTGATGAGTTTGAGGCTAAGCTGCTAGAGCTTGCCTACGCTGCACGTGCTCGCTGGAAGAAGTGGGTCGAGCAGGCCTTTGCCAAGGGAGCGGCAATTGCTCACAAGTTCTCCCGTGTTCGCGAGGCGCAGGAGCTGATTGCGGAGACGTCGCGGCCACAGCCATTCCAGCAGGCGGACGACTGCCTCGCGGAGTGGGAGGCGATCTGGGAGATGCACAGGCGCGCTCGAGTGGGCCTTCCTGGAGATCACCATGCATGGGAGGCTCTGCCTGAGATCTCGGTTGCCGACCTTCGTAGGGCGTGTGCCTCGTTCCCTAATAAGACAGCCTTGGGCCAGCTTGGGCTGAACCCCAGGTCCATGCTTGCCGTCTCTGACCAGTGCTTGCAAACTGTTGCCGGTCTTCTCAAAGCCTGCGAGAGGCTTCTCGCGTGGCCCGAGTTTCGGATTCAAAACCGCTTGGTCCGTTTGCCCAAACCTACGGGGGGGGCATCGGTTGCTTGCGCTTTTGAACTCCATGCTCCGCCTCTGGGGGCGGGTGAGAAAACCTGTCTCCCAGGCCTGGGCGAAGGCGAACCGTGACCCTTCCTTTGGGGCCAAGGGCCAGGGGCTAGTGCGTCCGACGCCGCCTTTGACCATAATATGGAGGCGGAGGCTGCTACGGCGGTGGGGGAGTATTCTGCGAGCGTGTTCTTGGACACGTTTAAATGTTATGAGTGTGCAATCGTGGAGCGACTGTTTACCGAAGCCAGGCAGGTTGGATACCCGCTTCGGATGATGTGGATAGTCTTGCATCCTATCGGCTCCCTAGGATGATTCAGGCGTTCGGTTCGGCGTCGCGGCAGGTCGTGACCAACCAAGGCATCCTTGCTGGATGTAGCCACGCCAACACTATGATGCATGTGCTCCTCCACCGCGTGATCGTTAAGATGAGGACCCTATACCCTACGGTCTGGCCCAGGGTCCTCATGGACGATTCCAGCTTTCAGTGGGTTGGTAAGCTGTTTAAGTTTAGTGAGATTTTACTCGCCGCGGTTAGATGGTATCGCAGCCAGGTCCTCAAGCTAGGTTTAATCCTCCAAGCGGCCAAAGAGTGGGCATGTGGCTACGGCGATGAGAGCGTCGTCGAACTTGTCGTCGTCTGCTCGTCTGGCGAAGCTCCGCAGCCACGCCCACACGCGAATCCTTGGCCATGAGGTTTTGTTTTCTCTGGAAGGCCTGTGAGGGCCCAAGAACAGCTACGTCTCAAGAAGCTGCTGCGGCGTCGGGACAAGTTGGCCTCCCTCCGTCGAGCTGCGTCCAGCAAAGTGAGTCTGTTGTGGCGCACTGGGCTCATGCCCGCTGGGTCGCACGGGGCTGGGGTCTCTGGGCTCACGGATCCGACCCTCGGGACCCTCCGAACCATGGCGGGAACCTTAGTGGGCGCGAAGCGGTCTGGGTCCTTGACGGCCGGGCTTGCAACTCAGCCTGGCCCCTTTAATGACCCATATTCGACGCGACGGTGCCGCTGGTCCAACGCTATGCAGCTGCAATTTGGGACTCGAGGTTCTCGCTAGGCCGACTCCAAAAAGCGTGGATGGCCGTCAAGGGTCGAATCCCCGAGCGGCCGACGTGGAAGTCATGTCGCGGCCCAATTAGCGCAGTGCTTCTCAGCCTACACCGTGTCGGCTGGTCGATGTCTGCTGCGCATGTGCTGGTGGACGACCAAGGTTGTCCGATTGATTTGTTGCGAACCGCGCCGCTCGATGTGAAGGTACAGCTGCGGTCGGGGATCCAGAGGTGGCAAGCTAGGAAGATGTTGCCCCACCTCCCTCAGGCTGGGTTCGAGCGTCTGTGGCTCGGAGGAGTGCGAATAGCTGTCCTCAAGATTCGTGACAATGCCCGTCGCGCAGCTCTCCGCTGCTTGATAGGCAACGCCTTGTGGTCCCAAGCGAGAAAGTATGAGGCTGGCCTGAGCGACAGCAGCATGTGTGAGTTGTGTGGCAGGAATGTTGCAGGCTCTCTCGGTCATCAGATATATGACTGTGATGCTGTGTTGAATCATCCAGCGCCCCAGGGCAACTGTCTCCCCGATGAGATTATGTTGCGCAGGTCTGAGCTCAGGGACACGGGTCGGTTCGAGGCGGGAGTGCAGGTCTGGGATTCTCTCGAGGCCTTGTATGGCCTCCCGCCCGACCCCGTCGCTCTTGACCCCGTCCCTGACAAGCCCCCTGCGTGCACGTGGGGTGAGACCGAAGCGCCGTGGGGGCGGCGTGTCTATACCGACGGTTCGGGGCTGTGCAGCAGCAGCCCCGAACTTAGGCGGTGTGGATGGGCCGTGGTCGAGCTGGGCCCGCGTGGGCCCCCAATTCGGGCCCGCTTCGGGGGGTTGCCTGGCGGCACCCAGACGGTGCCTCGGGCCGAGAGGTTTGCGGTTTTCCAAGCGCTTAGAGCCTGCCCCCTGAATGTGCATGTGGTGTCAGACCACCTGAGCGCGGTCTTGGAGGGGCAGTCTTGGGACCCTGGCCTGGCGGCCAGCGGAGGGCGCCACGCCGCTGTCTGGAGGCAGACCTTTCAGATGTATGACCGCCCTGGTCCCAGGCCGTCGTTCGAATGGACCCCCGCTCACCGTGATTGGGATGTTGTGGTCGCGTCGGGATCCGAAGTCGAGGTGCAAAACTTAGGGAACACTTGGGCCAACTTTTTGGCGCGTATCGGAGCGGACTCCCACGCTGATGCTATGACGCTTGAGAAGGTCCAGAGTGCCGTGATCACACAGACACGGCAGACTTTCGATTTTCTGTCCAGATTTGCTCAGAGTATTGGCGCGTGCGCCCAGGAGCTCTCGGCCCCGACTCCTGTGCTGCGGCGTGCGCGAGAGCGTGAAGGAGAGAGCGGGCTGGCGCTGCTCGAGCACGATCTGTACCACTTCCCGTCCTTAGGGGAGTGGCGGTGCAAGAGATGCAATCTGTATGCCAAGACCCCCTCCTCCCTCGCCCAGCTCCGTTCTGGCAGCCGCCGCCACTGTGGGCCTAGCGCGTTCCAGGCGTGGCAGGCGCAGGCGGTGTTCGCGACGCGAGATGAGGAGGGGGTGGCTTTCCCTTCGGCGCCTGCGGCGCTAGAGGCTGCTGCTCGGTCCCTGGGCTCCGTTCCTGACCTGGCCCAGGTGCCGCCGACTGAAACCCTCACCGCTCGGTTTGTGTCCCTGGGCCACCAGATGGAGCAGGCTGGCCGAGTGGCCTTTTGTTCGTTGTGCTCAGCCCACGTCATCCTCCCAGGAGGTCTGCTTCGTGGGCTCGAGAAGCGCTGTCTTGGTCGTCCCCTGCACCCATCAACTCGGAGTTCCCAGGCGACCAAGATTAAGTACGCGTCTCGTGGCCTCCACCCGCGCACGGGGAAGCCACTCGATCCGATTTAATGTGGGTGGGGGCCTGTCGGGTGCCGCCTCGACCGCCTGGTCGGGGTTGGTGCTGCAAAAAATGTGATGCCCCCCCCCCCCTTCTGACCAGAGCCGTGCGTTCCATCCCAGGCCCTGGTAAGTCCCTCCCCCTGGAGGGCACTCCATATAGTAGCTGCCCGCGCCTCGGATCTCCCGTCGCGCCAAGCGGTGCGCGCCTCCTCCTGCTGCCCCCCTCCTCCTCCCGCCCCCCTCCCACTTCTGGTGGTGGGAAAAATTATAGCCGGAGTGCAGTATCCCCAAGCAGGGTTTTTAGACCCACTGCGGTTTCCAAGGTCGATTGCGTGCCCGTCCAGTGCGGGCTGGCATGGCATGTTAAAACATGCCTCCTCCTCCTCCTCCTCCTCCTCCTCCTCCTCCTCCTCCTCCACCACCTCCTCTTCATCCCGAACGGCATCTCGGAGCCCAGAGTTGCGAGGATGTCTCCAGCGTAACGGGCTGGACCACCTCGCGCGCGGCATTTCGGACCCCAGAGTTGCGACGATGTCTCGGGCGAAACGTGCTGCGAGGAAGTCTCAGGCGAAACGGGCCGGACCACCTCGAGCGCGGCGTCTCAGAGCTCCGAGTTGCGTGGGCCTCCTGGGGCCTCCTGGGGCCTCCTGGGGACCTCCTGGGGCTTCCTCCTGGGCCTCCTGTGGCCTCCTGAACTCCACCTGGGGTTTCCTGAAGCCTCTTGGGGCTCCCAGTGAGGATATCTAACCTGTGGCCGCTTGGGCCCCTCAAAATGGAGGGGGGGCACAAGAGCAGGAAAAATCAACGAATCGACACCGGATGTGTATTAACTTGACGCGTTCTGATAGAGGGCCTCCTGGGGCCTCCTGGGAGCCTCCTGGGAATCTCCTGGGGGCCCCTGGGGCCTGTCCTGGGCGTCCTGCGGCCTCCTGAAGCTCTCTGGGGCCTCCTGGGGCTCCCAGGGTCCCAGGGAGGATATGTAACATGTGGTCTTCTGGGCCCCCAGGCTGGACCACCTCTTGCGCAGCATCTGAGAGCTCAGAGTTGCGAGAATGTCTTGTGCGAAACAGGCCGGACCACCTTGCGCACGGCATCTCAGAGCTCAGAGTTGCGAGGATGTCTCAGGCGAGATGGGCCGGACCACCTCGCGCAGGGCATCTCGGAGCCTAGAGTTGCGAGGATGTCTCCAGCGTAACGGGCTGGACCACCTCGCGCGCAGCATTTCGGACCCCAGAGTTGCGACGATGTCTCGGGCGAAACGTGCTGCGAGGAAGTCTCAGGCGAAACGGGCCGGACCACCTCGAGCGCGGCGTCTCAGAGCTCCGAGTTGCGGGGGCCTCCTGGGCCTCCTGGGACCTCCTGGTGACCTCCTGGGGCTTCCTCCTGGGCCTCCTGCGGCCTCCTGGTGCCTCCTGGGGCCTCCTGGGGACCTCCTGGAGCTTCCTCCTGGGCCTCCTGTGGCCTCCTGAACTCCACCTGGGGTTTCCTGAAGCCTCTTGGGGCTCCCAGTGAGGATATCTAACCTGTGGCCGCTTGAGCCCCTCAAAATGGAGGGGGGGCACAAGAGCAGGAAAAATTAACGAATCGGATGTGTAGTAACTTGACACGTTCTGATAGAGGGCCTCCTGGGGCCTCCTGGGAGCCTCCTGGGAATCTCCTGGGGACCCCTGGGGCCTGTCCTGAGCGTCCTGCGGCCTCCTGGACCTCTCTGGGGCCTCCTGAGGCTCGCAGGGTCCCATGGAGGATATGTAACATGTGGTCTTCTGGGCCCCCAGGCTGGACCACCTCTTGCGCAGCATCTGAGAGCTCAGAGTTGCGAGAATGTCTTGTGCGAAACAGGCCGGACCACCTTGCGCACGGCATCTCAGAGCTCAGAGTTGCAAGGATGTGGGAGCGCTCCACCACCGCGCGCAGGGCATCTCAAGCTCAGAAGTTCGAGGATGTCTCAGGCGAAACGGCCGGACCACCTCTCGCGCGGCAAATCTCCGAGGTCAGAGTTTCGAGGATGTCTCAGGCGAAACGGGCCGGACCACCTCGCGCAAGGCATCTCAGAGCTCAGAGTTTCGAGGATGTCTCAGGCGAAACGGCCTGGACCACCTCTCGCACGGCACCTCGGGGCTCAGAGTTTCGAGGATGTCTCAAGCGAAACGGCCCGGACCACCTCTCGCGCGGCGTCCCGGAGCGCAACTGTTCGAGGATGTCTCAAGCGAAACGGCCAATCCCGGCCAACTCAGAAACGAGAGTTGTGAGGATGTCTGAAGCGAAACGGCCAAAACCATAAATTTGTTGTGAGGATGTCTTTGCTCCGCGTTCCCTCGGCCGGAGTTCGTTTTTATCACAACAGCACCCCGTTCAGCAAGCTGTTTGGGGAAAAACTGGCCCAGCAGAAGCGCCGAAGCGAATCCGAACTGAAAGCCACCGAGTCCGAAGCGAAGCGAGGCGGCGGGGCGGCAGCGAGCCCCGCGCTGCCCCCCCCCCGCCGACTCGGGGGCAGCGAAGGGCGTGAGCTGCGCGGGCGCGCGGCTGCCCGCGCGCGGGGCCTCGGCGGGCAGCGGCTGCGTGTAGTCGACGTCGTCCGCGGGGGACCTCGGGCGGTGGCCGCGCGGCCGGCTCGAGGCGCAGCGCCCCCCCGCCCCTGCCGCCTCGCACGGCCCTCGGCGGGCCGGCGGGCCGCAGAAGGGCAGCACGACGCGGCGGGCGGAGGCACGGCGGTGGCCGCACGGGGGCGCCCGGGAGCTCCTCCGGGCCCCTGCGCCCACCGCAGCGGGCATGCCGAGAGATCCTGCGAGCACCCTGCGGCCGGCCGGCGGGCAGAGGAGACTGGCAGCACGGCGCGGCGGGCGGGGGCACGGCAGTGGCCGCACGGGCGCCTGGGAGGTCCTGGTGACTCCACCCCACGAAAGCAGGAGTACCGAGAACCTGCTCATGACCTGCAGCTGGCCGAAGGCTGAAGAATGAACGACGCAGCAGGCGAAGACACAGTAGTGGCTGCACGGGTGCCCAGGAGCTCCGGGTCACCTTACCCACCGCCAGAAAGTACCGGGAGCATACGCACGACCTGCGGCTGGCTGGTCAGTGAAAGGATGATGGCACAGGAGATTGGGAGACTCAAATATCTGCGCAAGAAGCTTCAGGCACAGGAAGACCCCGCAATGCAACTACCGCCCCACTTCAGGCCTCTGGCATCCCGAACCGTGACAGTCATGCCTCGGCGTCCTGACCAAGCTCTGCCTCATCGTGAGCTCCTGCGTGGCTGGTGGCGCGGGGCAGCCTGATAGCCTCGAGCGGCGAATAACTAAACGGCCCGCAGCCTGGTGGTAGACGGTACAGCCACAATACTAACACAGGGAGCGCTGAATACGGAACCGAAAGGGCTTCTCAAGCCACGGCGAGCCCCAGCCACGAAATGGGTTCCCCGACCTGGGCCTCAGGAGCGGCATCCCAACGAGAGCCCCTCCTCCAGAGCCCGGCCTCGAGGGGAGAACCACTCAACGGGCTGCCGCCTCGTGGTAGACAGGGTACATCCAAATCCATGGAGATCCCAGAAAGGCCACCGTGGCCCTGGTGCACCGAGACGCTCGCGCCAATGGCCTAGGGCCAGCAGCAATACGGTGGGGGCATTGGACAAGGAACCCTTGGATGAGGAATCCAGGGTCTGAAAGCCTGTGGAAATTCAATAGTGGATCGGCCATGGATGTTACCGCCGCCCTCATCAGATAAGGAATCCTCCAGGGTCTGCAGCCTCATGGGCACATTCCTTAACGAACGCCCCCGCCATTCTGAACCGTGCAGAGGGGAATCTTCCTCGAGTAGCCCAACGGCTCCCCCGCGCGGAGTCCATGCGCTGCCCTCCCATGCTCCCCGACCCAGAGCCCGCAGCGGCGGCGGACGTGCGCTTCTCGTTGCGGCTGTGGTAGAAGGCGCAGAGCGTGTGCCGCGGACAGGCCTGGGGAGTGAGCTCGGGGAGGATAGAGCGTGCCTTGCACGACCGACATGCGACAGGGGTGGGCATGTCGGGCAGGTGCGGGGAAAGGGGGGTAGTTCACTGACTGGCCGCAGGAATGCGAGAAAAAACAATACTGCCCATACGATTGTCAGAGTGATGTTGCCGAACGGTCATTCACTGTCCCTGGGCGCGTGGCTGAAGTGAGGTTCCGCGATGCGGATTGTTGTTGCTGCTGTTGAACTCTCACTCTTTAAGAACATCGAATGTTGATCCCCACTCACCGGTGCACATTGTGTCTTCGAAATTGAAGTGCCCCCTCGGGGCTCGCACCCTGCAAAATAGAATGGAAATAATCCGGCCGAAAACTGGGTGGTTGGACCCCGCCCTACAGCAACAACAAGAACAACAATCATCTTAAGACGTTTTGCTCTTACCTGCTCGCGTGCCATTCAACACGTGTATCCCAAACCATCCGGACCCGCCCTCTTCATCTTCGATCGTACCACTCTGGGGGCGTCTGTTCCTTATCTGCCGCGTGTAGTTGGTGCAGCCCCTGATATAGTGGAAGACAGGACGGATGGAAGGCGGATGGAGGAGGATGGAGCACGGCATTAGCAGGAGGGGTGTTAGGAGCAGAAAACACGTGGCAGAACCAGACGGGCCCATCGGGCGGGTAGATCCTAACGGGCGGGTCGGGAAGGCGGCCAGGTCGAGCAGGCGGGTGGCTGAAGCGTGAATACTGCAAGAATCGCGAGGAAAGCTCGAACGATAGCGCGATTCCCAAGTAAATCGCGAGAAACTCATGAGTGTCAAGGGCGCCGCGTCTGAATGAATTGCGAGGAAATCCCACGCGAGAGCGCGATTTCTGCATAACTTGTGAGGACACCCCGCGCGAGAGAGCGATGTTGGAGTAAATTGTGAGGAAGTATCAGGCTGGAGCCGGCGTTGCTGTAAACTGGGGGCCAGGGGCACAGTTTGGTGACAACTCGTTCCTACAAAAACCAAGTGCGAGCCTCGGGAGGAGCACTTCAATTGAACAGAAAACAATGGTGTCCGGTCACGGGGATCAACAACAACTATACTTCAGGAATGAAAATTCAACCAACAAAAGCAGCAACAACAACAACGACAACGACAACGACAACGACAACGACAACGACAACAACAACAACAACAACTACAACAACAACAACAATAACAACAACAGCTTCAGCAGCAGCAGCAACAGCGACAGCAACAGCAACGTCAACAACAACAACAACAACAACAGCAGCAGCAGCAACACCAACAACGAACATCAGCAAACGCACAAACAACCTAACAACCAAACAAACAAACAAACAAACAAGCAAACAAACAAGCAAGTAAACAAACAAGGGAGGAGGACGAGGAACACGTTGCCCCCCACTCCCCGCGGGCTACGCTCGCAGACAAGAACAAGCAGGATCGGTGAAACAAAAAATCACTCACGCTCCACCTCCTTTCCTCATGCTCCTGATCCTTGTCCTCCTCAAGCTCCGCATCCGCCGCCTCCTCCTCCTGCTCCTCCTGCTCCTGCTCCTGCTCCTGCTCCTCCCGCTTCCCCTCCTCCTCCTCCTCCTCCTCCTCCTTCTCCTCCTCCCCCTCCTCCTTCTTCTCCTCCTCCTTCTTCTCCTCCTCCTCCTCCTCCTCCTGCTCATTCTTCCTCCTTCTCATCCTCCTCCTGCTCCTCCTATTCCACCTCCTCCTGCTCTTCCTGTTTCCCATGCCCCTCCCTGCCTCCCCCCACTCTCCTCCTCCTCCTCCTCCTCCTCCTCCTCCTCCTCCGCCTGCTCCTCCACCTCCTCATCCTGCTGCTCATCTCATCTCACGTCATCTCATCTCACCGCACCGCATCGCATCGCATCTCATCTCATCGCATCACCGCCATCACCACCACCACCACCGCCATCATGGTCACCATCGTCGTCGTAAGCAGCAGCAACATCATCGGCATCATCATCAAGATCGTGATCCTGCTCCTCCTCCTCCTCCACCTCCTCAACATATTCATCCCCATCCTCGTCCTCATCTTCCTCCTTCTCATCTTCTTCCTCCTCCTTCGCATCCGCGAGGCCTTGCCGCCGCCGTTGCCCCGGAGGTCCCGGCACACGATCGTCTTGAAGTACTGCGGGTGGTAGAGCTGCTCCTGGGCGGGGGTGGTGGAGGAAGAGAACGGACGAGGGGCACGACGACGGGGACGAGGAGAAGAGGGAGAAGAAAGTGAGATGGGTGTGAAGGACATGGCGGCAGGAGTGATGGAGGGAGGGCGGAAGGAGCGGAGAGGGGGGGTAGAATGAAGGAGAAAGAGGACGAAGAGGAGGATGAAGAAGAGGAGGGGGAGCGGACACCCCTGTTCCTGCTGATGCTCCTCATCCTATTCGTCCTCCTTTTCTCCTTCGCATCATCAGCCTCATTATCGTCATCGCTCCCATTCTGCTCCCCGTCACCTCTCTTCCGCACCTTCGCCTCATCCTCATCTCCATCCCTCTTCCCCTCGCCCTCCTCCCCTCATCCTCCTCTTCCGCCTCATTGTCATCATCATCCTCCCGCTTCTTTAGTATCTCTGAAACGTCCCGTGTTACGACTAAAACTACCGCTCCTACCACTACCACTAGCACTACCAAACGACTGTTACGACTATCGAGCATCAAGAAGAGGCAAGGGATGACGATTATGATGATGAGAAATTGTATTAATGGTGGGGATGAGGATGATGGGGATGATGATGGTGGTGATGATAAATCATGCTGCTGATGATGATGATGCTGATGATGATGATGATGATAATGTTGATGATGATGATGATGATGATGATGATGATGATGATGATGATGATGATGATGATAACTATGACGCTCATGATGATGCTGATGTTGAGGGGGAGACAGACAGACAGACATGCTCGTCGGATCCCTCGTCAGCTTGGCATCGAAACGATAAAATATTATGCAAACTTAGATCCTGAGGGGCGAACTTTTTTCGGGCGCCAGTTAAAAGCGTGGGGAGCCATGTACACGTCGTGGGGTTAGAACGACTAGGGGCCATCCCCTCCACCTTGCCTCCCGTACGAAGGAGCCCGAAGGCCATAAACCGTCTTACGAGCAGCCGAGCAGAGGGGGGTGGGCACAGTCATGGACCACCTCCTGACGCACCGCCCTAAGAAGAGGCAGGCCCCTCACTTCGGGCGTTTTGCCCTGAGGGGTGCCTCCGGTGGGGGCTGAGGACTACCTCTCCCACGGGAACCCCGACCGCGCCCGCGAGGCACCTGTCGGGGCAGAGCAATCGTCGAAACCGAGATCGGGCGAGGGAGTATTGGCGGAAGATGGCCAACAGCCTGTAAAGCCTTAAGCATCTCGCTCTGAGACCAGTCGAAACTCGCCGACCTCGACAACAAATGATTCTAAACTGCAGGCGTGGCCTCATCCTCGACCAACCTCCTCACTTCGAACGTGAAGAAAGGAGCAAGAGGAAGGTGGTGACGATGATGGCGATAATGGTGATACTGGTGGTGATGATGATGATGATGCTGATGATGATGATGCTGATGCCGCTGCTGATGATGACGATGATGATGAGGATGCTGCTGATGATGATGACAATGATAAGCTTGGGGCTAATGGTGATGATGTTGGTAATAATGATGACGATGGTGATGCACATTATGTCTTCTATGATGGTGGTGCTGATGATGATGATGATGCTGATGGTGATGATGATGATGATGATGATGATGCTGGTAATGCTGACGATGATGGTGATGACAATGCTGATGATGGTGATGATGGTGATACTGATGATGCTGAGGAGGAGGATGTTGAGGATGATGATGAGGAAGATGATGAGGATGATGATGATGATGATGGTGACGATCATGATGATGATGATGGTGATGATGATGATGCTGATGCTGATGCTGATGCTGCTGATGATGATGATGATCGCCATGTCGGCGATACCCCTCCTCGAATCCTTCCCTTCCTCCTTCCCGTCATTCGCTCCCTCCCACTCCGCGTCCTCTTATTCTTCCTCCTCATCCTCCTCATCCTTCTCCCCCTCGTCCTCCTCCGCTCCCACCTCCGCCTCCGCCTCCCTTCTCCGCCTCCGCCTCCTCTTCCCTCCCCTCCTCCTCCCCCTCCTCCTCCTCCTCCTCCTCCTCCCCCTCCTCCTCCTCCTCGCACGTAGCTCGGTCCTCCTCCTCCACTCCTCCTCCTCCTCCTCGTCCTCCTCCTCCTCTCCTCCTCCTCCTCCTACTCATCCTCCTCCTCCTCCTTCTCTCATCCCTCCTCCTCATCGTCATCAGCATCAGCAACAGCATCATCATCACCTCAGAATCATCATCATCATCATCATCATCATCATCATCATCATCATCATCATCATCATCATCATCATCATCATCATCATCATCATCATCATCATCATCATCATCATCATCATCATCAGCATCATCATCATCATCATCATCATCATCATCATCATCATCATCATCATCATCATCATCAGATCATCACACGTCATCACCATAGTCATACCCATCACCTCCTCATGCTCATATTCCTCTCCTCCTCCTCCTCTCCTCTCCTCCTGCACCCTCTCGCCTCCCTCTCGTCATCTCCGCATCCACCTATCCTGCACACACACACACCTTCCGCCTCCCCCTTCTTAGGAAAACTCCCCACATCCCCCTCCTCCTCCTCCTCCTCCTCCTCCTCCTCCTCCTCCTCCTCCTCCTCCTCCTCTTCCCTCCTCCTCCTCCTCCCCCCTCCTCCTTCTGCTCCTCCTCCTCCTTCTCCTCCTCCTCCTCCTCCTCCTCCTCCTTCCTCCTCCCCTCTCCTCGTCCTCCTCCTCCTCCTCCTCCTCCTCCCTCTTCCCCCTCCTCCTCCTCCTCCTCCTCCTCCTCTTCCTTCCGCCTCCATCCTCCTCCCCGCCTCCTCCTCCTCCTCCTCCTCCTCCTCCTCCTCCTCCCCTCCGCCTCCTCCTCCTTCCTCCTCCTCTCCTCCTCCATCCTCTCCTCCTCCTCCTCCTTCTCCTCCTCCTCCTCCTCCTCCTCCTCCTCCTCCTCCTCCTCCTCCTCCTCCTCCTCCTCCTCCTCCTCCTCCTCCTCCTCCTCTCCTCCCTCCTCCTCCTCCTCCGCCTCCTCCTCTCCTCCTCTCCTCCTCCTCCTCCTCCTCCTCCTCCTCCTCCTCCTCCTCCTCCTCCTCCTCCTCCTCCCTTCCCCCTCCCGTGCCTCCGTCGACTCGGCCCCCGCGCCCAAAACCGCATCCCAACAGCCAGCCGACCGGGGCGCCATGTGCCACCCCACGAGGCCCTCAGGGAGCTCTGGCCGCTGCAGCGGGCCCCAGAGCCACCCTGCAAGGGAGGGAGGGAGGGGGGGCTAAAGAGGGGGGCAGGGAAGGAGGGAGGGAGGGAGGGAGGAGAAGGAGGAGGAGGAAATGGAGGAATGGGCGGAATGGGCGGTGAGGCGGGTCAGCAGCGGCAGGCGCACGCAGCCCGAGGAGACGATTACTATTCCAGGGGAGGAGCAGCAGCAGCATCGGGAGCGGCCACGAGGGGTCCCAGGTCGGCCTCGAACCTCTGGACCTCCTCGCTGCTTAGCTCCCGCGGGTCTGCATACTGCTCACTCTCCCTGGGGTGCCTGCCCTGTCGCAGGCGGTTCCTTCGGGTCTTAGCATTATTATCTGCAGGTGTGAACTTACAGATTTCGGCCAGACCCCTCAACGTGAGCGACGAGAAACTTCCGCAACTATAACAGAACACAAACGGCCCTGTCTTTCAGAGTGCGTGGCCTCGGAACAGGTTCTTATTACCTGTGGAGGAGGAGGAGGAGGAGGTCGGAGGAGGAGGAGGGGAAACTTGGCCTCCTGGCCTCCTACAGACCGTGCGGCCCAGGCACCCTTGGAATCTGAATTTTGCGCGTTCCTTCCTCGCGGTGGCTTTGCGCCCTCATCGGAGGCAGGAGACGGCAGGCCCTGAGAAACTAACCAGGTGGGGTCTCTGCAGGGCAACTCGGGGCCTTCTTTTGGGGGCCAACACTCCTCCTCCTCCTCTCCCTCTCCTCCTGGCAGGGGGGGGTTCGGGGTGGTGTCGGCAAAAGACACAGTCCTAACTGTAAGGCCGGCCACAAAACCCACAACTGCTTGAACGTCCGTATACATTTGCTTATACGTCGTGCTAGTGCCAACAGGTCGAGGGGCGAGGTCACCCCCTTCTCGGGCCGCTTCGCCCGCCTCTTTATTCCATCGGGCGAGGAGGCTCACTCTGGGGTCATCCGAATTCAAGTGCTGGTGAGCCCTGCTAGGCCAGGAAAACTATCATCTAGGACGTTCCAATTCTGAGTCCAAACATCTGCATGCGAGCGAACTCCTTTGGTGCACCAGGCTCGGCCTCTCCTGAGGCCTCGAAACAAGGTACCATTATCAATCCCCACTGTGAGCGGGAGAGTGGCGAACTGCAACAGGTGTGCGAAGCCCAACAGCTCACACCGCAGGACAGAGAGGGTTCCTCGCGCGCCAGCAGGGCATCCACATTGCGAGAAATCGACGACGAACGGCGACTCTCTCACGAACGAGAAACCCCAACCGAATTTCTTGCATCCTGGATGCCCTACTCCCGATCCGTCGGAGAAGGCGAAGCCACTGTACAGGCCTGGCACTCCTGTTCGGGTTTGGATTCGCTCGAACTGAAAATCTGAGATGGGATCCGCCACAGGATGGTCTACGATGCCTCGGGCAAAAAGTGGCGTTCCCTCCGTGGCCCCGGTGGCCCTGCGAATGATTTCAGCGTTATCTTCGGCAATATCTTTGCGCTGCTGGTCGAGCGCACTGCATCTGCAGAACCTGCGTTGCTGAGTGCCGATCACACTGCCGCACGCTGGGCAATTTCGCAGGTCTGTCTCTCCTCTTCGCCATCGCACATACTGCGTGCAGAAGGCGGCGCACAGGTAGCTCTCGATTGCGCCTCTTCGCCTCGGGCAGTAGCGCTGAGCCTTCTGGCGGAGGAGGGCGCGCACTGGTTCCAGAAAAGGTCGTGAAACTCCAAGTAGCTCATGCTTCTCGGCCCGCTCCTCCATGGCGACCTGCTCGAGCCTGGCTAGCGCGAGCGCTTTGATCGTGGAGGGTGGTGCGATCCTCATGTTCACATGATGGCGGTGCGTCATGATGATGCGTGGGGCTGGCCAGGTCCATCGAAGCCTGCCCAGGGATCCATAGAGCGCGGTGGCAGGGCCCCTGACCTGCGTCCAGTCGAACATGCGGCGGGGGGCCTGCCTAGCTGCTGCTAGGCGAACTGCCCTTCGCCATCCTGCTCCGGGCTTGGCGTAGTCGGCCCCTGAAGCCCAGATAACCGTAGCCCACTTGCCCATCGGGGCGAGGGTGGCCTGCACTATCGGGCCGGCTAAGTGAGGCCAGAGCCGCAAGGCTCTGTCCTTGCCCATGGGCTCGCCGCCGAGGCCGCTGGACATGAGGATGCGGGCCGCGTTGAGGATCGCGGCGGGGGCCCCGAAGCTGGCCGAGGTGCAGAACGTGCTGGGGGGGCAGGCCGCTCTTGACCACTGCCTTGGTGGTGGCCCCGCTGGCTTTTAGGCCGAGCAGCTTCCTCTTCCTGCCCCAAGCCTTGCGGATTCTCGAGCCAGCCTTCCTCCGTGATCCCCCCCCCCCCCGCAGTGTCCACTCCGAGCTGCCCCCCTGCGGCTTTGACTTGGTAGCCGAAGTAGTTGGCCATGGCCCCGCAGGTGTGGCGCAGCTCCTTGTCGGCTGCGATGAAATAGCTCTTGCCTGGCTTGGTCCCGCAGTTGCGCGAGATGGGTGTGCCGAGGTCCCCCATCGATCTGGTTGATGTTGTACTGGGTGCTAGCGCAAATGTCCTCGCGTACTTCTTGGCGCCCTCCATCTCGCTGCATCTGGTGGTCGTCCACGTACAAAAACTGTCGTACACGTGGCCGTTGTAGGCGGATCTTGTCGCATACTGGAATGATGACCATCTTCAGCGCTCTGGTGCCACCACAGGAGCCCGCATTCACGGCCGCGTAGGTGACAGCGCAGAATGGGGACACAATCTTCTGTCACAGGATCCATCTGGGCCCCGTGCACATTGGTATGAAAAGGCGTATCATCTGTCGCGGGAAGTCGAGATCGGGGCCGGTGTCCCACAGGAGGTAGGCGCTGATGTGCTCGAAGGCCTTCTCCAGGTCGGACACGGCGCTGAGGGAAACAACATTGTCGGGTAGGCCTTCCTCAGCTAGCGCCTGGGTCCACATGGCGTTCTCTGCTCCTCCCGCCCTGGCTGCCCAATCGTAGTCCCGCGAAATAGTTGCTGCCCATTGCATGTAGATGCCCGCATGCAGTCCCTCGGTGGTCCGCATGGTGGTGGTCATGAGCCCAATAGGCCTAGTATCGGTAGCGTTATTATCCAGAAGGAAGTAGAGGATGTGCTGCACGCTGGTTGGCCAATGGAAGTGTTGGCTGATGTACATGACTAGGTCGCACATGAACTGCGTGCCCTTGTCGGACAGCTCCCCCAGCCATCTGGGATGTATTTGATCCGCCCCTACTCCCGTAGTCGCCCTGAAGGTTCTGCCGACTTTCTTGAAGGCCTCGGGAGTAACGTGGATCAGCGGGCGATCGTAGGTACAGTTGTCCCATGGGCGGGGCGGCTCGCCTCGGCTAGTCCCATGATGGGACAGCCACACTCGATGCCATGCTGCTGCATGCTGCTCCGTTCGCGTCTGCATGTCCGCCAGGTCGAGGTTACGTATGCCCGCGTTGACCTGCGCCGTGGTAGCGTATGGTGTGGGCGGCGCCATCGCCCACTTATTGATGCGGTGAATAAACCCTGCGGAACCCTTGGAGGCCTGCTTGAGTCGCTCCCTCCATTATTTGCCGCTCTGCGAGGCGATGTGCTGCTCGATCTTGTATGCCTCGGCGCGGGCGTACTGATGTACTGCTCGTATCTCCGTCAGCAAATCCATGTCCTGAGCGATGTTGTTCTCCAAAGCCAGGTCTATGATTTGCTGGTACAGGTCTGCATTGGGTATATGTTTCCACTGTCTGCGGCCATGCATGATCTGCCTGGTCAGGCTCCTCCAGTGGGGCAAGAGGATGTCGTAGCTGCCTCCCCGCTTGTTGGCGCTGCGGTGGAGGAGCACTATGTCGCCCAGCAGCTTGGCATACCACCTCCACGCTCTCGAAATAGGGTTCCCTCTAGGTCGGGCAAGGGTTTCGGGTCCAGCTGCTGTGACTGTGATGAACTTGGGGGCCTTGCCACGGCCTTTGTACATGTATCTTTGGTCATGAGGAATCTGGTGCAGGTGGCAGAGCTCGGCTTCCATGCTTGCGTTGGCCTCCTGCCATAGTCGGTCCAGGTCGTTGGGGTGCAGACGCCTGCTGTAGTCCAGCTGTGGCCATTGGACCTCGATGGGGTCTGGCCTATCCTGCGCCAGCGGTGCCTTTGCTGGGAAGGGCTTGACCTTCTGCAGAATACGTACCTGCGCTTTGCGGAAAGATCCTCGAAGGGTCAGGAACAGCGGCGTGTGCGGCGGGACGCTGACCTCGGTGTAGAGCTGCGGGGGGTCGAAGGCTGGGGCGATGCGCTTGTCCACTACGTAGTAGTCCAGCTCGCGTTGCCCTGTGGTGTGCTGGCAGGTGGGTAGCCCCGTCGCCAGTAGGACTCCGCCGATGTCGTCGATCCAGGTGCTGTTGGCCAGCTCGCTGGGTAGCGTGTTGAAGTCTCCCTGGAGGACCCAGGGGATGCTGAAGCGGTGGGGGAAGGAGGAGGAGAAGGAAGGGGGGGGGGAAGGGAAGAGGAGGATGAGGAGGAGGGGGAGGAGAAGAAGGGAGGCGATGTGACCACCAGCTTGGCCAGGGAAGTCTGCGTGCCTGGGCGATCGAAGCTTGACCCATGCCCCTGGTCACGCCCCGACTCCCAAAGAGTGGCCAGAGCGGGGATGCGTACTAAATTCGGGCCTGCGGGGCCACGTGTTTTGATCCATAGATTTGCTTCTCGGTGTCCCCGTTGAGGTCTTCCGCTGGTGCAGCCATTCTGCCTCGCCGCCGACGGAGACAGTTCTTACCCATATCCTGCTGCACCTGGCGCCCAGAGTGGGGGGGGGCAGCAGCAGGGGTATGGATCGAACGCCGATCGCCGATTGCCCCCCCGACTCCTCCTGACAAAGCCGTCCAGGCGACACCAAGACAAAATACTTGACCCCGGCCGAACCGACAGCGAAGCCGAAGCCGGCCGAGACCGACCCGAGCGAGCGCGGCCGAGAGGGACGCGGCGGCGCAGCAGCGGGGCAACGACCAACCGAGCCGGAACCGACCGAACGCAGCCGACCGCGACGCTGCCGGGACGACAGGATGGTGGACCCATTGACGG
>CAUYUJ010019867.1:84975-87475 GCA_963575745.1 Prorocentrum cordatum | reverse complement strand
CGCGAGGGGGTCCTTCGCGCCGTGGGAGTAGGGGCAGCGGAGGCCGAGGGGGCACCTCTGGGCGTACTCGGCGCCAGTGTCCTGCGCGCGGCGGGAGTGGGAAATGAGCGAGGACGCGTGGGCTGGCCACGCACCGGCAGGCCTGCTGCTCGGTCCTGACCCCGCCCTCCTCGCCCTCCTGGGGCGGAGCGGGGTTGGCAGCGAGGGGGCCCGTTCCTCTCTCCTCTCTCCTCTGTCCTCTCGCCTCTCGCCTCTCTCATCTCTCCCCTCCTCCTCCTCCTCCTCCACCTCTCCTCCTCCTCCTCCTCCTCCTCCACCCTCCTCCTCCTCCTCCTCCTCCTCCTCCTCCCTCCTCCTCCTCCTCCGCCTCCTCCTCCTCCTCCTCCTCCTCCTCCTCCTCTCCTCCCTCCTCCTCCTCCTCCTCCTCCTCCTCCTCCTCCTCCTCCTCCTCCTCCTCCTCCTCCTCCTCCTCCTCCTCCTCTTTCTCTACTTATGCATCGCTTCTCCCTGTCGCACCCCGAGGCATTTTTATGGCGGGCCAGGCGGGCCGCCTGAGACTTCCTGACCATCTATGACCTTGAAGTTTTGAACATGACAGCACTTTCACACATGGAGGGCATGCGGTTTTTAGAAGATGGTTCTCGCCTTAGCGCCGCGCACATCCGTATTCAAGTTTGCAAGAGCTTCACGGATTCAGGGCGGGTGGTTTTCAAAATGTGGCTCTCGCCGTGGCGCCGCGCACATTCCTTTTCAAAACCTGCAAGAGTTTCAAGGATTAAGGGCGGGTGGTGTTCAGAATATGGCTCTCGCCTTAGCGCCGCGCACATTCGGTTTCAACATTTGCAAAAACTTCACGGATCGAGGGCGGGTGGATTTCAAAATGTGGTTCTCGCGTTAGCGCGGCGTACATTGGCTTTCAAAATTTGGACGAGCTTCACGAATTGAGGGCGGTTCCTTTTTTAAAGGTGGCTCGGCCTCAGCGCCGCGAACATTCGTTTAAACATTGCAAGAACTGCACGGGTCCCCACGATCAACATACCAAAAAAGTGTTTTGGACGGATTCAGGATTATGAGGGCGCAACAGTTACGTTGAATCGCTGTGCTGAAGTATCAGGAACCGAGTTCTGGCACGATTCAAGATTGTCAAGACGCAACAATCATGTTGACCCGTGGCGTTGGAATCCCGAGAACACTGTTTTGGCATGATTCAGGGTCTTCTAACGGTTGTCTTCCAACGAGGCAGCTCCCCCAGTGGAACTGAACCGTTGTATGGGGCCTATGCAAAGGGAGCTTGAGGGGAGGGCTTATTCTAACATTGCTGGTGAGTCTTGAGTTTGCACTGGTCCTCCTCCTTCTCCTCCTCCTCCTTTTCCTCCTCCTCCTTCTCCACCTCTTCGTCCTCCTCCGCCTCCTGCCTCCTCCTCCTCCGCCTCCGCCTCCTCCTCCTCCTCGTCCTCCTTCCTCCTCCTCCTCCTGCTCTTCCTCCTCCTCCTCCACCAGCTGCTCCTCCTACTCCTCCTGCTCCTCCTCCTCCTCCACCCCCTCCTCCTCCTTTTCCTCCATTCCTTCTCCTTATAAGTAACTCCCCCCTGTCGCACCCCGAGGCCAGTTTTTAGGGCGGGTCGGTCGTTGCGCCTGAGACTGCCTCACCACTCATGGCCCCGAAGCTTAAAAAGTGGCAACACTTTCACAACTGTAGGGCGGGTCGTTTTCAAAACGTGGCTCTCGCCTGAGCGCCACCCATATTCGTTTTAAACATTTGCAACAAGTTCATGGATTGAGTACGGGTGGTTTTCAAAATGTGGCTCTCGCCGTAGCGCCGCGCAGATTCGTTTTCAAAATTTGCGAAGAGTTTCACGGATTGAGGGCGGATGGTTTTCAAAGTGTGGCTCTCGCTCTATAGCGCCGCGCACATTCGTTTTCAAAGCTTGCAAGAGCTTCACGGATTAAGGGCGGATCCTTTTCAAAATGTGGCTCTCGCCTGAGCGCCGCGCAGATTCGTTTTCAAATTTCGCAAGAGCTTCCCGGATTGAGGGCGGGTGATTTTCAAAATGTGGCTCTCGCCGTGCCGCCGCGCACATTCCTTGAACCTGCAAGAGTTTCAAGGATTAAGGGCGGGTGGTCTTCAGAATATGGCTCTTGCCTGAGCGCCGCGCACATTCGTTTTCAAAATTTGCAAAGAGTTTCACAGATTGAGGGCGGTTCCTTTTCAAAATGTGGCTCTCGCTTCAGCGCCGCGCACATTCGTTTTCAGAATTCTAGAATTCTCACGGATTCCCAAGGTCAACGTACCAGAAACGGCGCCCTGGAAGAATTCAGGATTATGCGGGTGCAACAGTTATGTTGATTCGAGGTGTTGAACTCCCACAAATGGCGCTATGGCACGATTCCGGACCGTCAAGACGCAGCAGTCAGGTCGACACGTGGCGTTGATATCCCGAGAACAATGTTTTGGCATGCCTCAGGGTCTTCAAAAGGTTG
Organism: Prorocentrum cordatum; assembly: GCA_963575745.1. Lineage (NCBI taxonomy): Eukaryota > Dinophyceae > Prorocentrales > Prorocentraceae > Prorocentrum > Prorocentrum cordatum. The sequence goes on along the minus strand of CAUYUJ010019867.1, from coordinate 84,994 downwards.
TCTTCCAACGAGGCAGCTC
>CAUYUJ010019867.1:54975-79975 GCA_963575745.1 Prorocentrum cordatum | reverse complement strand
TCACCATCACCATCACCATCATCATCATCATCATCATCATCATCATCATCATCATCATCATCGTCATCCTCATCATCGTCATCCTCATCCGCATCCTCATCCTCATCCTCTTCCTCCTCTTCCTCCTCTTCCTCCTCTTCCTCCTCCTCCTCCTTCTCTTCCTTCTCCTCTTCCTCTTTCTCCTCCTCCTCCACCTCCTCCTCCTCCTCCTCCTCCTTCTCCTCCTCCTCCTACTCTTCCTCCTCCTCCTCCTCCTCCTCCTCCTCGTCCTCCTCCTCCTCCTCCTCCTCCTCTTCCTCCTCCGCATCGGCCTGCGCACCAGAGGCGGCCCCGGCAAGGGGGTCCTTCTTGCTCCAGTACGGGCAGAGCCGGGCCCCGTAACCGATGGAGACCGGCCGGCGGGCGTCCTCTCGGGCGCGCCGCGGCCCGCTGGCAGGCACCCGCCTCGTCGTCGCCGTCGTCGTCGCCGTCGTCGTCGTCAGCGTCGTCGTCGTCATCGTCGTCGTCGACGACGTCGTCGTCGTCGACCTCGTCGTCGTCGCTCTCGTCGTCGTCGCTCTCGTCGTCGTCGCTCTCGTCGTTTCTCCGACGTCTCAGCCTTCCCTCAGGTCAGACTACCTTGGCGAAAGGCCCAACCATTTGCAGTAAAGGGTAACGCCGTTTCGAGAATCGTCGCCGGAGGCACTCCCAATGGGGCCACGAAACGTGTGAGGACGGCCCCGAAATGGGCGGCGCGCCGCATGTGGACCCTCCCACTGGGGCTGTCGGTGGAGCTCCCTATGGGGCCACGGAACCTGTGAGGGGTGTGCCGAAAAGAGCGGGGAGCCGCATGTGGACCCTCACAGTGGGGCCTCTGGTGGAGCTCCCTGTAGGGCCATGGAACATGTGAGGGGTGTGCCGAAATGGGCGGGGAGCCGCATGTGGACCCTCACAGTGGGGCCTCCGGTGGAGCTCCCTATGGGGCCGCGAAACGTGTAAGGGGTGTGCCGAAACAGAACCATGTTGAGGGCAAGTGTAGGAATGAGAGGAGGCAGGCGGGAGCGGAAGGAGGAAGGAGGAGACGAGATGAGAGGAGACGCGGGACACTGTCTCTTCAAAACGATGCCCAACACCACAGGATGGTTGGGAAAATCATGTGACGGCAATGTTTGCATCGATTTCGACTTCTGGAGGCAGCATCCTGGTCCCAAGACAGTGACACCGAACTCCCCCCTACTTCTCGTCTTCCGCTGTAACGCCGTGCTAGTTGAACCACTCAGGTGGAGTGCGTCACACAGCTGGCTAGGTCAAGAAGACTGGCAGAGTGTGAATCGTCAGCAGACTATTTCGCCTGGCCCATGCCTGCCTGCTCTGGTGTTGGCCCCCTGGTCCCCAGACCTCAGCTGCTCTGCTTATGCTCAAAATTGGGTCCAGGGGCGCCTCGGCCTCATTCACCAGGGACCACACTTTCATCCAGGTATATACACGGATTGTCATGGAGCCCCAGACAAGCTTCCAGACCATCAGATCTGCGACAACTGTCCTTGTTCCCTTGCACTTCGGCTGTCTTACTTCTGGTCTAAGGAACTGGCCTGGCTGGCGGTCTGGCAGCTACGTTGCCGCCGTCGCCGCTCCGTCGACGCCTCGTCGCCGTCCGCGGTCTGGACCTGGCTTGCGGTCTGGCGGCTGTGTTGCCGCCGTCGCCGCCCCGTCGCCGCCTCGTAACCGCACAGATGTCACAGCATCGATTGCACAACATGGATTGGACCGCATATATTGCGCAACGTTGGTTGCACACCATAGAGTGCACCGCATAAGCTGCACAACCTATGTTGCACAACCTTTCTGGACCGCATAGATTGCATCATATAGATACACAGCTTGGGTTGCACACCATAGATTGCACAGCATGCATACATAGATTGCGCAGCACCGTTCGCACGTATATAATGCACAACCTAGATTGCACTACATGGATCGCACCACATAGATTGCACACCATAGACTGCACCGCTTCAGTTGCACCACACAGCTTGCGCACCACGCGATTGCACCACAAAGATCGCACTGCATATGTTCCACCACATGTTGCGCCACATAGATTGAAACATCTTCATTGCACAGCATGGGTTACACAAACTATCATAGACCACCATATATATACATATAGATAGGTGTATATATTCATAAATATACAGATTACTCCCCATGCACTGCCCCACATGAATTGCGCTGCATGGATTGCACAATATAACGATTTCATTGCCCAGTTTGCACGACATAGAATGCACCACACAGACTGCACCGCACTGTCTGCTCCACATGGATTGCTCCAAAGATACCCCGGGTCCGAAACACACTGCTTGGGGTCCACGCTGCCCAACAGAAAACTATCACAACGCCCCGTGAGAGGGGGGCGGCCCCCCCGAAATCGGCGGCCCAGCATGGCCCTCCATCGCGTAGCTCCCCGTCCCCCCCATCGTGGCATCCCGTCCTGGCCCCCCATCGTGACCGCCAATCGCGGCCCCCCGTCGTTGCCCCCCTGCGTGAGAGGAAGAGAAAACGACATAGACAGAAGCTTTTGGCGCTCCGCGCGGATTTCTCGGATCTGTGCTGGACCCCCCCTCCCTGGCGCGCGGAGCTCCAAGAAATCCGCGTGGAGCAGCATAAATGTATGTTTATTTACTTTTTTCTCCTTCGAATCCCATCTTGGCCTCCCATCGTGACCGCCAATCGTGGCCCCCCCCTCGTCGCCCTTCTGCGCGTTGCTCTGTAAAGGGTGTCTGGAGTCTTCAGCCGGAAGGGTGCAAGTCTTGCTCGAGGCACCACAAGGGGGGCGGCGAGCTCCGAGGACGAGGAAGAGAAGGGACAAGGAGGTCAGCAGCAGCAGGGAAGCGGCCTGGTAGTTGTGCGCGTAGACGCACGTGTGCCACTCGTGCTGCACGCCTTTCGGGCACCTCACTGGACGCAGGGTGCACGCACACTCGGCGCACTGGTAGGCAAGCTGGAGGCTAAGAACCGACGGGGGCGTGACGGCTCAAGCGGCAGTCTGGTCCAGAACACGCTCGGTGGCTAATCGGGTGTTGGGGACACGCTCTCAGGACGTTTTCGTGAAGGTCAACTTCCTGCCTCAGCATAGAACACACAGGAACTGTGCACACACATCACGAGCACACACCAAAAGCCACCCCAACCCACCCCGAAGTCACCGTTGGGCCCGTCGATTCCTGGAAGGGGGGGGGCACCAGCACATGGGGGAAACACGATGGAAACCGCACACACTCCAACCCGAAATTTGACGTGGTCTACGACCTTCGGGCTGGGGAGCAGGAGGAGCAGAAGGAGCAGGAGGAGGAGGAGGAGGAGGGAGGAAGGAGGAGGAGGAGGAGAAGGAGCAGGAGGAGGGAGGAGGAGGAAAAGGAGGAGGAGGAGGAGGCTTGGTGAAGAAACTTCAATCCTAGCCAGGCCCATCCCGGACCCCAGATCGGTGAAGACGACATCCAAGCGATGTGTTCAGATCGACCGCCTGGGAAATGACCATTCGGCCCGCGATATGGAATCAAGCCCCGACCGAGGGCCAGACGTGCCCAGAGACGAGCAGGAGAAGACGAGGTCGGATGACATTTGCTGACCTCACAGCTCAGCGCGCGATGGTTAGTGCAGCCTTCTGGTATTTCATGCATTCATTCGCATCATTGGCTCCGATGTCTCAGCGAGTGCAGCTTCCCGGTCAAAAAATATGACCGACTCATTCATCAAACTCGAAGCGATGTCCCTGCCCTCTGTCAGTCCTGAGGCCTCCACCCTGTGACGGCCTCGAATGCCGACGAGCCCGAAAGAGCCCCAGCCTGAGACCCACGACCTCTGACGTGTGAAGAAGCCGAAAGGGGTCATCTCAATTGGGACGGTCACCTCTAAGATCGATGCCGCAATCTAGCCTGATCTAACATTCGCTCGTTCGAAACCATACTTTCAAAAACTCCACCCAACAAACACGAAACACACCAGGGCACCCTCCACGAAACGATCTCGATCTTATAGCTCGGTCCGACAGTACATCGCGGTGACACCGGAAGAGGACATCGGGGATCGAACAACCCATGAGCGCTCAAAACTTTTGTTCAAAATTCGGCGTTTCGCTCGAGAGATCCCCTGAAACACGCCTTCGAACTGGCCTTCGAAACTATCGAGTCTCCTCCTCCTCCTCCTCCTCCTCCTCCTCCTCCTCCTACTCCTCCTCCGACTCCTCCTCTCCTCCTCCTCCTCCCTCCTCCTCCTCCTCCTCCCTGCTCCTCCTGCTCTTCCTCCTCCTCCTCCTCCTCCTCCTCCTGCTCCTCCTGCTCCTCCTGCTCCTCCTGTTCCCCTTCCTCCTGTCCTGCTCCTCCTCCTCCTCTCCTCTCCTCCTCCTCCTCCTCCTCCTCTCCCTGCTCTTCCTGCTCGTCCTCCTCCTCCTCTCTCCTCCTCCTGCTTTTCCTCCTCCTCCTGCTCCTCCTCCTCCTCCTCCTCCGATCTGCGTGATAGGCGGCTGGCGCTGGCAGCCTGGCCCAGCTCCGCTGCGCTGCCGAAGGGCCAGCGCCCGGGCGAAGGCAGCGCGCGCAGCGCTGTCCCTCCTCCTCCTCCTCCTCCTCCTCCTCCTCCTCCTCCTCCTCCTCCTCCTCCTCCTCCTCCTCTCCTCCTCCTCCTCCTCCTCCTCCTCCTCCTCCTCCTCCTGTCCTCCTCCTCCTCCTCCTCCTCCTCCTCTCCTCCTCCTCCTCCTCCTCCTCCTCCTCCTCCTCCCTCCTCCTCCTCCTCCTCTTCCTCCTCCTCCTCCTGCTCCTCCTCCTGCTCCTCCTGCTCCTCCTCCTGCCCCTCGTCCTCCTCCTGCTCCTCCTCCTCCTGCCCATCCCTGCTTGGATAGCAGGGGGCCCGTCATCGACTCGGGGATAGCCGGGGCACCCCCGCCAGCGGAGCTGGTGGGCGGTCGGCGCCGCCTGTATCGGCGGGGTAGAAGTGGAGCCAGCGACCAGCCGGAGGACTGGCGGAGGCGGGAGGGGTCGCCCCCCCGGGGGAGGGGGGTAGGCCGCGGTGGGACTGTGCCCCTTCCTTTTTCCTTTCTCCTGGCTCCTCCCTCCTCCCCCCTCTCCCTCTCCTCTTCTCTCATCCCCCCCGGAGTTCACAGTGTCGCTGCCGTCCACTCCCCCGCTGGGGATGGGCCAGAGGAGACCGCGGCGGCGCGCGGAGCGCGCTGCCGCGGGGGGTGAGCGCGGAGCGCCCACGGCGTGCTGGAGCGCGGCCAGTGCTCGGCGCCAGAATCGCAGTGGTTGATTTTTAAACTGCGAAGTTTTGGGGGGCCCTCTCGCCCAGGGAAAGCCTGGAATGGGGGTGGCTTCATAATCGACGGCTGTGCTCTCGTGCTCATGGCACACTTGAACGGCAAGCAAATCCAAGCAAATCCTCCTCCTCCTCCTCCTCCTCCTCCTCCTGCTCCTCCTCCTGCTCCTCCTCCTGTTCCTCCTCCTTCTCCTCCTTCTCCTCCTCCTGCTCCTACACTCAGAGGCCTTCTCAGGAGGCAGCGGAACTTCCCAGAAGCCCTCCAGCCTTCAGAAAAGTTGTTCATGTCTTCGGGGAAGGTTCAGACAACTCCTCAGAAGGCCGGGGCACGTCCGAGCCTTCTGAGAAGGCCCACCCCTTCTCACGTCCCCCCCTCGCTTGCCGCCAACTCGAGCACTCCCCCTCCCCCCATCTCTCCTCGCGCCGCCTCCCGCGTGCGTCGCTTCTCTTCCCTCCCTGTCTCTCTTTCTGCCGCAGGGCTGCCCTCGGCCGGCCGGTAAGCAAAAACATCTGGCGGGCGACCGGGGGATATCACGGCTGGCACGGGGGGGGGCCGAGCCTTCGGGCGATCTCGAAGGGGCCTACCACTCGCCATCGCTCGGGCGTCCATGCCATTGATGCATTGTTCGGTTTCGAGCGGGCATTGTTTCGCAAGGTGAGCAAGCATGCTCCTCAATGGTCCTCGCCGAGACAAAACATGCTGGCTGCATTCGGGACACCCAGAGAGCGCCACGAGAAGAAAGCCATCCTGCCACAGATCACGCACTGAACCCGATCAGCTGGCCGCGATCGGGGAGCCCCATGCCTATCGGAGCAAAACAACCGCGCTGGAACGCGGCCCTAGGCCGCCCGAAGTGAATGAGCCGCCCTGCTCCTCCTCCGCCTGCTTCTGATCGACCAGCCCTCTTGCGCGACGCACCTCACCTTGATGCTCAAATCTTATGCACAAGTATGCCATGCTCATGTTCATGCTCCTCCTCCTCCTCCTCCTCCTCCTCCTCTTCCTCCTCCTCCTCCTCATCCTTCCCCCCTCCTCCTCTTCCTCCTCCTCCTCCTCCGCCTCCTCCTCCTCCCTCTCCTCGTCCTCCTCCTACATTCCTTCTCCTTATAGATCACTTCTCCCTGTCGCACCCCGAAGCCAATGTTTAGGGCGGGCCGGGCGTTTCGCCCGAGACTTCCTCACCATGTATGACTCTGAAGCTTAAAAAGTGGCAACAGTTTTACAGATGGAGGGCGGGTGGGTCGCTTTCAAAATGTGGCTCTCGCCTTAGCGCCGCGCACATTCGCTTTAAACATTTGCAAGAGTTTCACGGATTCAGGGCGGGTCGTTTTCAAACGTGGCTCTGGCCTTGGCGCCACGCACCTTCGTCTGGAAAGTCGCAAGAATTTCAAAGATTGAGGGCGGGTCGTTTTCAAAATGTGGCTCTCGCCTTAGCGCCGCGCACATGTGTTATTTTCACGGACTGAGGGCAGTACCTTTTCAAAACATTGTTTTCGCCTTAGCGCCGCGTGCATTCGTTTAAGTTGACAACAGCTTCGCGGATTGAGGGCGGGTCGTTTTCGAGATGTGGCTCTCGCTTTAGCGACGCGCACATTCGTTTACACAAATTGCAAGAGTTTCACGGATTGAGGGCGGCTCCGTTTCAAAATGTGGCTCTCGCCTTAGCGCCACGTATACTCGCCTAAAAAAGTTGCCAGAGTTGTACCAGAACTGGTGCTTTAGAATGATTCAGGATTATGCGGGCGCAACATTTATGTTGTTTCTTGGTGTTGAAGTCCCAAAAATGGCGTTCTGGCACGATTACGGATAGTCAAGACGCAGCAGTCAGGTTGATACGTGGCGTTGAAATCCCGAGAGCAATGTTTGGGCACGCTTGTCTTCCAACGAGGCAGTTCCCTCGATGGAAATGAACCGTCGTAGGGGCCTACGAAGAGAGAGCTTGGAAGGAGAGCTCATCCCAACATCATTGATGACTCTTGGGCTCACACTGGTCCTCCTCCTCCTCCTCCTCCTCCCCCTCCTCCGCCTCCGCCTCCGCCTCCTCCTCCTCCTCCTCCTCCCCCTCTTCCGCCCCACCTCCCCCTCCTCCGCCTCCGCCTCCGCCTCCTCCTCCTCCTCCTCTTCCTCCTCCGCCTCCTCCTCCTCCTCCGCCTCCACCTCCTCCTCCACACGCCGTGCACGTGAATGCGGCACTGCCCGGAGCTTACCGCCACGGCTTGCCCATAGACCCCAGGCGGCCTGCTGCCGCCTTGCGCTTCCCATTTATCATACAGGCCTCGGAACAAATTAGCGAACACATGCCACATTCATCCGTCAACGCCTCCCCCAACGCCTCCCCCTCCCCCCCTTGTTCAAAGTTGGCGGTGGGTCTGATGAGATGCACTTCGACCGCAGTCTCCCCCGCGCGTGCCAACATTGAGTTTGGGGGGAGGGGGAGTGTTTAGTAATTGTTTCCCTCTACCGTATCCCTCCTCTTCCACCACCCTGCCCTCCCGCGAAAATGCCCGCAAGATCGGCAGGAAAGGAAGGAAACGGGATCTGACGGAAACAGGCCCTGGATCCTGGGGCTTCTCCCCGGGACCAACTCTCAACCCAGAGCCGTTTCTGGACGGTCCCAAGGCCCGTGTGGGCTCGATGACAGCGAGAACCACGGGGACCCGTGTCCCTCACGAAGGGCCACGATGAGGGGGACCAGGCTCAGGAGGGGGGAGCCATCAAGCTGGAATCGGCAATACATCGAGGATAGGGGCCTAGTCGCCCACCGCTCCCAGGAACATGCGGATTCGGAATCGGAGGCCCATCGCCGATCTCTCGCCGAGGTACCGCCGATTCCAGCTCGACGCTTCCCACCTGAGCATCGGATACCCCCGATCCTTGCCTCTGACTTCAAGACTCGCGCGCTTGGCGCGACCACCTGGAACACCAGCGAGCCTTACACACTTGTACATGAAGCTTTTGACGGCCCAGGGGCCCGTGGGGGCTCGAAGGCTGTGAAAACCCATTTTGGGGAGACCGAAAGATACCGACACCGCTACTCCCCAGACCTCTCCCAGGGTGCGTTCTGACCAGAATGCCGAGGCGAATCCAGCGGTTGCGACGAGGTCCTCCGAGGAGGCCGAAAAAAGGAAAACGAGCGAAGGGTAGAGGTGTGGGTGCCTTTTCCTCCTCTGACGTTCGAGTCGTGGCGACCACCGGGAGCACCAGCGAGTCTTGTACTTGTACATGAAGAAGGCGTCGGTCAGCGCTGCGGGCTCCTCTGGCCGCGTGAGGGCAGCCAAGCGGGCACACGACGGGGATGTGAGGCTCGGTCGGGAGGACCGGACACGAGGAACCGCAGGACGGGCGCGAGGGGAACGCGCAGTGGGGGAAAGAGGCTGCTCGTGTAGTGGGGCGCGGGCCTAAATTCTCAGCGTCGGCGCTGCTTGTGGAAGCGAGGGCGGCGAACGCGAGGGCTTGGGGCGCCTGAGGGACCCCTGACCTGGCCGGAACCTGCGCGTTCCCCCACAACGCCGACCGCGGCACCTCCAATGTGATTTAAGCGGGGGCCAAAGGGGGGGACGAATCTGTCGTCCAACGCACATGCGTTTTCCGGGAACTGTCGCTACCTGGGGGGAGAGAGGAAAAGAGGGGGGGAGCGGGGTAGCATTAGCGTTGGGGCGGGGCGGGGCACGTCGAGGCGGGGGTGCGCTGCGATCGCCACCGCATGCGCGCGAGCACAAGCGTCTGTGGGGGGTCCAAGCCCCCCCATACGTGGGATCGTTTCTGCTACCTGGAGGGGGGGAGGTTGGCCGAGGTAGCGGCAATCACGCGCTTGAGGATGGTGTTTGGGTTGACTGAAAATCCAGGCGGGCGGGACGAGAGAGGGAGAGCACCCTACGTGGCCACGACGCGTGTGAGGGGTGTGAAAGGTGTGCCCACATGGGGCACGGCCCGCCACGCGAGCGCTGCCACTGGGGCTTCACGTAGAGTTCCTCCTGGGGGGGCGAAATGGGGCGGACCTTAGCTGCAACACCAAGCGGGTCAACTAAATGTTTAATGGGTGCGCCGAAATGAAGCTGATGATGGCGCTGAGAGTGTTGATTGTAACGAGGACATGTGAAGGGCAGAGGCAGGGATGGGGGAATGGGTGATCAGAGACGCGGGGCGCTGTCCCTCTTCAAAGCGGGGGCCCAACGACACAGGACGGTTGGGAACAATATCGTCTTGGAAATCTTTCCCCGCTCTCAGGCCCGTCCACTGGCACATGGACCGCCGAAGAGCGGCTCGGAACGAAGAGAAGCTCCGGGCCCTGAGATCCGGCGACGCGGAGAAAATGAAACGTCGTTGTTCTTCTGTGTCGCAGCGCGGCAGAGGCATTCCGCAGGCGCGCCCAAGGAATTCGGGCCACGGTATTGCGAAGTGTCCCGCATGAAAGAGGAATGGAAAAAGAGGAGAGACGGCTGCTGAGCATGGGCAACTAAACGGGGGAGGCGCATTCACGCACGAAGCAACCAGGCGTAGCCAGCGCGGCCGGAAGGACCCACAAAACCCGCGGGCGGGCGGGGAGGGGGGGGGCGGGAGCCAGCGAGGCCAGGCCCAGGGCCGGCGCACGCATCACAGCCGCGGGCGGGGCGGCGCCCAGCCGAAACGGTGACTAGCCGAGGGCTCCCAGCGGAAGGCAACCGAGGCAATGCGCGAGAGCGACTCGGAAGCGGCGCCCCCAAATTACTCACTGCGTGGAGCTCCCCATATGTGCATTTCATGTTTTATGGCATGCCATAGTGAACGTCTGAGATGAGCATGCCATGCTATGTTTTGTGTCTTACCGTGTTCTATGTTAAGTGACGTCAAGCAAGGATGTTGGGCATGGAACGAGCAAACCGCCCGAGACATCCCCGCAAACGGGCCCGTGTCCTACCCCCCCGGAAGTTCCCCTCAGGGGTGCTGAAACCGGCGCCCCGCCTAAGACATCCTCACATTCTGATCTGAAACCAAAGATGTTGGGCATGAAAGCGAGCAAACCGCCTGAGACATCCCCGCGAACGGGCCCGTAAAAACACCCCTGGTGGCACCCCTTGGGGGTGCTGAAACCACCGCCCCGCTTGAGACATCCTCACATTCTGCTCTGACAGCAAAAGGTGTTGGGCATGAAAGCGAGCAAACCGCCTGAGACATCCCCACAAACTGGCCGCGAACGGGCCCGTGAGAAATCCCCACAAACTGGCCGCGAACGGGCCCGTAAAACACCTCTGGCGGTTCCCCTAGGGGGTGCTGAAACCAGCGCCCCGCCTGAGACATCCTCACAATCTGCTCTGAGAGCCAAGGATGTTGGGCATGAAAGCGAGCAAACCGCCTGAGACATCCCCACAAACTGGCCGCGAACGGGCCCGTGAGAAATCCCCACAAACTGGCCGCGAACGGGCCCGTGAAAACACCTCTGGCGGTTCCCCTAGGGGGTGCTGAAACCAGCGCCCCGCCTGAGACATCCTCACAATCTGCTCTGAGAGCCAAGGATGTTGGGCATGAAAGCGAGCAAACCGCCTGAGACATCCCCACAAACTGGCCGCGAACGGGCCCGTGAGAAATCCCCACAAACTGGCCGCGAACGGGCCCGTAAAAACACCCTTGGCGGCTCCCCTAGGGGGTGCTGAAACCACCGCCCCGCCCGAGACATCCTCACATTCTGCGCTGAAAACAAAAGATGTTGGGCATGAAAACAAGCAAACCGCCTGAGACATCCCCACGAACTGGCCGCGAACGGGCCCGTGAAAACACCCCTGGCGGCTCCCCTTGGGGGTGCTGAAACCAGCGCCCCGCCTGAGACATCCTCAAAATCTGCCGCGTGCTGAATAATTCAGACTATGAGAAGGTCGAGTATGTGTAGGTCTGAGTAAGAAGAAGTCTGTGTATGAGCACGTGGGAGTATGAATAAGTCTGAGTACGAATAGGTCTGTGTACGAGTAAGTCTACTATGGGTATGCCTGAGTATGAATAAGTCTGTGTATGAGTAAGTCTGTGTATAAGTAAGTCTGGGTATGAGTAAATCTGTGTATGGGTACGTCTGGGTATGAGTAAGTCTGAGTATGAGTAAGTCTGTGTCTGAGTAAGTCTGTGTTCTGGGCGTGTTCTTGTTCTCTGGAGTCGGCGGCGTCCAAGAAATAACAAGAACCCCATCTCAGGATATGGGAAAAAGGGAGTGGCGGAGTGCCGCCGAAGAGGCGCCGCCAGCCGTTGGGCGCAGGGGCGAAACTGTCGGGCCCTTGGCCGGCGCGGCGGCGCGCGCGCCAGACGGGCCGCGGAACCCCTGGCAGCGAGCGCGCGCGGCGAGTGCGCCAACGGCTGGGCGAGGGGGGGGCGCGCCGCCCAGGGTGGATGGCCCTCTTGTTCTTGAGAATGCGCCGTCGGGACTTGGCGCGCTCGTAGGCCCAGACGGGATGCGCAACGCGATGTCCCATGGGAGATTCCCTCAGCTCGGGATGGTCGGCGGTGATTTTTTCGCCAAAAAAAACCGACAGTGTCGGAGTCGGTGCCAGAATCGAAATCTGCTGCTGGATACGCCGCCCGCGGTGCTCCTGATGCGCCGGCGCGGGCGGCTCATGGTGCTGATGGTGGGCCCGGCGCTGCTCCTAAAGCTGAAAGGGCCCATGCCATCCCAGCTAGATCTGTCCCCAGCGCCACTGGCACTCTGATCCTGATCGCGCGCGGGCGCCCCCGTCAGAAACGCTCGGCGTTGGAACGAATGCATGGCCGAGGTGAGATTGCCCGGCGAGCCTTCGATCAATGTCCGAATCGGCGCAAGTGGCCATCATGGCGAGCTGGATACTCGACACGCCCACCGCGCGCAGCAACTGGTAGCTGAGGCCCTCGCAGCCGATCGTGAGCTGTCCAGCCTGCGGCGCCCTGTGGCGAGGGATGTCGACCCCGGCGAGAAGGTCGTCGATGCGCCCCTGCGGCAATCAGTTGATATTCATCAGAATCGATGCCGCCTGAGTGCGCTCCTCCGCAACAAGCTGGCCCCGCCGTTCCATTAGGCCGTGCGTGAAGTAGGCCACAGGCGGCAATGGGCCGCCGTTGATACGACCGCCTTGGACGCGGACAGCCGGCGGCCACTCGCCCGCGCACTCGCGAGTCATGCCAGTCATGCAAGACGAAACGTGACTGAACACGCCATTACCTCCCGCACCCAGCGTTGGAAGGGCACGCCAGCCAGTGGCTCGGGCCCCATGGCGCGGAGGTGTCGCATGTTGCCGCTGCCACTGCCGCCTGAGCCCACGCAGGCGACGTAGCTGATGGCATCGGCCATTCCCACCCCGATGGCCCCCCATCCAAAGCGGAGCCATAGCGGCGAAAGATCTCGTCGCGAGCCGCATTGCCACGGTCCAGAGCACTGCCAACTGTAACGCAATCAAATGGGACACGCATAGGAATCCGGGTCTGCCACACACAGGGAGCGCGCAGGCGCCGTCGAGGGACATATCCCGCAGAACCGATAACGAGTAGCCCCAAAGCTTGTGCAACGGCCGCCTCGAAGGATGGCAACATAGCTGCCCGACCGCCCTCCGCATTCCCGCTCTTGCTCGCGCGCGCTCCCCCAGCTTCCGCGACAGAGTCGCGGGCAACTCGGGGCGCCTTGCCGACGCCGACGATGCGAGCGTCGGATCGAGCGGCTGATTGACATGGTCGGCGACGCCCACATGCGGATGCCAAGAGGGCGGCGCGTCCTTTGCCTCTTCCCCCGCGAGGCTTACGCAACACAGTTGGGAGAAGCTCGGGGCCCACTGGCGAGTGCTCTGGAGACGTAGCATCGCAAACACCATTCGAGAGCACCGAGGGGAAGAAAAGGCTGGCGGAGGGGGCGCGGTTCTTCTTGTAGGTGTCCTGGTAGTGGTAAGTGTGCTCGCTGGCCAAGGTCAAACCTGCTGGCGGGGCGGCATCGGCGCCGCTGGCCAAGGTGATTAGGCGCTAGAGCACGAACACGGTGAAAATAGTCCTGCGCGAAGTCGTCGTTGCTCAAGGAAAAAGCACGGTCACCTTGAAGTGGTAGTCCTTGAAGTGGTTGTGTCACACGGCAGGGTGGTGGAACCTTCGCCATCGAAGCAAAGCAACGAGAGGAAACCTTCGCGGCCGTGGCAGGGAGCAGAAACCTGCTCCGCTACCAACCAGCAAAGGGGTAGGGTAAGAACCTCTGCTTTACGACGAGCGGAGTAATGACACGGTTGACGTACACAACGGGATTGGCACGGGCACGACAGCTTGGCCAGCTTTCGCGCCCCCGAGCAGAAACGGCAGCGGTGAGGAAGACGATTACAACAGCAAGAGGCAATACAATACAATGACATACCGCTCGAGCGATGGCGCGCTGAGTGGCACGCACCTCACCGATGCACAGACCAGTGGGTCAACGCCAGAAAAGCGGGCTGGGAAGGGAGGCGCTTCAACTGGGATGGGTGACGCGCCAAGGGCGGGGAGGGGCGCACCACCTGGGGTGGATGGCGCGCCCGTGAGAACGCACCTAACTGGTGCACGCGCAGGTTGATCGCGAGCTGGGGCACGCCGACAGCAGAGCCAGGCGCACCACCTGGGGTTGATGGCGCGCTTGGGGGTCGAAATCTGGCGCACCACCAGGCAACGCACCTACACAGACAGGTGGATCGGTGACGCGGGGCACCTCCTGGGGTGGAAGGCACCTCGCCGCGGTCGCAATCCAGGTAGGGCTCTTGACGCGCCGCGTTGGGCCAGGAGTTGCTTTGGCTGTTTCGTCGACGCAGGCCAGGCATCCAATCCCGCGCAATCGGGAATGGCCCCCTGTGGGCCATGATGCCTCGCTGGGTGCTTGCCTCCTTGGCCCTTCCCGCCCGTTGCCTGGGTCTGGCGGTCGTGCCGCTGCTGCCAGACAGCGCCCCCATCGACTTCCAGGTGACGGTAGTGTCAGAGGGTGCGGATGTCGTAGTGAGCCTCGGCGTGGTCTCCCGGGAATGTATGGCAGAAGTATAGTCAAATCCGTGGGGGCTGTGCCGCCCCTTGCCGGGGCACTGTCCACCCCTCTGGTCGCAGGCCCTGTCCCAGCCCTGTGCGAAGAGGGCACCGCACGCACCCTTCAAGGCGGTCGCTGGTCTCGGGCCAGGTCTCGACTCTCTCGTCCCTTCCCCTCCATGGCGGCGCCCACTGCAGGTCGCGCCTGGGCGTCCTGTACAGTCGACCACGAGGGTCGCTCCGGCCCCCCGCTGTGCGGCCTCTCCCACCGCTCCGCGCGGCTCCCAGCCCCGCCCCATGCGCCATCGTCTGCCCCTGTGCCCGGAGCAGCAAAGCGACAAGTGCAGGACCCCTTCTGCGGCACCTCCCGACCCGGAGCCCTCCGCACGGGCCCCGGGTCCCGAATCTGGGCGAAGACGCCCTGACCCTGTGTAAGAAAAGAGCGGTGCCCAGGTCTGAGGGGGCCGAGGAGGAGGAGGAGGGGGAGGAGGAGGAGGAGGAGGAGGAGGAGGAGGAGGAGGAGGAGGAGGAGGAGGGGGGCGGGGTAGCAAAGCCGCTCACACAGTTGGCTTCCTCAGCGCCTTACGGCGCCAGAAGCACCGATGTAACCATGGAGGACAGGGCCCGGCGGCGGGGCCGAAGCCCCCTGCATGCAGCAAGCTCCGCACCCCCCCCTTACAAACGCCCCCAGCTCTACAGGGGCCCAGTGACACACAAATAAATAAGCACAAGTCCTGGGATTTCCCATGCCCCCACACTTCTCATATATTCTCATGCTGTCCTGGGGATCGACGATAAATTGCGTCTGTGTGTGTTGTCCCCCTCCTGATTGTCGTCCGACCCGATGGGACCCGTAGCCCGTTATCCATCGGGCCCGAGGCCCGCTTCCCACAGAAGCCCCGCCCCTCCAGACATCGGACGTTTCGGATGCGATCCAGCGTGGCTCCCCTCGAGGCAGTTCCCGCGGGGGACCGGCTCTTCATCCAGAGTCGCACTGTGGCGGCGGGCCCTGGAAGGGCCCCCAGAGGCCAAAGCTTGCAACAAACGCGTGCGCCGCCATTTTTGCTCACGGCGCGAGGGTGTCAAGCTTCGTGGCGAACAACACAAAATCTCGCGGCGGCGAGGCGCCTCGAGCGCGAGTCCTTCTTCGCGGCGATGACGGGCGTTATGGGAGGGGGGGGCGGGGGGGGCATAACGTAACGCTTCCCCCGTCGTGCCGTTCCGGCGCCACCCCAGCGTCCGCGTGCACGGCGACGACGAGCGACGACGACGACGACGACGACGACGACGACGATAAGCGACCACGACGACCACGACGACCACGACGACGACGACGACGACGACGACGACGACGACGACGACGACGACGAGCGACGACAGACAACGAATAGCGACGACGACGACGAGGAGCGACCACAACGACGACGACGAGCGACGACGACGACGACGACGAAGACGACGACGACCGACAACGACGAGCGACGAGGAATTGTGGCGAGCACATGCCTGCGAAGGCGTCGTAGCCTCCACGTGGCGTATGAGAGGTATGCTCTTTACCTCTGTCCTCAATCCTCATCGTCGTTGTCCTCCCCCTCATTCTCCTCCTATTGCCCTCCCTCCTATGCGGATACCAGTAGATACCTCTTTGCGATCCCCATGCGGAGCCCTGCGCGGATTCCCGTGCGGATGCCTATGCGGATCCCTGTTCGGGTTCCTATGCGGATCCCGATGCGAGCGGCGGCAGTGCCGGAGGCGCCCTGGGGGCCAAAGCGTTACGTTATCGGGGGGGGGGCGGGCGGGGGGCCATACCGCGCGTTATGGCCCAAGCAACACAGAGACACGCTCCTCCAGGGAGGAGGAGGCCATGACGAGCGCGGCCGACCAGGGCGGACGGGGCAGGCAGAGGCACTTGAGGGGCAGCAGGGAGCGCTCTGCTGGGCAGATCCGCCCTCAGCCCGCCACCGAGCGAGGAAAGGGAAGAGGAGGACCCCTCGGCTCTCGGAGCGGGAAGGCGACTGCAACAGGTCACCTTGGACGCCCGAAATGGGTATTGAAAAAATGGGTACAATGCCCAACAGCAAACGTTGCCCCAAACCAACAGCGGCCGCTGTTGGACAGGCGGCCCTCTGTCTGAAATGGGCACAGGCTGCGGCGGCGTGGACAGCGAATCCTGCTCAAAACGAACAGGAACTGCTGTTGGGCATTGTACCCATTCTTTCCGCACCCATTTCGGGCGTCCAGAGTCACACAAACAGCAAAAAGGGCCTGCGTGCCTGGAGCGGCCCGGCGAGAGATCGCGGGGAGGTCGTGTGGCCCTCCTGCGTCGACTTCGTCGTAAGATAGGGGAGCGCACGGGGGGCCAAAAAAGGTACCGATACCGCTACGTCCAGCGCCTCTCAAGGGGCGTGTTCTGACCAGGATTTCGGGGCGAAGTCGGCCGTGGCGACGACGGCTCTTCCAGGCCGAGCAGCGGCATCGGTACAGTCGGGCCTAGGCCACAAAAACCTCCCTGAAGAACGTGAGACCCTCCGCCGACCAAAACACACAGAACGTCCAAGGGCACCCTCCCCAGAATACACAACAACGTCCAACAAAAACGAAAAACACCAGGATACCCTCCCCGAACCGACCTCGGTCCGACTGTGTCTCTTCCTACGTAAACTCCTTGCCTGGAGGGAGATCCTTGTCCGACGCCACCAACGCCAACGCACAGCCATTCGGCAATCAGCCGCGCGCGCTGTCCCCGTCTGGATCGCAGCGTCGTGTGTGTTGCGTGTGTGCGTGAACCTTGCTAGGGGAACGAACAATGACATAAATATACAAACTCGGAGGTCCGCGCGGATTCCTCGGATCGGCGCTGGGGCCCCCTGACGGCGCCCCCGGCGCCGCCCCTGGCTCGCTCCGCGCGCTAGGGAGGGGGCCCCAGCGCCGATCCGAGGAATCCGCGCGGACCTTCGAGTTTGTGCGTTTATGTCATTATTCGTGCCCCTGGCTTCGCAGCGTCGTATGTGTGCGCGGGCCCCGTGCCGCGCCCTGCTGCCTCCGCCCCGCCCTGCGCGGCCGGGCACTGCCCTTAGGGCCGAGGGCCCCGCGCGTCCTGCCTGCACTGGCAGGGTCTCCGCCCGGCCTCGGGGCTCGTCGGAGATTTTTGTAGCCGTATCACCACGCGGGCCGTCACTGCCGCCAGCCCCAGAAGGATACGCTCCTCCTCCTCCTCCTCCTCCTCCTCCTCCTCCTCCTCCTCCTCCTCCTCCTCCTCCTCATTATCCTCGTCCTCCTCCTCCTCCTCCTGCATCCACATGCTCTGCGAGAAGGCCTGGCCTGGCGTTTGCCACGCCACTAGCCTTGACACGCGCTGCCTTTGCTGAGATGCACCGCTTCGTCTGTCTTGGGATTGCCTTGCCTTGCGCCAGAGATCGCCTCGCCGTGCTCCTGCCCTTGCCTCGCCACGTCTTGACTCTG
This sequence comes from Prorocentrum cordatum, assembly GCA_963575745.1. Lineage (NCBI taxonomy): Eukaryota > Dinophyceae > Prorocentrales > Prorocentraceae > Prorocentrum > Prorocentrum cordatum. Next base: position 62,271 of record CAUYUJ010019867.1, on the reverse strand, counting down.
CCGTCTCATGCTCGCGCGCCAGAATACAATCGCACAAACAAGACCAAAGGTAGGCACGTGAGGAGGAGGAGGAGGCGGAGGAGGAGCAGGAGTAGGAGCAGGAAGAGGAGGGAGAGGACGAGGATGAAGATGAGCAGAACACGGAACTGGAGCACGAGGTATAGAAACAAATGCAACACACGAAACAAGAGGAAACAGATGTTGAGAAGGCGCGGGTTGACGAGCAAGCACGTGTGAGAGCGACGGGACGCTGAGACCGCCCTTCCTTCCGTGCCCCCATCCTCTAGCTCCACCTCCGCCTTCTCTTCCTGTCCACTGTCCTGGTTCTCCTCCTCTACTTGCAAGAGGTTCGGGATCTCCTGGCAACCGATGGGGAGGTCAGAAGCTGACGAGGGAACAACACGCTGGGGCAAAAGGACAACGTGAGGTATAGTGAAAGAGGCCAAGGTCGCATAGGCAACCGACTAAGCCGTTGCCAGGTCGTCCTGATCGACCTGAGGAGCCGAATCACGAATGTGCGCGAGCGCGCACATACCTCAATATAAGAAGAAGTCGCGGGGGTCAGCTCGGTGGTAAGAACCGACAATAACCACACAAGCGCTTCGAGCGCGCTTAGGGTATAGCCCCTTCCAACGCGAACTTATCGCAGGGCAGTGTTACCGAGCAGATGGCTTGGAACGAATCCTGGCTGACAAGACCACAGCGTGCTGCAAGAGCGACAACGATGCGGACCGCGACGCCTGTGGGGCCCTATGGATTGTACCTTTATTGAACAACAAGGGGAACGTGTATCGCGGATATTGCGCGAAGCTGAACAACTCGAGCTCCACTCCAATTCCTCGCCCGTCTCTTCCTGCCTACCGTTTCCTCCTGCAACATGTATCAACCCTCCTCCTCCTCCTCATCATCCTCCTCCTCTTGTTCCTCCTGTCGATCCTGCGGCACCCATCCCCAATCATGTCCCTCCTCCTGGTAGGCATCAGCATGCGCATTGCCCCCGTCCTCCTCCCCATCCCTTTCCTCGGCCTCTGTCTGTCCCATCACCATCATCGCATTCCTCATCATCCCCCTTGTCCTCCATCTCATGCGATCCCTCGTCCCCTCTCCAACGCCTCACCTGAACGCTGCCAGCATCATCACCGGCAGCATCCTCGCACTCATCATCATCGACGCCGTCATCATCAACATCCTCATCGACCGATGCATCATCAACATCCGCATCATCAGCAGCTTCCTGTGCATCACAATCATCAGCACCAACAACATCGTCACCACCAGCTTCATCCTCATCAGCAGCAGCATCATCACCACCATAAATCAGCGTCATCATCAGCTGCAGCGCCATGATCATCAACAGCATCGTCGTCGTCATCATACTACCGCCATAATCATCACAATCAGCAGCATTATCATCATCACCGTCATCATCATCATCAGCAGCAGCATCATCATAGTCACCCGTACCATGAAAACAACCAGCATCATCATCCGCATAAGCATCATCAGCAGCATTGGCAACATCATCATCGCCCGCACCATCATCACCATCATCAAGGTCATCATCGGTGGTATAAGCAATCGTATGAACGTTGTCACCAATGTCTACGCCGTCGTCTTCGTCGTTTTTGTCTGCGTCGTCGTCGGCGTCGACGTCATCGGTATCGGTATCGCCATCGTCATCATCGTCGTCAACACCAGCCGCATCAAGGTCTTAACCTACTCAGCTTCACCAGCAGTGTCATCAGTAGCATCACCATCGACATCATCATCATCATCATTCCCATCATCATCCTCATCATGCGCATCATCAACATCACCATCATCAGGGAAATCAGCATCGTCATCGTCATCCTCATATCCAGCCTCACCAGCATCATCATAATCATCAGTTTCATCTGCATTGTCGTCGTCGCCACCATCATCATCATTATCCTCATCATCGTCATCATCATCATCGCCGTCAGCACCGGCCTCGACACCATCAAAATCGTCGCCATCACCAGTATTAAGAGCATCGCCAGCATCATAATCGTCAGCATCGCCATCATCCGCATCCTCATCGCAAGCCGCACCAGCATCATCATAATCATCGGCAGCATCATCACCATCGTCATCTTCATCATCAACATCATCATCGGCATCAGCATCCTCATTCCGATCATAAACAACATCACCAAAGTCATCATCAGTATCAGCATGATCATCATCAACATCACCATCGGCATCATCACCACCACCACCATCAGCACCATCATCACCGTCATCATCATCATCATCATCATCATCATCATCATCATCATCCTCAGCATCCTCAGTATCAGCAGCATCGGCAACATCATCAGCTGCAGCAGCACTACCATCACCAATCACGAACACCACCACCATCATCAGCCGCAGCATCATCATCATCATCATCATCATCTTCAATCGCCACCATGACCGCCAGTGTCATCATCAACCGCATCAGCATCATCATCGGCATCATCATCATCGTAACCATCATCGGCGGCGTCGTCGCCGGCATCAACAGCATCATCAGCATCTTAGTCATCGGCCACTTCACTAAACCAGTGTGACAACGCATGCCGAGGCCGCATGTCGAGCCTACACAGAGCGGAACCGACCTGTGGAGACTCAGAGCTGATCCGAAGTGTCCGAAACCCCCCCACTGCGCCCTCCCCCCTCCCCCCGCTCCCCACGGGAGCTGCGTTTGTTCGGGCCCTCTCGGGGTATGGAAAGAATCTGCGCAACAGGACCGGCCACTTCGACATTGGGGCTTCGCTGCCCCCCCCCGGCAAGAATCCCCAACAGGATCCGAACGACGTTCGGGATGCATGGAGGCTCTCTTGAGCTACCCAGGGCCATTGGGACGCCGTCGGGGGGCTGCTGGCGACTCTGGAGCCTTGCTTGGAAAGCTGTAGGGAGGACTGGGGAAGGGCGCCAAGCAGGTCAAAGCACGCTCGGCTCACTTCCGAATCCGAAGCAGGTGGAGCGAGGCGAGATGTGAAAGAGAGAGGGAACAGGTGTCTATGGAGCAAGGTGGATGGGCAAGGAAGGCAGGATTAGGAGGGGGGGGGGGGCGGGGAAATGAGAGCTGGAGAGAGAAAGGGCGGGAAGTGGGGGGGGGGGGGAGGCTGAGGCGAGAAGTCATGGAAGCGAACAGGGGGCAGCGACTGCAGAAGCCCCTGAAGTGGGGCGGGCAAGAAAGCTAGGCAGCGTGACTTACCTTCTTTGCTGGTTCGCGTGGACGTCCGAACGACCTGCGCGTCTCGGGCACCGCGCCGTCTGGAATCGCGCCGTGTTGCGCTTGCACGTTCGGCGACGCTGTGATACTTCTCCGCCGCATGCAATCAGGGCGCCCTCAGGTTGCGGCCATACAAACGCAATTTCTGCCCGTTTGGCGCCCCAAACCGACCGTCCGAACAGGGCGTGTCGCACGGTCTATCGGTGACGGCCTGACCGAGCACGACTCATGCGTCGACTTGCGCCGGCCGTGCAATATTGTTTTGCAATGTAGCCCGATGAATCTGGGCATCGGCCATAAACCGTAAAGGGCTGAGCCAAAATGGCAACGGAAGGTGTGGAAGGGAGAAAAAGAAAAGGAAGTGGAGGAGGCAGTGGGAGAGGATGTAAGGGAATGTAAGGGGGGCGAGGCGGCTGGGGAAGAAGGGGATAGGGGCGGCGAGCACGCATCGGCCACGACTGCGACCCAGGCCCGAGCGCCCGGCCAGGCGCCTGACCCATCGACCACACGAGTAACCCGACGGAGCTCGGAGCATTGCGTACAACGGCCTTTCTTCGGAGGGCGAGGTTATCGATGGGGGGGCTCACCAATGAGCCATGGCCGAAAACACGTACCGCAATCGTGGGGGGAACCCGCCACCTCTCCAACGGAAACCCCAGGCACTAGAGATTTTGTTGCCCAAGTTCATCGTTGTTGTCATCATGTGAGAACCGGTAGCAGTGCATACGCTTTGCGCCTCTTCCGTGCGCTTCCCCCCCTCAAAACATCAGAATTCTGAGACGCCCGCGAGCACATCTTGTCCCCCCTCGAAGATTTCCTTCTACTAGTACGTCCGAGAATGCCCGAGACGAAAATGACGGGAAATCTACGCTCTCCCCTCCCCCGTCCTCCTCTTCGCATTTCTCCTGCCCCTCCCTCCTAACTCATCCCCTCTCTTACGAAATTTCCTCTAGTAATTTCCAGGGGACCTCCATTTTCTTCCTCCGCCTCCTCCTCCCTCCTCTCTCCTCCTCCTCCTCCTCCTCCCCCCCCTCCTCCTCCTCCTCCTCCTCCTCCTCCTCCTCCTCCTCCTCCTCCTCCTCACCCTCCTCGTCGGTGTTTCGATCGACTTGAATTGCCTGCAAAGGAGATCCAGTCGAGGCGCACTTCGGGCGGCCCCCAGAGGCCCGCAGGAGGACTCAGCAATCCCCGTATTTTGGTGCTCGGACCCCCCCACAAATCGTGCGCAGCAGGGCACGGGGGCGCCAAAGGTCAGCTCGGTACCCCACAGAGGCTCCTGGACTGCCCCCCCAACCCGTGCTCGCCATACCCACATGGACCACCAGGGGGGCCAGGTACACCCGTCAACCTCTACAGGTCGACCACTACACGGGGGGGGGAGGCAAGCCAAATCTACAGGTAGAGCAAGAACCTGTTTACCCCAAATTGCTTCTACAGGTACAGCCAGTACCTGTAGAAGCCAAACTGCTTCTACAGGTACGACCTGCACCTGTTTACCCCCCTTCCCTTCGAAAAAAAACACACCAAACGAGCGGGGTAAACAGGTGCAGCCTGTACCTGTTTACCCCGAGGGAGTACCTGAAGGGACAACGGCTTCTACAGGTACAGCCTCTACCTGTTTACCCCAAACTGCTTCTACAGGTACAGCCAGTACCTGTAGAAGCCAAATTGCTTCTACAGGTACAGGCTGTACCTGTTTACCCGGACGCAGTACGTTGGCCCACCAGGACTGCCGTAGGGAACACCGCCTAGGTACACAGGTCGGGCGTGTCGAAGGGTCGTGGAGGGAGGGGGGCAGGAGTAGGAGGGGCAGGGCGGACCATCGACAGAAGGGGGGGGCGAGGAGGAGAGAGGGAGGGAGGCAAGGCCGGAAGGAAGAATGGAAGGAAGCAAAGGGGCACGCTCTCCCCCCATGCGCAACTACCAGGGGGGCAGGATTTTCCCGCCCTGCCTCGTCGTGGCCCGCCGCTCCCCTGCTCCATTTGGCCCTGTGGCCCCCTGCTCCCTCCCCCCTCCTCCCCCCCGCCCTTTTCGCCCCTCCCCTGGGGTTCGTCCCAACCCCCCCACCCACCCCTCCACTCCCTTCCACCCACCCCTCCACCACCCCCCTCCACCACCCCCTCCACCTCCCCCTCCCCCCCCTCCACCCCCCCTCCACCTCCCCCTCCACCCCCCCGGATGTCCCTCGGAAACTTTCTGGGAGCCCCCAGAGGGCTCGAAGGGGGCCCCAAGAGGGTTCCAAGAGGGCTCCAAAAGGGCCCCCAAAGGGCTCCAAGAGGGCCCAAACCCAACTCTATGATGGTGACGACGACGATGATGATGGAACCTTATACCCACACTGCCCAATATTGCCAAGGAAAACTACCAGAGCCGCCAAGAGGGCCCACAACTGCCTCAAGAGGCACCCCGACTGGCCCCAAAAAGACCCCAGGAATCGCCAGAGGGAGGCCCGAGAAGCTACCGAAACACTGGGGAGAAGACCGGGGGGGGCGTCCAGGAAGGCCACGATCAATAAGAATGTTGCGGCAACTCTGTGTTTTTATGTGGAATTCCTCAGCCCGTCGACTCAGGATGGCTCAAACCAATGCGCCTGGGGGCGTGGGAGGGAGGCCCGAGGAGCCCAGCGAGGGCCCCAAACGGTTGCAAGGCGGCCGATAACAACCCCAAGAGGCCCCCCCCCCAAAACGGCTCAGGAGGGCCCCAATACAATCCTGTTTGGCCATGCGTCGCCGATAAACAAGAAGGCCCAAATAGCGACCGAACATCTCGTCTGACCTTCGAGAGGGGGCCAAGTCCACCCAGGCCACAGCCAAGCGGGCCGAAGAGCCAAGACAGCACACGACAGCGCCAAAACGACCCCAAGATTTGCACCCTGTCCAATCTACGGCATGCGACAGCGATGTTGTACAATAGCGCGTGCTGCAGCGCACGGCTGTGGCGCCACATCAGCGAAGTGATACATCACGCTACGCTTAATGATACTTGAACCTCGTCCACAAAATCCTATATTGGCGCCTCGAAGATGTGTCGCAAGGAACGCGAAAATCTATAAGTTGCGTTGGTCGGCTGTGTTCCCCAGGGGCGTTCTGCAGTCGCCTTACGAGGCTGCCCGCGGCTCGCTTCGGAGGGCGAGAGAGGAAGGCGGAAGGGGAGAGAGGGAGTGGCAGGGGAAGGGAGGGAGGGAATGAAGAGAGGAAAGAATAGCGAGAGAGAGAGAGAGAGGGGGGAAGGGCGGTGAGGGAGAGTAGATATGCAGAGAGAGAGGGGGAGGAAGGGAGGTACTTAGGCAGCGAGAAAAGAGGGGGGGAGAGAGAGAGAGGGGGGAAAAGAGAGAGAGAGTGAGATAACATAACAAAATATAGAAAAGAGAGAGAGAGAGAGTGCGAAAGAGAGAGAGAGAGGGAGAGAGAGATGGATAGAAGAGAGAGCGGGAGGAAAGGAGAGAGGGAGAGGAAAACGAGAGAAGAAGAGGGAGAGAGTGGGAGAGAGAGAGAGAGAGAGAGAACGCGCACACACACACACACACACACACACGTGACACACAGTAAGGGAGAGGGGACAAGGGAACAAAGATGGAGACCGAAAGAAGGACAACCGCTAAACCTGGACCAGACCAATTCGCATGAGCAGTTCCCCACGCTTGGGCAACCGACGATACCTATATGACAGCCATTGGGTCCTCCTCATGCCACTCCATATCGCCCCGTCCATCCCCCTGGACAATCTGCAAAACCTTTAGAAGCAAATCTACAGCCTCCGAGATACCCAGAAACGTAAAAGCAGACGTGACGTCACCGACTAAAGGCCAACTAGGGACTAGAGGCCTCCTGGACAGGGTCCGAGTAGATAGGGTCGGAGGATCGCACCGCATCGCCGATGCATCGGCGACGTCTGCGCTGCATCGGCGCCGTCGGCGCAGAGAACCATCGGGCTCCATATCGAGCCGCATCGGCGATGCATCGGCGATGCGGCGTGATCCTCCGACCCCATCTGGTCGAACCCCATCTGGGAGGCCGTGGCCGAGGGGGGACGCCCACACAACGGGAAGCCCG